>OV651815.1:28393473-28503473 GCA_927349885.1 Psylliodes chrysocephalus | reverse complement strand
AGAGGTGATGTCATACCCGAAAAAGTTAGTAAATTTTAAAAAGTTACTGAATATGTGGCCAACATAAGAAGTCAGTAAGAAAAGTAGAGATATCAACTTAGAAAAAAGTTACTAGCTTCTGAAAAGATAAAATCTAGAAGAAAAACTGCTCTTTGGGTCCTTAGCGATTTTCCACGTTAATTTATATAAGGTTTGTGCTAGATGTAACTATATTTCTTATAAATATATATTACTTATTATATAAATTGTAGAGGCCATTTTCACAAACTAAAATAAAATTCTGAAAATCAGTACCTCACAAAAAGTTAACACAGGTAAAACTTTTGTGTTAACTTTTAATTATTAATAAATTCTTTTGTGTTACTGATTTTG
This sequence comes from Psylliodes chrysocephalus, assembly GCA_927349885.1. Classification (NCBI taxonomy): domain Eukaryota; kingdom Metazoa; phylum Arthropoda; class Insecta; order Coleoptera; family Chrysomelidae; genus Psylliodes; species Psylliodes chrysocephalus. Next base: position 28,503,101 of record OV651815.1, on the reverse strand, counting down.
AAAAAGTATTTTGTGCAACAAGAGTGGACATGGACAATCCACTCGAGTTGTACAGTATATTTTTCTACGGCCCACTAACAAAAATCTACAAATTTAAAAAATTATTTTCGGTTATTAAGACAAAATTAATAAATTTAAAGTAATTTATGAATTTTACCAATTTATAAAATAAAATAAATATGAAAAAAAAAAGATTTAATTTAGTCTCCAGCTCAGATTCGAACCCGGGCTTTTCGCTTGGAAGGCAGACGGTCTGTCCTCACCTCCACCGCTACTTTTGGAATTTTAGTTTTAATACTCGTAATTAAATAATTATGTTTAGATAGTCTGATTAAACTTTAATTTCTTTTCAAGATATAGATATTTAAAAAAGTGCCATTATTTATCGATTCTACACAAAAATAAATCATTTAAATGTACATTAATCTTAATAACTAAAAAATATACTGACGATTAGTTTGACAGAATTGTCACTTATTTAAAATTTTAAAAATAATAGTAGTAGGGTGCCCACCATATGAACTGTGATTGGTGGATTTAATTTTTTTGCTCACTACCTAGAATGGATATGGATTATATTCGTTCAGTTGAACGCAATAGCATACTTTTTCGTTTTGTAGTCTGTGCGTAGCTAAGCTAATATCTATGTGTTTGTAGAAATTTTTTATTTTCGTTTACATAAATTTATTGTGCTGAGCAGAAAGAACATCGAAAGTCATAAGGTCGAAGAGATAAATGATCGAATCGAATTGATCGCAATTATAAATGGTCGAAAGTACAAAAACATAAAAAGTCTACATGATCGAAAATTTAATTTGTCCAAAAATCGATTAGTTGAAAGTTCAAACGATTGAGAAAGCAATTATTCAAACGTAACAAAGATTGAATAATACGAAAGAAAACAACAATAATTGGGAGCATGTTGCGATCTTTCATTTGTTATTGTATCACAATTTTAGCGTAAAACGATTTTGTATATTATTGCTGTTTTTAAACTTGAAAGCTTAAAAATAACATTCTTAATACTTTAAAAAAAATAGAACGAACATGAACATAGACGGTAAAGTATTATCACAGTAGGGGTACCCTAATCCCATACATGAATCCAGATGATTAAATATAAATGTAAATTATTTGAAAGAAAATATAAATATTTTCAAGTATTCAAATTAAAATAAACTTAACTAGTTACCTAACCTGTGTGGCCTTGAGCCCCACGCGTTGCTTTGCAGAAAAATTATAAATAAAATGAAAAAACATAACAACTTTACTAATTAAAATTATATATAAAATAAGAAATATTTAAAAAAAACTATTTTACTTCATTTGTGCAACCTGGTGCAATCGCAGGTGGCTTTATTTATCTATATTTTTTGTCCCATACATAATTTCTCTAAAATGGACCGTATTCGAGATATTTGAGAAAATGTGTAAATTTAGAATTTTAAAGAAAACTCAAAAACGGATAAAGAAAAACACATTAAATTTTAAACGTAAGCTTTATTGCGGCGTGAGGTGAAATGATTAGATTTTGGACAGAGTCGGAATATGTGGGGGGTACTTTATAGAGGGTCCTTTTTATATTTTATATAATATATTGGTTATTTTTGTTTGGAGAAGAAAATTGTTTATATAAAAGTTACTTCTTGTATTATTCTCTATAATTTTTGTACTATAAAAATTTTTCCTAAAATGGTCTGTATTCGAGAAATTTTACAAAATGTAAAATTTCATATTTTTAAGAAAATTGTTCAAATAAAACTTATTTGTGATATAATTTTCTATAATTCTTGTTTTATTCATAATTTCTCTGTTTTATAGAAAATTTTCCTTAAATGGACCGTATTCGAGAAATTTAACAAAATGTGCAAAATTCTGATTTTTGAGAATATTTTTAAACTAAAAGTTGTTTACGATATCGATCTTTATAATTTTTGTTTCTACATGATTTTTCTAAAATGGACCGTAATGGAAAAATTGGAGGAAAAGTGCTAAATTAAAATTTTTCAGTATTTTCGTTTTCAATTAATATCTATAGAAAAATGTTTCAAATTAGATGTATGTGGGAAATGTAAACATTTAGTTTAGTCTCTAAACATTTATAGAGGTGCTGCAATAGGTTGTACAAAATAACCGGAAAAAGCCAATTATAACTAGATAGGAAAGTCATGTGTTGGACACATCAGATTTTTTTTGAGATGACCGGTTTAACAATAATTGTTTTATTTTTTGCCTAGCAAGATTTTAAAATTAACTCAACACATGTCTTGGAATAAAACAGTTTTGTAGAATGAAGCTAATAATTTTATCTTTGGCTGGACCAATGACCACAACTAATATGAATTTCTCGTAGCCTATTATAAATATCTTTATCTGAAATCATGTAAATTAAAGTTACCTGATTTAAAAATATGGGACTTTTAGTTAACATTGGCCCAGCAGACTAATGTTAGGTGGATTAGTTATGTCGTAAATGATATTAAAAACAGTGTGTACCAGGTGGGTACAACTAATGGCATAACAAAGTCTTGGTTCAGCAGACCAGTTCTAAAAAAGCTACATTGGGACCAATATGGAAAAGCAAATTTATTTCATTAAGGAGAGCTGCTGTTTCTCTTCAATCCTTAACTTGAAGGTCAGGGATACTTTTAATGCCTATATCAACTTTCTAAGGTGCAATGTTACTCCGGTCAAATTAGACCAAAAATGCAAGTGAGGTTACATAAATTCACACCTGGCTGAAAGTTGGTAGGATTGTTCAAAACACCATTATAAATAAAACCTACAAAGTTCTTATCAATCCGGCACCTGGAAAAAAATTTACTCGGGGTCAAAGGTCACAAAAATGGGTTTTTCGCGATTTTCAGCAAAACGGTAAGTTTTATCACAAAATTAGTTCAGATCAAAATTGTAGAGCAGATAATTATCTATAAAAAATTTCTAAGATTTTTTTTTCCTAAGAGACACCGTTTCCTAGATATAACAATTCAAAAAGTTCGAAGAGTTGGAATCGTCGTAATATGTATAAGTGCACTACGTATATACATCACTGAAGCTGTAATATAAGTCAAAATATTATTTTATCGGTCAGTGTAACTTATACAAAAATAAAATATCATAAATATGAGAATGGGTCCTATGATTGAACGTTTATGTTATCCATAACGTACATGTTAAGTCGAATTTTAACAGTAATGAAGCAAGTTTGTATGATGGAAAACTGTTAAATTAGAACATAACAGGCGGAAAATAACAGTAATGTGTTGGAAACCGTTTTTCATCATACGAACTTGCCTAATTACTGTTAAAACTGAGCCTAACATGTACGTTACGGATAACGTAAACGTTCAATCATAGGACCCAATATCAGGTAAAAAGAAACCCAGTCCCTCATTTTATACGCCAGTGTAACCTTGAACAACATCTGTCTCCTATTCAATTGTCTGCGTGGCGTTTTTTAAAGCCGGGAAAATCTCAACATCAATCCAAAATATATTCGTCGAAAAGTTTATTAACTTTTGCAAAGTGTCAAAATCATGTACTATTTCTACACGCAATAACTGGGCTGTGATACGACATCTGCATTTTTCAGGAGGGGTAAAACAACAGTTTTTAAAATGTTTGAAAAACAAGATTTAGTTAAATGTGCTGAAGTTTTTAAAAACTGTAATTCTACTCCACAAGAAGTTATCACTCACGGAATTAGCTTCCTTCTCTCCTAAAAAAACTGCGTGTTTAGATCAGTTTCGATACGCATGCTTCGTTAAAAATACTCGAAATAAAAAACAAGTACAATTAGCTTCTCTACCTCCAACTTCTGCGGCTGCTCATCAACATCTTTTACGGTTATATTATCAAGTTCAAGTGTGGCTTGGTTATCAGCTAGACCCAAAAGACTGGGGTTGGAAGTTGGTCGACAATGCATTAGAACAAGTTCAAACTTTACTACCACCTGCGCCGGAAAAACTGCTCAACACAATTTTTTCAACTGCAAAAAAGGATGTAGTGCTAAATGTGGTTGTAAAAAAGTTGGACTGTTTTGTTCTGCAGCATGCACTAACTGTCAAGGCCGGTCGTGCTCCAATGCTAAATCATCAACACTAGAGGACTCGTTTGATACCAATGAGGAGACATGCACCTATCACTATTTTGCCAATTTACATGCACCCAGGATGAAGAAGAAGAAGAAGAAGAAGAAGAAGAAGAAGAAGAAGAAGAAGAAGAAGAAGAAGAAGAAGAAGAAGAAGAAGAAGAAGAAAGAAGAAGAAGAAGAAGAAGAAGAATAAGAAGAAGAACTGGAAGAGGAAGCAGAAATATTTGAGAATTATAATTTCGACGAATAAATTTGCCTACTTTTTTATTTACACCGCTTTTATCATTTTCAACTCTTGCCAATATCTTTTATTATTTAATAGTTTCAAATTAGAGTCACAACAGATCCGTGAAATAGGCCTACCGGGGAAACCACGTTAAAAAAACGCGCTAAGTACACTACCTCAAAGGTGGTGTGGAAACGTGTGCATATTACGACAATTCCAACTCTTCGAACTTTTTGAATTGTTATATCTAGGAAACGGTTCTTAGGAAAAAAAATCTTAGACATTTCTTATAGATAATTATCTGCTCTACAATTTTGATCTGAACTAATTTTGTGATAAAACTTACCATTTTTCGAAAAACCCATTTTTGTGACCTTTGACCCCGAGTAATTTTTTTCCAGGTGCCGGATTGATGAGGACTTTTTAAGTTTCATTTATAATGGTGTTTTGAACAATCCTACCAACTTTCAGCCAGGTGCGAATTTATGTATCCTTGAATGTCTAGATTGACCGGATTATGTAGAAGCAATGGATACCAATGTTACAAAGCAAAGATTCAATGCATTTCTAGATGCCATAAGAATGGTCTTTGTATTAATAAGTAGATATTATTAATATACCTAACAATAATGTATTACATAGGTAGTAAATGTTTTCTAATATTTTATTTATTTTTCAACCAGATTGCTTGTTTTGCTTTTATCTAATATTATATTTTTTACATAATCAATAAAAAAATTAGTTTATTTCTTTTTTACTATCATTTTTTTATCATCTGAATAAAAGAAAATAGCTAATGCAACTTAAAAAGGATCCGCGGTTATTTCACGTACCGCCGATTTCTCAAATAAACCAGATCGTGTAAGATTATTATTTTACAATATGACAATGTGTTAGTTATTTCATGAAAAGTCACGGCAGACAGCGTAATAATATAATTTTAATATGGCGCAATCAGTAGGATGGAATAAATAGAGGTCCCTGTTAGACACCATAACAACTTGCATAATAATTATCTAAAGTGCTTTAGTAACGTCGCGTGACGGAGTATTTGACAATATATATTCCATTTAGCTTATCTAAATACGTATTTTACGCAGTAATGTACTGCTGCTATTTTTACCTCTTTCCTCTATCAAATACACCTATGTATGTAACGCTTTTATAGTCTAGTTTCCTTATTATTTTACAAAGCAAACACATTTTTCTAATTCTTTGAAGTATAAAGGAATACATTATCTTGAAATGTCAACTAGTAGGTTTTTGTTAAATGAATCACAATAATTGAATCATATCGATACTTACCATTATCAATTTTAGTTAATGATAGATTATGTAAATATGTTGAATATTTACTGATACAGCAATTTTTAATAAATACCAGGTATCTAAAAAAAACGCTCTTCCAAACAAGAATTTTAAATGATGTCGAATCAAATAGCACATTAAAAAGAAAACCATGTTAAATTTCTCAAATTTCGTCATAATGCCTTTCATGATCGCCACATTTGGAGAGCTAATGGATTTTTCTTTTATTGTTTGATATGTTTAATTTTAAAAAAAAAAAACACTGAAATATAATTTTCTTGGAAATGATGATACAAGAGTGCTTTTTATTGGTAATATTTAGTACTCTATCACGTTTATTATTTCAGAGATAGAAACATCCTCATCTCGACTACATCCATTTTGTTAGGCCTCACTAAGCCCATTTTACGTCATCTAGGGGCACACAGGAACTGCATTTGAGCTTGCCAAACAGCTAGCTGGCTATTAATCTCGCCCAGGATATCTCTGGATGTTCGTTTCCTTTCTTTAAGTCGCATTCACTTCAGATAATTAAATTTTGCTCTTAATTTTTTTTTCAACCCTATTTATAGAGTGAGTGGTGTTTGAATTATTTATATAGAATGTTTCCAAAATCGCGATCCACAGATCACATGGTAATTACTTCTCATAAGAAATTAGACAAAAATAAATCCATGGAAACAATCACTTATATCGGAGATTAACTAAGATTTTCCGCTTATTTTTAAAATGAAAGTTATCTCTGCCTTTGTTGGTCATGGTCAACATTATTTACAGATAGTTAAATTTTCTTCAACAATTTTTGTTAAATAACTTTTAATTTAGATACTAAATATTTTTTATCAAATAAATTGCTTTGAGATAATAATGAAGTCACATAGATACAGAGTAGATATTATACATTTCAAAAAAAAATGTAATACGCCTCTTATTTTTAGATATTTTTCATATAAATTACTTTTTTGCTTAATTCTTTAAAATAAGTTACTTTTCTGTTTTTCCTATTTCGCTTCTATTACACACAAATCGTTATTTTGTTATAAACTGGAATTTCATATGTCATAATCATATTGCTTTAGGCAAAGCTTATCGTCAAGCGCTTTCGGTGAAAATCTTATCCACGCCTTCTTGACAAAAATAAGAAAAATTTAATATATCAGAATCGACAGGTTACGTCCAATAGGATATGGGTAAATAAAATCGAAAGGTCCCACCAAATTATCTTCACGTGATGCAACAAGTGGAACATCGAGCAGCATTAGACCGTGATACGTGGGGCGTCTGCAAAGCCCAGCTGAAAAAAATCTGAATAAAAATAAGTGATTAAGGTTGGATTGAAATAATTAAAAAAATCCAACAAAAAATAATAACTTGAAATTTTTAACAAAAATCAAGCTCTATAAGCGGAAGAAGCCCTTTGATTTTAAAAAAAATCGGATTAAAAATGGGAGGGTTAAGGGCGGTTTAAACATTAAAAAACTTTCTATCTCAAAAACAAAAAATGATATCAAAAAAACATTCTTTATAAAGAAAAATCTGATTAAAAATAGAGGGTTAAGGGGGTTGAAAAAAAAAACGTAAATCAAAAACGAAAAGCGATGTCAACAAGAAATTTTCAGTAAAAATCAAGGTCTATAAGAAGATGGAAGCCTATTGACTGTGAAAAAAACTGAATGAAAATGGGGGGTTGAGAAGGGTTGAAATATCAAAAAATCCTAACTCAGAAACGAATAAAGATCAACTTGAAATTTTTAGCAAAAATCAAACTCTATAAGGGTACAAAGTTTAATGATTTCAATAAAAATTGTGAACAAAATGGGGGGTTGAGGGGGTAGAATAAAAAAAAATAGAAATCAAACACCAAAAGCGATATCAACATGATATCAACATGAAATATTTAGTAAAAAATTAAACTCTGTGAGGAAATGAAGTCTATTGATTCTACAAAAAATCTGAATAAAAATGGGGGGATAAGGGGGTTGAAATAATGAAAAATATTCTAACTTAGTGACATAAATGATATTTACTTAAAATTTTAACAACAAACATGTTCTATAAAAAAAGCCCTATAATTAAAAGTAGGGGGTTTAAGGGATAAAAATAAGGGGAATAAGAAAGGGTAAAATAGGGGGTTTAAGGGAGGGGGTAAAATTTAAAAATCATAATTCAAAAATGAAATCGATATCGACATAAAATATTAATTAAGAATCAAGCTCTATAAGGAAATGAAGCATATTGATTCTGAAAAAAATTATAGGCAAAAATATGGACTAAGGGGGTTGAAATATTAAAAAAAACCTAACTCAGCAACAAAAAACGATATCAAATTTAAATCTTTGGGATAAATCGAGCTTTATAAGAAGATAAAGCCCATTGATTCTGAAAAAAATCTGAATTAAAATGAGGGGTTAAAATGTTGACTCAAAAACGAAAATTTTTGACAAAATCCAGCTCTATAAGGGGATAAAAATAATTGATTTAAATAAATTGTGAACAAAATAGGGGGGTTAAAGGGGACTGAAATAAAAAACCGAAATCAAACATCAAAAAAGATATCAACATGAATTTGTTAGTAAAAAATCTGATGTGTCCAATACATGACTTTCCTATCTAATTATTATAGCACCTCTATAAATGTTTAGAGGATAAACTAAATATATACATTTTTACATACATCTAACTCGAAACATTTTTCTATAGATATTCATTAAAAACGAAAATACTAAAAAATTTTAATTTAGCGCTTTTCCTCCAATTTTTCCACTATGGTTCATTTTAGAAAAATTATGTTAAAATAAAAATTATAGAGATCTTTTTGTTTAACAATTTTCTTAAAATCAGAATTTTGCATATTTTGTCAAATTTCTTGAATACGGACCATTTCAGGAAAATTTGACATAAAGCAAAAATTAAAGATAATATTAGAAGTGCCTTTTATTTGAACAATTTTCTTCTCCAAACATAAATATTAAATATATATTCCATAAAATATAAAAACGGCCTCCCATAAAGTACCCCCCCGGATGTTCCGACTATTTCCAAAATCTAATCATTTCACGTCAGGCCGAAATAAAACTTAAGTTTAAAATTTAATGTTTTTTCCTTTATCCGTTTTTGAGTTTTCTTCAAAATTAGAAATTTACACATTTTCTCAAATATCTCGAATACGGTCCATTTTAGAGAAATTATGTATAGAATAAAAATTATAAAGAATTATATTAGAAACAACTTTTATTTAAACAATTTTTATAAAAATTTATTCTTTTACATTTTGACAAATTTCGCAAATACGGACCATTTTAGGAAAATTTTGTAGGGTAAAAAAAATATTGATAATAATATTGTAAGTAACTTTTATTTAAAGAATTTTCTTCTCTAAACGTAAATACCAGATATATTCCATAAAATATAAAAATAACCACCTATAAAGTACCCCCCAGATGTTCCGACTCTGCCCAAAATCTAATCAGTTCATTGGACGTCGGAATAAAGCTTAAGTTTAAAATTTTATGTTTTTCTTTGTATCGGTTCATGAGTTATGGTGGATACACACAAACACGCACACGCACACGCACACGCACACGTGCGCGCGCACACACACACACACACATACAGACATCATCGCGAAAATAGTCGAAACGGATTCAGGAGACCCCAAAACGTAAAAATCCGTCGAAAACTGGAGGTCGAAAAAAATCATGATTCCTTTACTTTCCTTATTTATATACAGATAGGAAATTAAAAAACAAGCTCTGTGGGAATGAAGCCTATTGTTTCTGAAAAAAATCTGAATCAGAATTATTGGATAAGGGAGGTTAAAATATTGAAAAAAAATCCCAACTTAGAAATAAAAAAACGATATCAAAATGAAATATTCAGAAAAAGGGGATGAAGCGAATTGATTCTGAATTTTTTATAGAAGGGAGGGTCTGTTAAACTGTGAAGAGTATAATATAGAATGCCAATCATTATATATATTCATTCTTGTTTGTACTTGCTAAACCCAATAGTTTTTTTAAAAAAAATTATATAAGGTATATAGTATATAATTTCATAGCAAAATTTCTCCTAACTACATATACTTCACTCGCTACTTGAAAGAGACATTCGTAGGTAGTGATGAGTTACTGTCATATTTTTATATCTCTCTAAACAGTGTTAAGTAGGAGAACTGCAGAGGTACCTTTCGAGTAAAGATCTATAAGAAGTCAACTATTGCTTTTTGTGTAGGTACAATTTAAATGAACAGACCGTTTACAAAAAAGGGAAGTATTCCTACCAATATTTCGTGATAAGTGATAAATGCAACCCGATGTATGTTTTCTCGTTCCCGCCTTCATAAGAGGTCATCGTACCGTACTCCTGGTAATTACAAATTTTTGAAATATCTAAATAGCTACATTAGTCGTCTTGAATTTAAAAATAGCTTATTATTTAGATATGTTTCATTTTAAAAGTATTTATCGTTTAATCTCTAAGATTATATTTGATGTATTGTTTGTTCTATTGCTTAAAAATGATACATTATCACTGAAAATGGTAACGATACTTTCATATAGGTACAACGATCATAATTTAACTTAAAATTAGATGGAAACAGAATGAAAGTTTTACACAACTATTTTCTTAATTTAATTTAAACTCACCTAAATATTTAATGCTAAAAGTTAATGGTAAATCGTTAATAGTAATCACAGAATCGTTATCTCCCATCTCTCCAAAATCACAGTCAAAGATAAACCGTACAAACAAATAAAATTATTGAACTAACGCGCTAACTGTAACAACTAACAAAGTATTATAACAATAAAGCTCGACACTTGTATGGAACACACTAAGTCATGTGCGTTTCCTGACATCCGTTTTTCGAAATATCGACCTTCTGTGTTCCGACTCAACTGTTTTACAATTCCCCTATTTTTGTTGCACCTGTTGTCCTCACTGTCATATCGTATATACCTTATCTCACAAAAGGTAGATATTAGTTATAGTATGAGAGATAAAAAACATAATTATTAGATAAGTTGCAATAAATTCCTATTAGCGCATCTTGCTATTGTGCGAATATATAAAAACTTTATATACAGGGTAACTCATTAAGATGTGGATATTTCAAAACTGAATATGTTGGAAAACAGATTGAGAGGTCGTTAGTCAGTACAGTCTGTTCAAGAGGTAATCCTTAAGGAGCTGCCAATCAGATTGAATAATATACCTCAATATATACAAATATAAATAATTTTGATGCAATAAATCAGGTGCGTACTTAAAATTATTTGCTTACTTAATATACAGAGTAACTTCAATGGGGCATGTTCAAAAATTTAGAATTTTTTTTTATGAATAATAGAGTTCAAAATAAAGCTACATTTAAATTTTTTTTTATCTATTCATTTGCCCGAGTTATTAATTTTTTTAAATTTATGACGTCACCGGGAATAGACCAATAGGAACTAGCCACACAACGTTGCCAGTTAGACGGTATACGAAAAGTAATATACGTTCGTTTGTGTGCACCGTCTTACTATTCGACTTCTATAATATCGTTAAATATCTTTTAAATATAAAATCAAATGTTTTTAAAAGTATTATTTATGTTTAAATTTTCACCATATTTATAGTTTCATTGTTTTAAAAAACGACAACTAATAAACAAGAAAATGGAAATGGGGCAACAGTGCATGTGTCATCTGTGACTTAGGAATTTTTGTGTTGTTGTCAATCGATAAATACAATTTTGATGTTTTTATAAATATTATGATTTTGAAAAAAATGTTTCCTCCCAAGATGTTATAATGATTTACATTTTGCATCCATTATTAAAAATATTTATTAGAGTTGCTAGAAATATGAAAAGACGAAAATTATTATCATTACACAGAAATGCTTCAAGGAACAGCTAAATTATTTTGTTGAGGTTTGTATCTAAGTAACGATGTTTTTTCTTTTTTTTTAGATACCAGATGATTTAAAAAAATGTTCATTTTTTAAATGATGGATAAACCTTTACATATAAGAAGTGGGTAGTACCACACAAATATCTCCACAGTTCTTGTTATTCACCACATCACTGATTCTACCAAAAAAAGAAAAAGAGAAAACAAAAAAAATGTTGACTGGAAAATAACCTACTAGGGGCATTTTTCATCTCTATTTAATATACATACACTGGATCTTCAAGATGCAGCAGCAATTTCTGACATTGCTTCGGTTAATTTAAAATGAGCCTACTATAAGTTCGAAGGTTTATATCCTAAAACTCCTTTTGCAAGAACCTGCCTCGAAACCTCCTGAAAGTTTTAAAGATAGTGAAGTTTTGTCTGAATCGGAAGAAACATCTTTAATATCTGATTCAGAGGGACTTAATGATGAGATGGATCTTCAAAACCAATGAACTTTCAAAATTGAAAATAAACCGAAGGTATATTTAGGATTGCCGAACAGTGTTGTTAAAATCTTCAATATTTATGAAAAGGAAAGTGTAGCTTACATAAACCTTTTACATTTCTGCGTGAATTAGTGTTATTTTTAACCGACTTCAAAAAAGGAGGAGGTTATCAATTCGTCGCGATATTTTTTTTTTTTTTTATGTATGTTCAGCGATTATTCTTTAACACGGTCTCCGATTTTAATGATTCTTTTTTTGTTAAAAAGGGGGTACTTCAGGGGTGGTCCCATATAAATTTAGTCAAAATCTAGTAATTGGGTCCATGAGAAAATCCTCAAACTCTTCATTTTTTATGTATGTTTCGCGATAATGCTTTAACGCGATGTCCGATTTCAATGATTCTTTTTTTGTTAGAAGGGGGGTACTTCAGGGGTGGTCCCATATAGATTAGGTCAAAATCTAATAATTGGGTCCATGAGAAAATCCTCAAACTCTTCATTTTTTCTGTATGTTTCGCGATAATGCTTTAACGCGATGTCCGATTTCAATGATTCTTTTTTTGTTAGAAGGGGGGTACTTCAGGGGTGGTCTCATATAAATTTGGTCAAAATATAATAATTGAGTCCATGAGAAAATCCTCAAACTCTTCATTTTTTATGTATGTTTAGCGATAATGCTTTACCACCTTGTCCGATTTATATGATTTTTTTTTGTGAGTAAGGGGGTACCTCAGGGGTGGTCCCATATCAATTTGGTTAAGATGTGGTGATGGCATCTGCACGTTTTTGAAGTCGGTTTTTTTAAATTTTTAACTTAAAAGAACTCATTTTGTAAAACCAAATAATTTAATAAACTTTGTTTTTTTTATTAATTTATCACATTTCAGAGATTATAATAATTGTATATAAACAAAAATGTAAAATCTGTGAAAATTTTATTTATTAACCTATTATTAAAAAATAAAAATAACTGAATAAGATAAACGAAGTAAAAACACTTCATTTACAAATAATAAAAAATATATACACAAGCCCTAATAATAATTGAGATGTCAAATTAAAATGTCCTCTAAAGATTCATTATCAAATTCAACTTGTTATCGACTTCATTATTTACTTCAACCAGCAACGCGTGCGAAATGAAATTTTAATTTAGTAAATCAAAAACTAAGGCGGCTATAATATCATTTTGACGTTACTGTCAGTATAATTAATATTGACAGAATTTACGATAATTATCTTTTTTTAACCGACTTCAAAAAAAGAGGAGGTTATCAATTCGTCGCGATATTTTTTTTTATGTATGTTCAGCGATTATTCTTTAACACGGTGTCCGATTTCAATGATTCTTTTTTTGTTAGAAAGGGGGTACTTTAGGGGTGGTCCCATATAAATTTAGTCAAAATCTAATAATTGGGTCCATGAGAAAATCTTCAAACTCTTCATTTTTGATGTATGTTTAGCAATAATGCTTTACCACCTTGTCCGATTTATATGATTCTTTTTTTGTTAGAAAGGGGCTACTTCAGGGGTGGTCCCATATAAATTTGGTCAAAATCTAAAAATTGGGTCCATGAGAAAATCCTCAAACTCTTCATTTTTGATGTATGTTTAGCGATAATGCTTTACCACCTTGTCCGATTTATATGATTCTTTTTTTGTTAGTAAGGGGGTACCTCAGGGGTGATCCCATATAAATTTGGTTAAGATGTGGTGATGGCATCTGCACGTTTTTGAAGTCGGTTTTTTTAAATTTTTAATTTACACTTGTTATGAAATAAATTAATAAAATGGACAGTGATAGTGATATAAAATTAACACCTCCAAACATAAAGGAAGCTGCAAAAATAACAACTTTAAATTTGATGCCACCAACATCAAAAAAATTATATCAACGATCTTATACCCTCTTCATGAATTGGAAAAAAGGTGAGAACGCAAACTCATTTTCAGAGAACGTTTTAGTGGCTTATTTTGCCGAATTGGCGAAAAAAATTAAAAGTTCTACGCTTTGGACACAATATTCGTTGTTAAGAACGACTATCAGCATTAATAATAATATAGATATTAGCAAATATTTGAAATTGAAAGCATTTCTCAAACGGCAGTCAGACGGATACAAACCGAAAAAGTCGAAGACTTTTACATCAAATGAAATCGAAAAATTTATAAAAGAAGCTCCCGATGAGATATATTTAGTAACAAAAGTAGGTTATTTATATTTAAAATACGTTATTTTTTATATTTGTGTAATGGAAAGTATTTTCAATTTGTGAATTTTTATTGTAGGTTGCGTTAATTATGGGTGTAATGGGTGCATGCAGACGACATGAATTACATCAGATGAAAATTTCAAATTTTAATGATTTGAATGAAGCAGTTTTGGTAACGGTACCAGACACTAAAACCAAAATTGTTCGAAAGTTCACTATAATTGTTCAATATTAAAAAAATTTTAAAAAATATGCCGACCTTCGCCCTCCTCATGTTAATGATCCCTGGTTTTTTATAAATTACCAAAAAGGTAAATGCACCGTTCAAAGAATAGGGTTAAATAAAATTGGGGCAATGGGAAAAGATATTGCCAAGTATTTGAAATTGCCAAATCCTGAGTTATATACAGATCATTGCTTCCGCCGTTCTTCGGCAACAAATTTTAGTTGATGCTGGTGGTGACATAACCACGTTAATGCGTCATGGCGGCTGGAAGTCTACACCTGTTGCTAAAAGCTATATAGATGAATCCTTAACAAATAAGATTGATATAGCCAACATAATTTCTAATAAGATAAAAAATATAACTACAGAAACGGGAAACACATCTACTACAACTGCAGAAAATTGCCAAATTCAAGAAAATGTAAATATTGAACATAATATCACTACTACCTCCCCAAAAATGGTGTTTAATAATTGTACGTTTAATTTTTATAAATAGGTTGGGGTATGGCTTGACCAGTTTTTCAGTTTCAATCGAGTTTATTTATCCACAATTTGTTATTTACAGTGTAATCTATTCCAGTTAATAAAATAAATCTTTTATTCGATTTGTGTTTGTTTATGTAATAGAAAGCAGTCGTAGAAAAAGTATAGTATGCAACTCGCACGAAATAGCTATTTTGCACTCGTATGATTTGCAACACTCGCCTACGGCTCGTGTTTCAAACTTTCATACTCGTGCAAAATATGCTTCATTTCGTGCTCGTTGCATAATATACTATTACATTATTGAGATTTTCGTACAATATCTGAAATATGTTCAATTTGGGATGCTTTTCATGTTAAAAAATCTTCAGAGTATTCTAAAAAACCGTGTTCTTTGTTGGATAAATTTTTAAAACCGAATTAAAAAACAAATTAAAACATTAGTGCAGTTTTATCAAAAATTATCGAGGTGTCCTTTTTTCGTGCCGGTGAGTGTATATCTACAAATTGGTAAATGGTTGTTAATTGTTGCATATTCTCTCTAGCAGCGAGTTGTTACAAGTGCGTGGCGTTGGCAAGTAAGAGGTCTTACTTACTCGAGACCTTAACCTAGGAACATGAAAGAAAATATTGAAAATCACATTAATTCTGGACAATTTTGAATAGAAGAATATTCTAAAAAATTGGTCTTCGATTTTCCAGGCTGCAAATTGAATTCCTCTTGGAATTAATTTCAGGATAAGATATGTGATAAACTACAACTAGCAAATACACTTTATTTTAAAGACATGTATCTTACATAAGTTGATAATAAAAAACGTCGAACAATAATGCACAATTTAAACGAATAAGATTTGAGTAAAACCACTGCACTGATTAAGGGCTGTTAGCGACTATATTTTGGAGAATTTTTGAAAAAAGCCAATGCTGATGTCATGATTCAAGTATCAGTTTTTTTGGCGTCTTCGGGAGGTAAGCTTTTATTTAGAGAAACTAGCTGCTTCAATTACTTTTAAAATTCCAATTGCATGTCTACTTTTAGCTGATCGCAGATTACGTTCTTCACATTGCCTTTTCTGTATTGCTGCGGGAATACTAAGCACAAGGTTTCAAATATCGACTATTTATGGGCATATATCCCAACAATCTCTGCTGCAGAGGCACTTCGAAACAGGAAACTTCAAAATGTACAGAGCAAATATGAGCTGCAAAAAAAACATCTAGTCATAATATATGTACATGAAATTTATCTTTACGTAACCAAATCAGCATTTTACGTAACCATTGATACAAAATATTAATAAATGTTTTATTAATCAAATAAAAGCTTCGACACTTGCCATTTTTTTAGTTTATTGTCCTTTCTCGGTGACATGCTATAATGCACTGCTTAGCCAGATCATCATTCTTTGAAAATCGAAAATATTTAATGTCCGTTCTCTTCGTAATTTTGCTATAATTTTTACAAGTAGCCACAGCATAATAAGACATTTTATAGTTTTTTTATTATAAAAATAAAATTGCTAAAGGAATCACCACACTTTAATTTAAATCCTTTAAAAACATCCAAAAATGGAAAACACAAAATCAAAACACTTTAAACCGCTGGAACCGAGGTGCGTACGGTTGTTGGTAAAACGGCTCAGGTGCGTCCCAGAAATAAAATTTCATAGCCCAGGTCCATTCGATGGTTCAAAAGATGCGTCCCGAGGTGCGTCCCGACTTTATATAATCACCCATGTGAACAAGTATCCAGCCAGCAATAAACCAGGCGGGAGTCAATGAGTCAGCCAGCGGTAGAACAATAATTTTGATAAATAAATCATACTAAATTTTGATATAATGATTATTCAACAACTTTTTATTTTGGTTTTTTTATTATATATTTTTTTCTTTGGAAATATAATTTTCTGAAAGGTAGTTAAAATAATAAAGAGGATAAGGATTGTTAATATTCGTTATGTCAATATTTTGAATGATTTATTTTTCAAGATTACTGTTTTTCTCATTATTAGAAATGCTCATTATACATATTAACAAAAACATATTAGATTAACAGATTTAACGGCACCACTCAGGTTTTGGAATTACCTCGGGAATATATTAAGTCTAAGTTAAGTTTCAAATAAAGTATTGTTTTACACCCTAATCAACAATTGCAACCGTGCGTCTATATCGCCCTTAGTTGCCCTTAAGAGGTTGACATGCTAAGGGTATCTTGTTTTTAAAATTCCAATGTGCATTCAGTTTTATTAAGTTAATCTTGCGTGACATTGTGTGAAAGTGATAATGAAATTTGGGACTAGTCAAAATGGCAAATCTCTATTAGTTATTAATGGATATAAATTTTTTATAAATGTTTGGCGAATAATACTCAGAGGTGGGCCTGCGCGAAAAAACCTGTAAGTGTTTTATTAAACTCGATGAGGGATATACAATTCTGCAAGCGGATACGAACCATAGTCATGAAAATCTATAGAGGTTATATCTTCCGGGCCATTCAAATTGATCCACCAAGAATTACGTCGATCAAGCTTTCCTGAGTTTAGACTACTTGACATTAATTTATTCCAGAAAAACATCAACCGTGCCCGGTTCCCAGATAGCAAGAAACGCGTTTTATGTCATAATGGGCCATGTTCACATGTGAGATATGCTGTTTTATAAATTATATTGTAATAGTTAGTCGCTATACAAGTTATTCTAAATAGTCAGTTCGTTAAAAAAGCCAAAAGTTTTTAAATTAAGCCCAATTGAAATTTAAAATTTGAAATTATACGTCATCGGGAATAGACCAATCATCTTGTGTCGAAGTTTTTTTTGTTATACAAAACCAAGCCAACGAACAAACCGACAAACAGAATGTCGAAGTGAACGCACATCTAAGTGACATTAAAATTGACACCACCTAACCTTAGTTTTTTGTTTTGGTTTAATTTTATTATTAATATGAAAATCAGCTGGATTTATAAAAGTTGAATCAAGTGTTTTACCCATTGTAAACGAAAATATGATTACCGAGATGATTACTGCATTTTTTAACAATACTCAGTTTACAAAATTCAGAAAGGTAAGACTTTGTTTTAATAGTAGGTAGTTACAGTTTATATGGAGCAAGTAAAACATATTTATCTCCGGTTTTATTTTTAGATCTGCCAAGCAAGAATATGGGGATAATTTCTTTTTCCATAAGAGAGAAGGAGACAAATTACACCTAAACATAAAGTACGGCAAAAACCTTCTGATGAGGTTGTTGTAATTAACAAAAATGAAATTTTTAGTGCACAATATACTTAGGATATGCTGCATGTCAAGGTTTGTAATATTTATTATGCTTTTTTGTTTTTATATTACATATAATAAACAGTGTATAAGGCCCTTTATTCCTATAAATATTTTTTTTCTAATTTTGACATATTGACATTTTTTGTAATCGCAGCAAGTGTTAAAATAATCTAGAAACAGATTTTGTTAGTGAACCTAGTAATAATTATGATACCAAAGAATGCTGCAGAGCACCTATGAAATTTTGAGTTAAAAAATATGCCATATTTTTAGGCTATTTTTATACCCTTTTCAAAAATTTTATGCTCCTCGTTTTTTGCAAAACTTAAAATGCTCTATAGCTTCGAACGAAGTCAGCAAAGCACCTCTGTTTTATAAAGTTTTTTCTTTAAAAACAGCAACACCATATATTTATGCACTCGAAATATTATATTTTTAAAAATACATGGTGCTTGCTAACCTTCGAAAGAAGCCAGCAGAGCAATTCGGTTTTTTAAAGCTTTTTTCTAAAAACTACACCCCATTTTTAGAATATTTTTAGACTCTTGAAATATTGTAAAACTTTACTAAAAAAATTGCTATTTTTAAATAATACAGGGTGCTTTGTTGGAAGTCAGCAGGACACTTCAGTTTTTTAATTTGTTTTTTTTTATATATATAAAAACAACTACTTATGACACATGTTTAGGCTGTTTTAAAATCCTAAAAATGTGGTAAGTACATTTGTTTTCAGAAAAAAACTTTGAAGTCAGCAAGGAATTGCGAATTTTTTTTAAAATGCCAAATTTCGAATATTTTATAATATTGTAGGAGCCAAAAAACGTGGTGTGGTTTAAAAAAAAACTGGGGTGCTCTGCTGGATTCGTTTGAAGCTAACAAAGCATCCCGTAATTTTTTATTTTATAATACTCAATAGCCTAAAATGAGACATAGCTGGTTAAACAAAAAATTGTATTTTTAAAAATGACAGTTTTTTTCGAAAAGCTCTATAATATTTCAAAATTGTGAAAATGTGGTGAGTTTTTTTTTTTAAGTTTTGAAAATCCGAGGTTCTTTACTGGATTCGTTCAGAGCTAGTAAAGCTCTGCTCGTCTTGTTACATAAAATAAAGGCATTTTGTAGCTGGTTATATAGTTATTTTGTAACTGCATATCTAACCCTTTTATTTTTTTCAGTTGGTTGTAAATATGTGGCTTCATAGAAGAAGTGAGGAACCATCTGTAACATCTACTCAGTGTTATTGGAAAGGCTCTAATTTATCAAAATGCGTAAATATTGATGTACACTTGGCTAGATTGTTAAAGAAACCTCTTCATCCACTACAGGAAAATAAATCAGTACTTTTATATTCTAAGGATTTGTATATATATTTTTTATTTGTAAATAAATTGTTTTTTACTTCATTTTTCTCATTTTTTATTAAATGGTTAATAAATAAAATTTTCACAGATTTTTATATTTTTGTTTGTAAACAATAATTGAAGAGTTTTTATTAAAAATCACCAATGTTAATAATAATAACTTAAGTCAATATTATTCTTTCTCCTTTTTTAATGCTATTATCAATAAAGGTATTACTTTAGCTTGACCTATGATCAATTTTTAAATTTTGTGATATATTTGGTTCGACAGAAAAAAAATTATAACCCTTTGACATTGCTTGTTTTTACTTAGATTTTCATAAAAAATAAACGGAACTGCAAACATGTTTTACTATCGTAATAACGAATAGCAACATTAATTTTTTTTTTCACATTTATCACTGTTGTCATTTTCATAATGGATTGATAAGAAGGCACACTTTCTGGTTTTTTAAAAAAGGTGGCAAGAATTGTGATATTTTTAAATTTATCAGCAGTGATACCACATGTAGTTACCCGATTTATTGGAATAGATAGACTTTGCTACCACATTCAACTGAACTTGGTTGTTTTTAATATTTATCACTGTGACATAGGCGTTTTTGTCAAAATGTTTCATTTTAAACTGCTGTAAATTGGTGCCTTTGTTTTGGTAGTTTTAGTCCCAAAAAAATCTATGCATATACAGGTACTCATTCCTCTTTGATTTGTTCGAAAAGTTAAAATTTTATAAAAAATTACATTGGCTGTTTAAAAACTCATTATAATCCCTGAAATGTGATAATTAGGTAAATTAAATTAAAAAAACAAACAAAAAATATTTATTAAATTAATATTTACTCTTACAAAATAGGTTCTTGTAAGTTAACAAGCAATTATGCAGATATTACTAAGTAAATGTACTTGCTTAAAATTCAAACACGAATGTGGTTTTAACATGTTAAATTAACTAACCCTTCTTATAACTCTTTCCACATGTATTCTTAGAGATGCTATTCTTTTACTTAATTGTAAAGCCACTAGGTGTGGCTTTACTAAAGTGCATCCCATGTTTTCAAGTAGCTGAATATTCTGAAACCCCTATCTGCCATTATATGGGATCCAGGAACCAGTTTGTTTAAATACCCACATTTTTCTATTATTTCTGTATCACTAGTTCTTCCACAAAATGATGAATAAATTCGGTATCTTCAAAACTTTCAGGAGATTCTGCATTTTCTTCCAGAAGGGTTTTTAGGTTATACACCTAAGAATTTATAGTAGCCTCATTTTCAATTTCCTGAAGGGGACAATTAGCAGAAATTGCTGCTACATCTTGATAATCCGGTGTATTTTTATTAAAAAGTTCACGAGAAACATCGCTAGTAGAAGGTTGATTTTCTTCTTTCCAAATTTCTAGGAACACTAATAAATATTTTTGAAGATGAATGTGAATCATTATCACATTCTGGAACAAAACACTTTTTCGTAGTCATAATATTTATAAAAAGTACAAAATTAAACACTCAAATTCCAAATAAATTCTTGATCGAGACACTATGATGACAGATGCCATACACAGTGCTGCCATTTTGCCATTTTC
Source organism: Psylliodes chrysocephalus (assembly GCA_927349885.1). Lineage (NCBI taxonomy): Eukaryota > Metazoa > Arthropoda > Insecta > Coleoptera > Chrysomelidae > Psylliodes > Psylliodes chrysocephalus. Next base: position 28,481,934 of record OV651815.1, on the reverse strand, counting down.
TAAATTATTAAGTGTCTTTTAAAACAATGAAACTTTAAATATGGTAAAAGTTTAAACAGAAATAATACTTTCAAAAAACATTTGATATTATATATTTAAAAGATATTTGTTTAACGATGTTTTAGAAGTCTAAAAGTAAGAAGGAGTACACAAACGAACGTACATCACTTCTCGTAAACCTTCTAGCCGGCAACGTTGTGCGCTAGCTCTTATTGGTCTATTCCCGGTGACGTCATAAATTTTTAAAAAATTCATAACTCCGGCAAATGAATAGATAAAAAAAAAATAAAAAAAATGTAGTTTTATTTTTAACTCTACTATTCATAAAAAAAATTTCAAAATTTTTGAACATGCCCCATTACGTTGAATTGCGGTCAAATACGTCGATGTGAATTTTTGACGCAAAAGTAACGTAATGGCGTAATTTTCGGACCAATTTGACACGTAAACACAGTAGCTGCAAACAAAATAAACCTATTTATGTCAATAATGCACTGCGAGTTTTTGTTATTCATTATTAAATAAATAGAAGGTAATTTATACAACATCGATTTTTAGCGGTCATTGTGACACCAGAATAAGACGTACTATGACGTCATTTGGGCACCAGTTTGTCACGTTCCGAAATGAGGCGCAAAACTGCTCACGTGTACATGTCGATTCTATACCTTCGTTGTTTTACATTCTATTTATTAATAAAAGTATCTTTAGTGTTTATATTAATTTTTTTTTGTATTGAGAATTGGCATCTAAACGTAGTTTTTGTTGCCACAGACTTTTGTAAACCGAATAATTTTTTGTTTATTTATCTATATTTTATTATTTTCTTTAATTAAAAATTCAATAATTAAGTTATATATTTTCTCATTAAATGAACTTAATAAAATAGAAATACTTGATGGAAAAAGGATATTCAGGGAAGAAAGTTTTTTAAGAAAATCTGAACGATGAGAATTATGGTGGCTACAAGAAAAAATGAGGTAGGGTTGATATCAGCAAAAGAAGAATTGTTGCATTGACAGAAAGGTGATATATTAATACCAATTCTGGAAAGGTGAGACGGAAAACCCCCATGATTTAGTTTCATCCTTGTTAATTATTTATGATTCTCATTTTAAATCTAGATATTTTTAAAAATTTTCCTTTTCATATAAAATTGTATGCTGTCGATACTGGAAATGTCAGATGTAACGTCATTGTCCAAGGTTCGCGGCATTTGTTTTTGTTATGCACTTTTTGCAACATTCAGCATAACTAACATTTTATCCTTTGATTTTGCAAGTTTTTTGAATGTAAGTACATAGTTAGGAAGTTTAGTGCGATTATTATTATTTATATTTAGTATGTTCATAGGAATTCAATACGCCAACAAGTACGGCAGCGAAGTATCATTATTCCACACTAAGTGGCTGACATCTTATAAACAACAAGAATCTTTTAAGAAGAGCTTTAAAAAAGGCGACTCCATAGGAGAAAATTGGACTTTTTCCTATTTATAGGGAATATTTTACCGAAGGTTAGTGATTTTTTTATATTGTAAAGGTGCCTTAATACAAACATAAATTTAAGGATTTTAAAACAAAACCGCTCATACAAATAATTTAAAAATTAATATAATATTTGAAAAATCATTAAAAATGGGAAAAAGACATTTTGTATTTGCTTTTAAAATTGCTCTGCTATCTCACAAATATTAATAAAAAGATGTAAAAAAATACCTCACTTTTCGACATTAATTTAAGCATTAAGTTGGATTTTATTTATCTTCACTATGTTTATGCTTAAGTTATTCTGTATAAACAGGTACATTGAACTATATTGATAACATTAATGTTAATGATGTTAATGCTTAGAAGTAAATCAGGCTGACTAAACACACCTTATTGGTTTATGTATTATTACTAAAACCTTACCCTTTATGTACTGTGCTTTTAGGTTTGTTCCACTGATCTGTATTATTTTACTGGATAGGATATAAGCTATATTTAACCTATTAAAAAACCGTTCTACCGAGACTGGAAGTGCAACAATGCTGGCCGATTTGGGCAAATTATGGTGGGTTCACAGAACTGAAATTTGGGATAATTTGACATACCTAACCTATAATTTGATTAGTTTTTCTTCTTATTCTTCTTCTATTCCTTTTGCGTGCTATGTCCTTCGGGAAATTTCACCCATGATTTGATTTTTCATGAAAGAAAATATAAAAATGGAAACGTGAAGCATGTTGTGTCTTTAGGAATGAACGTTTATTGTTTATTTCATACTCTTTTTACTTTGTTTTCCACAATAAAAACATCTCATCGTAGCTTGTTGACACAATTAAATGACAAATGTGATGACAAATGGATATAGAGGTTACGTTAAATAACATCCGGTCCGCCATATTTGGTGCGTTTGATTTGATCATCGGAGATCTCCGAGCGCTTCAAAAGTGTTTGAATTGACACTCCGAGAGATCCCTAAAATGTTTGTTTCGCTTTGGAGCGAGAACATAGAGCGAGCTCGATGTTCTCAGAGCAGAAAGATCGAGAAGAGGGAGAAATTTGTCTTTGTCTCTACTTATCTCTTTTTAATTAACTTACAAACAAATTTGAATCTCAAAATTAAAGACCAGACAAGAAGTCAACAAATGATTTAGCCGCTTTTGTCTTATAGCTAAAATTATTCATCATAAAAAAACACAAAATGTGTGTTTGGAAAATACATTTTTTCTGTCCAGATCTAATCACCAGTAATCACAATCATAGAGTATGAGAGCGAAGCGGGCATTTGTGGTAAATGCTGCATTTCAGGGCCATTATCCCTTATTATTAAAAGTTTTTCCATTTTATTTACTTTTTGCTCACTATTTTAACATACAAACCAGAAACAAGAATCACAAATAAGCGAGGTTGTGTTTTTTACTCTGTTTTATTTGATTTGATTCAATGCTCTATTGTGACGTCATCACTTCTCGGTCTCCTCGACGCTTGCTCGATCGAGTTTCAAATCAAACGCCCCTATATTATTTGCCCAAATCGGCCAATTTTTCGGAACGTTTTTTAGGGGGCTATATCCTATCCAGTAAAATGGTCTGGGATTGGGATTCAACTGGGAACTCGATTATGTTGGAACACATTTTTTTTTAAATTCAACAGACGCACAAGATAAATTAAATGATAATATACAAAAACTAGGAAGACTAAACTCGATTAACAAATACAAATCAGAACTGTCAGAGACAATAGATACAAATAATATAATTACAATCAGGAAATGTTCAGTTTATTGCGGCTTTGCGCATGTCTTGTCAATTCGTTCCTATTCAGGCCTAGGAACTGATTTGACAGTACACAAATTGGTTTGAGATTAGTTTTGGTTGTGTTGAAACACTATTTTTACTTTCCTATCTGTATACAGATATAAGGAAAGTATAGGAATCATGATTTTTTCGACGGATTTTTACATTTTGAGGTCCCCTGAATCCGTTTTGACTATTTTCGCGACGAAGTCTGTCAGTGTGTGTGTGTGTGTGTGTGTGTGTGTGTGTGTGTGTGTGTGTGTGTGTGTGTGTGTGTGTGTGTGGGTGCGTGCGTGCGCGCGCGTGCGTGCGTGCGCGTGTGTGTGTGTTTGTATGTGTGTGTGTGTGTGTGTTTGTGTGTGTGTGTGTGTGTGTGGTGTGTGTGTGTGGTGTGTGTGTGTGTGTGTGTGTGTGTGTGTGTGTGTGTGTGTGTGTGTGTGTGTGTGTGTGTGTGGTGTGTGTGTGTGTCTCTGTATCCACCATAACTCATGAACCGATACACAGAAAAACACCAAATTTTAAACTTAAGCTTTATTTCATCCTCCAATGACCTGACTAGTTTTTAGGCAGAGTCGGAACATCTGGAGGAGGGGTACTTTATGACTGGTCATTTTTATATTTTATGGAATATATCTGTTATTTACGTTTGGAGAAGAAAATTCTTCAAATAAAAGTTACTTCTAATAATATCTATAATTTTTGTTTTATACAAAATTTTCCTAAAATGGTCCGTATTCGAGAAATTTGACAAAATGAAAAAAAATATTTTTTTATAAAAATTGTTCAAATAAAAGTTGTTTGTAACATAATTATCTATAATTTCTATTCTATACATAATTTCTCAAAAACCGTATTCGAGATATTTGAGAAAATGAGTAAATTTCGAATTTTGAAGAAAACTCAAAAACGGATAAAGAAAAAAACATTAAATTTTAAACTTAAGTTTTATTTCGGCCTGACGTGAAATAATTAGATTTTGGACAAAGTCGGAACATCTGGAGGGGTACTTTATGGGAGGCCGTTTTTATATTTTATTAAATATATCTGTTATTTATGTTTGGAGAAGAAAATTGTTCAAATAAAAGTTACTTCTAATATTATTATCTATAATTTTTTTTATGTCAAAATTTCCTGAAATGGTCCGTATTCGAGAAATTTGACAAAATGTGCAAAATTCTGATTTTTATGAAAATTGTTGAACTAAAACTTGTTTGCGATATCGACCTCTATAATTTTTGTTTATACATGATTTTTCAAAAATGGACCGTAATGGAAAAATTGTAGGAAAATTGCTAAATTTAAATTTTTCAGTATTTTCGTTTTCAATGAATAAATATAGAAAAATGTTTCGAGGTAGATGTATGTGGAAAATGTATATATTTAGTTTATCCACTAAACATTTATAGAGGTACTGCAATAAGTTGTACAAAATAACCAGAAAAAGCCTATAATAACTAGATAGGAAAGTTATGTGTTGGACACATCAGATTTTTTGACTATAAAATTTGGAAAACCAATATTTTCTGTATAATAAAGCTACATTTGTTGTATCTCGCTAGGACGCGCCATTTTCAATGTATGTTTAGCGATAATGCTTTACCACCTTGTCCGATTTATATGATTCTTTTTTTGGTAGTAAGGGGGTACCTCAGGGGTGATCCTATATAAATTTGGTTAAGATGTGGTGACGGCATCTGCACGTTTTAGAATTCGTTTTTTTTTAATTTTTAATTTCTAATACTTGTAGGATGTAGATTACGCTGTTAAAATATGACCGTCTAATTTCGGAATTCCGGGTATATTGGAAATTCGAAATAATAGTTATGACGTAGCGGTGTTTTTCTAATTGTAATCGGACCCTAGGTATATGGATACGGAAAGTGATGAATTGGAGATAGGTAAATTGTATTTATTGTATTAAAGGAACAACAAATATAAGTACAATTAAATAAGTATATTAATATAACAATTTTTTAAAGTCTGTATTAAAAAAAATTTTTTTTAGATAGATTATTAAATTAAAAAAATAACTATTAAAACACGAAATGTAAATTTTTTCTCTTTTATAACACAAAATATACAATACTGTTGAATTAAAATTTTCTCTTGGCAGCAGGTGGTTTTTGTGACGCGACAATTATGATGCTTTGCATCCATGAATTAAAGCTAATTCTCTTTCAATCTTAAGGTGATCATACCCTTTATAATTTTCGGACAAGAATATTTCAAAATATTTAAATTTTGGCAAAATAAATTGGGCAATAATATCTATAATATGCATATATTTTAATGTTTTAATTCCTTCCAGTTTCCCAAAAAAACTAAAAGGGCTTTAATTTTCAAATATAATGAAAATAAATGCATTCCTCGACAGCACTATTCTTAATATAATCCCCAAATTTAAGCTCCTAATGTCTTGTTAATGAGTTCTTAAAATTCGCCAAAATTAGTGGCTAAAACGCTTCGTTAAGTGCTATCTTCTGGTGTAAACTGGTGTAAATGATTGCAAGAAACGAATAATGACAGAGTGTACGATACGATAGTTACAAGCGCGTTACACCCGAAGGCAGCACATAACGAGGCGTTTTAGCCACTAATTTTGGCAAATTTTAAAAAATCATTACCAAGACATTAAGAGTTTAAATTTCGGGATTATATTAAGAATAGTGCTGTTGAAGAATGCATTTATTTTCATTATCATATTTGATTTTTTTTCCCAGAAACTGAAAGGAATTAAAACTTTAAAATATATATAGTTAATATTTCCTAATTTATTTTGCCAAAATTTTAATTTTTAAACAAAATTAGTTTTTGAAATATCCTGGTTCGAAAATTATAAAGGCTGCTGCATTCACTTTAATATACCAACATACAGGGTGTTTCAAAATTCATGGGACAAATTTCAAGAGGTAATTGCTCGTATGAAATTAAGATAGGTGTTTCCTATAACAAAATTTCCTCAGCCCACCCCTTTTCGAGATATCACTTAAGAGGTGGTGACTAAAATTGAGTTTCTATTTTTTTTTTCTAAAATTTCAGTAAAGCTAGAAACTTGAAATTCTGTAATTTTCGTGCACTCGCAAAGGACTAACCACGGTTATTTTTTCAATATTCCTGTTACATTATAGGGGGGTGAAATTAGCAACCCTTACTTTATTTCATATCAAAACTTTTTTTCGAGATGAAGTTTTATGAAATAATTTTGTAACTTGAAATACTTGTTTTATTTAAAAAAAATTTCCCAAAACCAATACCTTCATAGAAAAAAAAAACTGTTTTCCACTCAATTTATTAAAAAAAAATGATAAATTAGGGTGTTAATTTTTTTTCTCTGAAGCTATTGGTTTTGGGAAAAAATTCAAGAATAAAAAAAATTAAATAAAATAAGGATTTCATAAAAGTTCATCTCGAAAAAAAGTGTTGATATGAAATAAAGTAAGTGTTGCTAATTTCACCCCCCTAAATGTAACAGAAATATTGAAAAAATACCCGTGGTTAGTCCTTTGCGATTACAGAATTTCAAGTTTCTAGCTTTACTGAAATTTTTGAAAAAAAATAAAAACTCAATTTTAGTCACCACCTTTTAAGGGTGATATCTCGAAAAGGGGTGGGCTGAGGAAATTTTGTTATAGAAAAGACCCATCTTAATTTCATACGAGCAATCAGTTCCTGAATTTTGTCGCATGTATTTAGAAACACACTGTATATTACACATTTTTTTAAGTGGGCAAAATTCTTGACAATCTCTTTTCCCTAATTGGCACATGTCGTATTTCTCTAAGATTTACTAACTCTGGCAGCAAACAAATAAAATAGAAATTTGTCAGCTGTGCATTTTTGCCTTCCAGAATTTTTCATTTCATAAATTAACTAAAAACTAAATTAAACAAAAACCTAACAACGTCTCAACAACAAACTAAGACGATCACAATAATTTCGCACCTCTTCAAAAACAACTACCTATTTTTCGACACAGGAATTAACAAATTTAACTAAACAGCAGCTACCCTTTTAACCACGGGCTTCATAGACTAGCAGCGTTGCCATATTTACTGGTATCATTGTTTTAATAGAATTAGTATCGGAATGAAAACTATGTTAATCTTCGGTCCTGTTTAAAATTGGTAATCTTTTTGAAAAAAAGTTATTTAGAAAATAGTTAAGATATTTGTTATAAAATGACGCTAAAGAGCCAAAAAATTAAATTTGTTAAAAAGTTGAAATTTTTGTTTTTCTCTAAAAATATAAGTTTTTTTGCAGTTTAGCGTCATTCTTGGTTCATTTTTACAACGATTGGCCTGAACCATTTTTTTTTACAATATTTTTGAACTGCCTCAAATGTAAAATTCATTTTTGGCGGAAGAGCGCCCGTCATGTTTGCTCTTACACTCTTCAAATAGGTACTTCAAAAATGAACAGTCCACAAACAAAATGAATCGGTCATTTGAGAAACAGCACATGTCCGTTGTAAATCAGTTTTCAAAAAATAAGAAAAAATTAAAAGCTCAAAACGTGGTTAAAAAAATAGTATTGTGCACTTAACGTTTAAAACTTGCCATACTTTGGATATAATACAATAATTATTTAAACAAAAAAATTAATCGGTAACAAATCATGGTTAATTAAAAATGAGTGACATGTGATGTTTCTGAAATGAACATAAAAACTTAGTAAAAAGGGATATAGTTTTATTATTATATATTCTAAAATTCATCAAAAAAGATTAAAAAATAAAAAAAATATTCATTGTTCTCATCATTTTCATTTTTAGTTGTCGGTAAAATGAATATTTAGGTATAAAAGTCTGGTGCATATCGGGAACGTTTTTCTTAAAAAAATTTCAAGTGGTACTTTTACTTAATTTGGTACTCGGATACTCTGTATTAAATACATTGTACATAATTTTCACGTTAATTGTTTAATTGAGATATTATTTTTCTGTGCTACTATAGTTATTTTTGTAGGAAAGCTCCTGAAATGGTCCTCAATCTGACCAACTATATTTCCTAGTTATATTTTCTGAAATACACTTGTCTTTGACGAATAACTTAGTTAAACGTCGAACTCTTGCTATTGTAATTGCGTGAATATTGATAAAAGCCTTCTAGCAAATCGTAATTCATCCAGAATAGGATGTCATAAGGTATTTAAATAAGTGAGATTTCAGTTTAGATCATTCCGAATTTTTTGGCCTCTTAACTTTGACGTTATTGCAAGCCATCAATGCTTGTAAATAGGCATCCTGCTCATTTTTGGTTGTCAGAAGTCAAAATCGTTAAGGAATCTCTTCTCTGTCACCCTCAGTACATCGGTTATAATACTTTAACTTAAACTACTTTAAAAAAACTTACATTATATCTTTATTAATAGAAATAAAACTGTATTAAAAAATAATTCTTATTCAAACGTCAATTAAATACGGTTTGCTTTATGCCACGTTACGTCATACGCGAAAAGTGCAAAATTTGATCGATTTAGTAGCATACCGGTGCAGATCACATAATATTTTCGATGTTGATCTACAAAATGATAGTTTAGGATCAAATGTTACTCCTTCCTAGATCTTTAAATAAATACATTTTCTAGAGATTAGTGCCATCAAGAATATAATTAAAATTTATTTCAGATAGACTAAAAAGTAAATTGTTTAACAATTTCTACATGCACCATTTGTCAATAAAACTGGACGATTTCCAAATATCAGAAAACATTCAGAAAGTCATCTTTTGTTAATGGATTGATGATAACTCAACGCAATTTAAAATTTTTCGTAAGTGTACAATCGTTAATTTTTTTGAAATAATGTCCGAAAGATAGCAGAAGTGATGTACAATATTTTTCTTACGACCACAAAATAATTTTATCAAAAAATGTAAAACCAGGAAATCTGGCTATAAAAGTTTAATCAAAATTTGGCTGGTTTTTTTATATGTCTTATTGAATAATTTCTAAACTGTTTTAGCTGTTGTGTTTTGTCGAAACTGAAAAACGTGATTTCATTTACACTTTCATAGGATAATAATAACGGTAAAATATCATTAGATATAAAAAATGTTAGAATACAATGTTTTTCATTACTTAATTTTTTTAAAATTCAACAAATAATAAGATGAACAACTATGATCAAGAATTTTTTCTTATTAAAGATGATAACCTACTTATTTACTTGTAATTTTTTTCTGAATAATAATCAAATGCTATATAATAAATAGCGAAAAGATTAAAGGTTGATGTTACATTAAGATAAATAAAATGTACCTATTTAAAATAAATAAATAACAATAGTCGTATTTTGTCAATTTTCATATTTTTCCAAAATAATAAAAAAAAAAATATCTGGGTGATTGAACTCGCGTCGCGATATGGTCGAAACATACGAAGTTGATAAAGGTAAGCGCTAACAACCTTGTCACAAGAATTATCTGATCAAATATACAAAAAAAATCTAAAAATAATGTTACTTTCAATGTCTTCTTTATAGTTATTTAAACGTTATCTTTATGGCATTATATTGAATATTGTAACTTTTGTACAGGAAATGTGGATTATAGAAAATTAAAGTGTAATTAACAAAAAAAAAACATTATTTTAAATAGATAAAATATAAAATACTTCGATTAGGTATCTTTAAAATTATTTTATTAATTTGTTAAAAACAAACATCTAGAATCTAGGTATAAAAATCAATATTCTTGAAATTACGCGTTTGATATATTTGACAGACGTGCGGAAAATAAATATTCACACACGGGTAGAAAGAAGATTCTTAACCACACGCGTGTGATATAGGGCACTTTCCGTAAGCCTAAATAGTGTGTAAATCTGTCACCTTTCTAAGTGGTCGTAGGAAAAACTTTTTTTCTACACCCACAAAGATATTAGCTTATCTACGCACAGACTACAAAACGAAAAAGTATACTATTACCATTAACTAAACGAATATATTTTATATCCATTCTATGTAGTGAAAACACTGGAAAATAATGAAATCCACCAATCACAGTTCATATTTTGATTGACTATTATTTTTACAATTTTAAATAAGTGACAATTCTGTCAAACTAATTGTCAGTATATTTTTAAGTTATTGAACTTAAATATATATTAAAATGACTTATTTTTGTGTAGAATCGATTAATAAAAATATTTCTATTTTTATTTATACGAGTACTATAATTATAAATAATTTGTTAATTTTAATAAAACTCTATGAAGTCAATTCAATTACGAGTATTAAAAAAAGTTTCAAATATGCCGGTTCGAGCTCGGCAGGGGACTTTTAAATTAATCTTTTATTCCTCCGTTTATTTTATTTTATAAATTATTAAATGTCAAAAATTATTTTAAAATTAGTTATTTTGTTATAACCTAAAATATTTTTTTTATTTGTAAATTTTCCAGTAAACCACAAATAGTCGGCATTCGCTCGGCCTGACACCGGCATGTACGGGAAGCATATTTTCATTCCCTATACCGTGAACGCAATCGATTGCGATGACAGGCTAGGAAATGGTGATGCTTCTAAAACCCTCCATTCCCTATACTCAATGCTATAAGTACGAAACAACGCCTTCTCGTAGGGTGGCGGCTTCGCCGCCACCAGAAAATATCAACCCATACCTGGCTACGCCGACCGGCATAGACTCCAACAGCTCAAATTAAAATGAAAACTCTTACATAACAGAAATCAAATAACAGAAATGTCTGTGATTACCACAAATATATTTACTTCGGGAGCCAAGTTCACCTGCTGGCTAGAGACGCTAATCAATTTTCAAACCTGTTTTCACAAACGGTTGCGATCACGGTATAGGGAATGAAGCGTTTTAGATGCATCTCCATTTCCTAGGCTGTTATCGCAACCGGTTGCGTTCACCGTATAGGGTTTGGAAATAAGCGTACGGGAAGCCGAGTACTCGGATTGCCGTTGTCGGAGTTGCTTGTGAGCCGGAAGTACCGTACCATTTGACGTAATTTGAAAATAGAAACTGCATGTTGGTTCATATCTGACTTTACATACATGGGAAGCATCCTTATGGGCCGAACGAGGTCCATATTTGGCTAGCCGGGGCATAAGAGACATCCTTACGGGCCGAACTATATATAGTTATATGAATGCGACTACAATATAGTGGGTTGTCGACATTCAGCTGGGCGGACATGCCCAACCTAAATGCCGAAGCTGCACCCGTATATCGGGCAGAGTCCGGCATTCGGCAAGCCTCCTTCGACCTAGTTACGCTGCCGATCAATTGTGTTTATTGGGATTTCGTTACTGGGTCGTAGAAAAAATATACTGAACAACTCGAGTAGATTGTCTGCATCGCATTCAGACGATTGAGCACTCCGCCTACGGCGTCGTGATCAAATTTCATCTTCGTGCGATATGGCCAGCACATTCACTCTTGTTGCACAAATTAGTATTTTCTACACTTACATGGATATTAGCTTATCTACGCACAGACTACAAAACGAAAAAGTATGCTATTGCGTTCAACTGAACGAATATATTTCATATCCATTCTAGGTAGTGAGAACACTGCATAAAAATGAAATCCGCCAATTACAGTTCATATATTGGTCAACCGACTGCTATTATTTTTAAATTTTTAAATAAGTGACAATTCTGAAAAACTAATTATTGTCAGTATTTTTTTAGTTATTGAGAATAAATATACATTAAAATGAGTTATTCTTGTGTAGAATCTATAAATTATAGCATTTTTATTTTTATTTCGTCTATAATTTTAAATAATTTGTTAATTTAAATAAAACTATCTGAATTCAATTTAACTACGAGTACTAAAGCAAAAATATTAATCGCGTAAGATGCTGGTGTGGTCAGTGCGCTTGCCTTCCATACGTAAAGCCAGATATCGAATCTCGGAGGGGATAAATTTAGTTAAAACTTTTTCTTTTTTCTTGTTTATTTTATCTTATAGAAGTCATATATTATTTTTAAATTAGGTATTTTATCCTAATAACCTAAAATAATTTTTAATATTTGTAGATTTTCGTTAGTGGGTCGTAGAAAAAATATACTGTACAACTCGAGTAGATTGTCCATATCCACTTTTGTTGCACAAATTACTTTGTTAGGACAACAACAATAATATGAGAGTACCGTGTCAAATCAACAGTCAACGTCACAGTTCACAAACTCGAATTGCACGTGCTCTCACACACGAATCACACGCCACAGACAGACACGGTCACGTGTGACATGGTGTCATAAAAGCCCCATGCATTTTAAGCGCCATATTTAAAAGTTAACATTATGGATCCTTATTGTGCATTTATATCGTTTGACCATTTTTTGCAATCCGAAATTCGATTTCCACATTGTATTTTTCTAATTTTTACACTACTCGGGAAAAGTAGAATTATTATAGGGATGGTCAAACGTCAAAACATAATTCTAAATCGTTATGGATCTTTATTGTGCACTAATGTCGTTTGAACAATTTTTCCAAGTCAAAATTCGATATTCTACTTTTATTTGTTGAATTTCCTTTCCAAATATTATTTTTCGAATTTTCAAACTCCTTAGTAATATTAAAATTATTTTAGGGGTTGGTCAAACGTAAAAACATAATTTTAAACCATTATGGATCCTTATTGTGTATTTATATCGTTGACCATCTTTTCCAAGCCGAAATTTAGTTTCCAAATTGTATTTTTCGAATTTTCACACCGGTTGGAAAAATTTCAATTATTTTAGGGGTGGTAAAACGTCAAAACATTATTTTAAACCAGTATAGATCTTAATTATGCAATAGTGTAGTTTGACAATTTCCAAAATCAAAATTCTATTTTTAAATTTTATTTTTGGAATTTTCACACTACTTGGTCAAATTAAAATAATTTCATAGGGTGATCAAATGTCAAAACCTAATTCCAAACCGTTATGGATCTTTATTGTGCACTTATGTTGCTTGGCCATTTTTTACAAGTCGGAATTTGATTATCTATTTTTATTTTTTCTATTTTCACACTACTTAGGATCATTTAAATTATTTTAGGATGTGGTCAAACATCAAAACATAATTTTAAACTAAACTAGTCACAACAAAATAGGTATCACTGAATTAATTCTCTAAATCTTTTTAAATGTCCCCCGTATTTTCCATTAAAATTTATACAAATAACAAGCACACCTAAATGCATATTTTCAATATAAAAAACAAAACTTTTTTATGAGGAGGTGAGAAAAAAAATATATACGCAAAAAATTAAAAGTATCTGATACATTCAGTTTTACTTTGTACACCAATTAAATTGTTTGTAACATTAACAATTGACTTGAAATTATGAATAACGATATTCTTGGAAGGCCTATTGTACAAAGAAGGCATCTAAGTGAAATTGAAGTAGCAAGAGCCGTTATACTATTACAAGAAGGACGTTCGCAGAGATACGTAGCCCGCTCGCTTCAAACAAGTCAACCAACGATTCACCAAATGTGGAATAAATTTCAAGACATGGATATTATCCGTAGAAGACCATATACACCACGAGAAAGAATAACTACGCCCCGAAAGGACCGCCAAATTTTACGATTATCCCTACAAAATAGGACAAGAACAGCTACACAGATAAGAAACTTACATTTTCAGGCCACTGGTAGACGCATATCTCTACAGACTACACGTAACAGACTTCATGAAGCCCAACTACACTTAAGAAGTCAAGTCAAGCTATTGTTCCTCATTTAGCACCAGCTCATCGTGGAGCAAGAAGAAACTTTGCAGCAGAACATGTTAATTGGGATATTCATCAATGGAGCTATGTTCTTTTCACGGATGAATCAAGATTTTTCCTTTACTCCAACGATGGACGTGTGAGAGTCTATAGACGCCGTGGAGAACAATTTTTGGATTGCAATGTAAGAGAAGTAAGAGCTTTTGGCGGTGGTTCTGTAATGGTTTGGGGAGATATTCAATTGAACGGGCGTACACGCTTACATGTTTTTGATAATGCCACTCTAACAGCTAGGCGTTATATCGATGAGATATTAGCACCTATTGTCGTTCCACTGGCTCATCTAGAAGGCCCTAATTTTGTTTTACAACAAAATAATGCAAGGCCCTACACTGCAAGAATTGTTCAAAACTTTAATGAAGAGGAAAATCTTACTGTAATGGAGTAATGGAGTGGCCAGCCAACAGCCCTGACTTAAACCCCATTGAACATCTTTGGAGCATCGTGGGAAGAAGATTGCGGGATCGAGAACAGCCAAATAATCTACAGGTGTTAGCAGTACAACTTCAGGAGGAATGAAACAATATTCCTCAAGGAACGATTCGTCAACTAATAGAATCTATGCCTAGACGTTGTGTCGAAGTTTTAAAAGCCAGAGAAGGGCATACACATTATTAGTTTTTATTTATTTTGAAATTTTATGATATTAATAAACAAGTGTTGTTATCAATTTGCTTTATTTTTAACTTTATTAATTGTATGATAATGTTTAAAAATTAAAACTTGCACACTCTTAAATACACATACCTAAACTATAACAACACAAAATTTGAGGTAAGTATCTCCTTTCTTTTTGGAGTTATAACAATTTAAATAAGTGATACCTATTTCGTTGCTACAAGTTTATTATGGATCTTAATTGTGCACTTACCTATGTTGATTGATCATTTTTTTAAATTTAAAATTTTATTTTAAAATTGTATTATTTGAATAATTATACTAGTTGTGTATATTAAAATTATTTTAGGGGGTCGTCAAACGTCAAAACCTAATTCTAAACCGTTTCAGATCTATATTGTGCACTTATGTCGTTAAATTTTTTCCAAGTCAAAGTTCAATTTCCAACTTGTATTTTTCGAATTTTCACACTACTTGGGCACATTAAAATTATTTTAGGGGATTTTTAAAATGTGTGGACAAACATCAAAACATAATTTTAAACCGTTATGGATTTTTATTGTGTCTTTATGTCAATTGACCATTTTATTGGACTAAAAATTTGATTGGAAAATATTTTCTATGAATTTTTATCCCCTCTTAGGTCTTTTGAGATATTTTAGGGGGTGGTCAAACAGTGATACATAATTTTAAACATTTTGGGTCTTATTGTACCTTTCAGATGATTGATCATTTTTTCAAAGTTAAAATTCATCCCAGAACTCTTGTTTTTCTATAATTTACCCCTTTAATTTTAAGAAGTGTTTAAAAAAGTATAATGGGTGGTCAAATATGGTTAAAAATTGGTTGAGCTTATGGGGCAGTAAGTTTTAAATAAATATTAACTTCGGGACGCCAGCGGGCAATCGGCTTTTATTATTTTTTTAAATATTTAGTTTCCTGAGGGTGGTCAAAAAAAAGTTAGGTGGTGGTCAAACATGGTCAATAGGTGGTCAAACGCATTCCGCTTCTAAAACTAAAAATTTCTAATTTCGGGGGGCTAGCTTCACAGAGCTCAAAAGATGACATAAATTTGAAAATTAGAGGCCTCTACAGCTCCCATTAAAAATTGGAAGTGAGAGTATCTATTCCTTGCTGATGAGTTCTAATAAGGACAAAACCTGTCCAAGAATACATTTTTCCTTAGTTAGAAAAATCAAAACTAGAAAGTCAAAAATTATTTTCCATCTCTTGTATTTGGATTTAATTCAATGCTTGTCGAGGAATTAGCCAGATGAGTATTTGTTTTCTGCAGAGAAATGGCAACTTGTGACATTTCCTTGCAGTATTCTTCGTTCTTTATCTTGGTCACATTTGAGTTTGGAATGACTTCCCTTTGTAGTATTTTAAATGCTCTCACTATCATCAATCGAAAATTAATTTACTGATTGCAGCTATGTTTTTAAATATTTAACATACTTTATTATACCACTGATACTACATGCAGTTGATCTATCCAACGCGAAAAAAATAACATGGATTTTGTATTAATCGTTCGTAAAAAAAACAAAGACAAATAAAATGATATAGAGATAGAAAGTGCTAGTAATCAGGTTAAGTTACTGATAATAGTAATAATAATCAAACAATTGATAAGGCAACAAATATTCATATATGTGTAATACAGTCGCACCTGAACGAGTCGAAAATTTGTTGGTATAAACTGATATGGTTCGAATTCTTGACTGGAACTTTAAAGACTTCAGTAAATGTGAGTTTGTTATATTTTATTAAAGAAATAAGAAATGCCCAGTAGAAAACTCTTAGATATTTTATACTAGCTGTTGCTCGCGGCTTCGCTCGCGTGGAGTCGTGTTTTTAATATAAAAAATGCATGACTTCCCAAAAAAAGTAGGGATAATATGTTTTCTAGGGTTAATGACATGTATGTGTAGATTACAGTTAAGTATAGTAATCTAATATTTAAGTACAGCAATCTAATTGAGAATCTCTTGGTACTGCTCTCATCTGCTAATATCACTAGATTATAGGCGGAACGGAGTCTCTAACATGTCACATAAAACTGTTCTTGTGAAAAACAATCCTCCCTTAGGCTATCGGGTTATCGAGAAATATCGTTTTTCGTAAGAAGTTTCACTTATTTGTTTTTAATAATAGTACTATTCATTTATATTTATTATTTTTTATTTATTTTTATTTATATTTATTTTTATTTATTTTTATTTATTTTTATTTATTTTTATTTATTTTTATTTATTTTTATTTATTTTTATTTATTTTTATTTATTTTTATTTATTTTTATTTATTTTTATTTATTTTTATTTATTTTTATTTATTTTTATTTATTTTTATTTATTTTTATTTATTTTTATTTATTTTTATTTATTTTTATTTATTTTTATTTATTTTTATTTATTTTTATTTATTTTTATTTATTTTTATTTATTTTTATTTATTTTTATTTATTTTTATTTATTTTTATTTATTTTTATTTATTTTTATTTATTTTTATTTATTTTTATTTATTTTTATTTATTTTTATTTATTTTTATTTATTTTTATTTATTTTTATTTATTTTTATTTATTTTTATTTATTTTTATTTATTTTTATTTATTTTTATTTATTTTTATTTATTTTTATTTATTTTTATTTATTTTTATTTATTTTTATTTATTTTTATTTATTTTTATTTATTTTTATTTATTTTTATTTATTTTTATTTATTTTTATTTATTTTTATTTATTTTTATTTATTTTTATTTATTTTTATTTATTTTTATTTATTTTTATTTATTTTTATTTATTTTTATTTATTTTTATTTATTTTTATTTATTTTTATTTATTTTTATTTATTTTTATTTATTTTTATTTATTTTTATTTATTTTTATTTATTTTTATTTATTTTTATTTATTTTTATTTATTTTTATTTATTTTTATTTATTTTTATTTATTTTTATTTATTTTTATTTATTTTTATTTATTTTTATTTATTTTTATTTATTTTTATTTATTTTTATTTATTTTTATTTATTTTTATTTATTTTTATTTATTTTTATTTATTTTTATTTATTTTTATTTATTTTTATTTATTTTTATTTATTTTTATTTATTTTTATTTATTTTTATTTATTTTTATTTATTTTTATTTATTTTTATTTATTTTTATTTATTTTTATTTATTTTTATTTATTTTTATTTATTTTTATTTATTTTTATTTATTTTTATTTATTTTTATTTATTTTTATTTATTTTTATTTATTTTTATTTATTTTTATTTATTTTTATTTATTTTTATTTATTTTTATTTATTTTTATTTATTTTTATTTATTTTTATTTATTTTTATTTATTTTTATTTATTTTTATTTATTTTTATTTATTTTTATTTATTTTTATTTATTTTTATTTATTTTTATTTATTTTTATTTATTTTTATTTATTTTTATTTATTTTTATTTATTTTTATTTATTTTTATTTATTTTTATTTATTTTTATTTATTTTTATTTATTTTTATTTATTTTTATTTATTTTTATTTATTTTTATTTATTTTTATTTATTTTTATTTATTTTTATTTATTTTTATTTATTTTTATTTATTTTTATTTATTTTTATTTATTTTTATTTATTTTTATTTATTTTTATTTATTTTTATTTATTTTTATTTATTTTTAATTATTTTTATTTATTTTTATTTTTTTTTTATTTATTTTTATTTATTTTTATTTATTTTTATTTATTTTTATTTATTTTTATTTATTTTTATTTATTTTTATTTATTTTTATTTATTTTTATTTATTTTTATTTATTTTTATTTATTTTTATTTATTTTTATTTATTTTTATTTATTTTTATTTATTTTTATTTATTTTTATTTATTTTTATTTATTTTTATTTATTTTTATTTATTTTTATTTATTTTTATTTATTTTTATTTATTTTTATTTATTTTTATTTATTTTTATTTATTTTTATTTATTTTTATTTATTTTTATTTATTTTTATTTATTTTTATTTATTTTTATTTATTTTTATTTATCTTTATTTATTTTTATTTATTATTTTTTTTTTATTTTTTTATTTCTCTACTTTTCTCCCCCCTTAAAATGTGGTAATTCAAGAACGTAAAAAATGTTTTTGATATTTTCTTTTGTCTCTAATATTTTATTTTTATCCTATATCTGCTTCTATTCATGAGCTTACTAACCCTATCGTACCCATATTTCTAAAAAATACTAGGAACCTTACTGAATTAAATTAAGTTTCCCCTCCTTGATCTAGATGTATAAGGGATTAAACAGCAATAAAAGTAAACATGCAGCATGAAATTACCTTACCGTCGAAACCTCAAAATCGTGAAGAATCCATTCCTACTCAGTTAATTATTCTGATCAGTACCCTACTGCTCATTATTATTACGTTTATAAACATAACATGTTACTATGTACAGGGTGTAACAAAAAGGTAGGTCATAAATAAAAACTACATATTCTGGGTCAAAACATAACTTACCTTAATGTAAATGTGCACACAAAAAAAGTTATTACAGCCCTTGGAAAGTGCAAAATGAAAATCGATTTTTTCCAATATTTCATGAACTGTTTAACATTTTGTAATAAAACTAGATACATGGCTTTTTTATTGTAAGAGCATCTTTTTCACATAAAACCACGAAATCTATACAACCCATACAAATTTTAGGGGATTTTGAACCCCTAAACCTCCCAAACTTTTCTATGCGTTACAATTAAATTAGTATTGTGACACCATTGGTTTAATACATCATTTTTTATTTTTTTTTTTTGCTTTTTAATACTTTTTTGAGAAGCCAGTTTTTATCGAGATGCGGCCTCTTTTTCATTATCGTTCAAAAATTTTGAAGTTAGCTGTTCAACACTGTAGTTTCTACGGATAAATAACAATTATATACTATAAATTGAAGCATTGTATTTAGATAAGATAGTAGAACAACCTTATAAACGTTTCATTGGAGGAAATTATGTCGTGACTATGAAGACTAGAGAGAAGGAGGCGAATCGGCAATGGTCAAATTTCAAATTTCTATCTTTCTTTTTATAAAGATCACGAAATTGACTGCAGTTGGCATGTTTAATGACAGCGTAGTCAATTTTTTATGTAAGTCAATATAAAATGAAGTGATTTTTTTAAAAAATTGGTGAAAAAAAAATCAAAATAATGTGAAAAAAAGTACTTGAGTACAAGTGACATGAGTGACAAAAAACATCAAAGCAAGATTTACGTCGTTTCAGATTGTAAAACAGGATAAAAATCAAATAAAGAAGACACAAGAAGAAATTAATTAAATGTCTTTTTAAATCTTCTAATGTAAGTAAAATAATGTATTCATGTCTAAATATAATATTTAATGTAAACTAGTCACAATATGTATCTTACGAAAGTTTATTTTATTACAAGTTTCTATAATATAAAATTTTACAGTTATAGATGTTCACAAAACAACAATAATTATGTATAAAATTTAACTTACTAGAAAAGAAAATTTATTTTTTATAGAGTTTTAATGTTAGATAAAGAGTTGCTACTGTTATTTTTTTTTTTGGACCCCAATTGTGTCATTGTAAATGTTTTTTATAGGATACTAAACGTTTAGAACAGTGGCAGCATATATATCGTTTCTCCTGCCGATAAAGCACTTTCTAGAGATGATGTTGTTCTATACTTTTTAGGAGATATTATCAAATATAATGAGACTATTTTTACTGATGGTACTGTTAGCAAAATAGAAAGGGGAAAGCGGAAATTAAAGGATGAGGTAATACCATGTACATTCCCAAATCTCCCTTTATACTTGTATTACAACAATAAAAAATCTGTTCACTGTAATTTATTTTACTCTTAAAACTATATATTAGTTCAATTCAAAAAAAATTTGGCCACAAAATTGTACTTATCAAATTTCAGCATTTAAGAAACTTTTTCGAATTTGGTCATACGTACCTAATTTGTATTTTATATAGATAAAATTAAATAATTTACCAATTAAAACATGCAAGACTTATTTAGAAATAAATACAACAGTATATTCTGTGCTTTATTTAGCTATAAACAAGTTTATTTTTATTATTTTGACAAAATTATGTATAATTCCCATAAGAAGCCATGTATTTTGAATAGCGTATGCATTACCAGCGCCCATGCGGTTAATTATAGAAGTTCTTCAATTAGCATGCGTTTTTTGGGACCGTATTTTGAGTATGCCAATTTGTCTCCTTATCTCTAGTCTTCATAGTCGTGACATCTGTTAGAACAAGTACAGAATTTCATTAAAATGGCCCGAGCGCTAACGTTTTCTCGATCATTGAGTATAGAATTCTATATAGATAAAGTTTTTTTTAATTTTTAAATTCATTTGGGTAGATTGCCAAATTTAAATTAATATTGTTTATATTCTCTAAAATGATGATAAATCGTAAATAAATGTTCATCAAACATAATTAAACTCGTATTTCTCATTTTTAAAAGAAATATTCTGAATCGACTATCTATTAGTAAATAGAAAAATTAGGTTCGTTATTAAGTTTCGACTACCGTTCGATAGCTCGGTAGAAGCATTGTATAAGTAGTTCTAGTAGGTCAGCCCAATCATTGTATAAAGAACTGTAGTAGGATAATCGCCATGTAAAAGTTATTGGAGGCAATCGCGCCCGACATCTATTGGTACAATCATTGAACTAACGATTTTATTTAATGGTTAGATACGCCCTCTACGTCAGATGATAGAACTTTATAAATGACAGTTCCGTCAAATTAATTGTCAATATATATTTTTTTAGTTATTAAGATTAAATATAATTAAAAATTAGTGATTCTTATGAAGAATCAATAAGATATTCGTCTATATTTAAAAATAAACTGAGATTTTTAATGAAACTAAACGCAATCTGATTATCAGCGTTAAAAAGTAAAACTTTTTCGTAAGCCTCCATAACGAATATTTAGAGTACTCGTCTATGAATCGAAAGGTTCCGAGTTCAAACCCACGAGTAGACACTTTTTATTAATTAATTTCATTTTCTAAATTGGTAAAACTTAAATTAATTTCAAAACATTAATTTTACGTTAATGACATCTAAATCTTCATGCTCAAATTTCGTCTTTTTGCTATGGCCACTCGGGATCATCAAATTATGATAGAATATTATAAGGTCCGGTAATTTTATTTAAATCTTTTGAAAATTAAACTAAAAATGTGTGTGTCTAAAGGAGAAATATACCGAAAATAACAAGTATTTAAATTTTGCTAATAAATTTTTATTAGGTATGTGTTAAAAGAAAATACATCATTTTGGATTTGAATATAAAGTGTCTCGCACCAAAAAAACACCAAATTACATTTTTCTTTAATCTACGTAAAAAAGTGCGAATTAAAATTTTTTTACTGAAAATTCCACACCTGTAATTTTGAACCAATCAAAATACGTGTTTTTGACAGATCACCATGGCAACGGAGGTATTTTAGTTGAAATTTTTTTCTCGTGGGGTACCCAACAGCGAATTATACTGGAAATTTTTTGACGTTTACAATAACAGACCATTTTTGACAGACTGGTTTTTATTTGTTCACATAATAGGTTTAGTTTTGATACATTTTAGTTACAATGTTGTGTTTTCTATATTCTTCGGCCACTTCTTTTCTTCTTAATGGCGAAAATGCAGGACTTTGGATGCTTTGAATTATGTGTCTATGTCTAATAAAATATATATAATATTTAGACACTAATTTATTCACCTTTTTCCCATTCAGCACTTTGAATTTTGCGTAGTTTAGGTGCAAATATTCGTGGACAATTCGGAACAAATTTTCGTTTTTCAAGTTGGAGCCACAATCTATTAATCCGAGTAAGTAAGTCATGGTGCAATGATTGATCATTACAATCAGACAATTTCACGCATATTTTGCATAGCGTATGATTTTCAAATCGATTCATTTTTAAACAAATAGGTAATTTTGTTGGTTTTACTTGCTGTGCAATATTCTTTATCGCAACAAAACGCGAGTTATTTAATGTTTTGAACTGTCAAAATACAATGATCACAGCCTCCTACGATTGATGCTTGCTGACGCTGGTTATGAATTTCATACCATTTTAAAGCGCTCATAACGCATGTTAATAAAAACGCAGAAAAACAATTTTCTACCACTTGTAGTTATTCAAAACTTACGTAAAATTAAAGAATATACTATTTTCTATTTTCAAATGGTATTCCCATGCAACTACAATGAGTAGAAATAAGCAATTTGAAGGCCTAAATAATTGCAGCGAAACATTTTTTTACGTCGGGCCGCTTGACAACTTCAAAACTGAAATTATATTCGAGGTTAGGGTCTCACTTAGTTACCATGACAACTCAACAATCAAGGCGACAACACCTTTTATGTTTCACTGGTGACTTGGAGAAAATAATTTGCATTGTTGAGAAACGAAAAATAAATTTTAAAAATATTTAATTTTCAACCATAATTCGGCGTGGAATTTTCTTACCGAATACCACGCGAGGTCAAATTAATATTAGGAATTTTTTTTCTCGCTCATGAATATTTTTAGAAAATTTCCCTCGTCTGCGACTCGGGAAATTTTCAAAATATTCATGAGCTCGAAAAAATTTCCGGAAATAATTTGACCTCTAGTGGTATTACTAGTGAATATTATAAGGTCCGGTAATTTTATTTAAATCTTTTGAAAATTAAACTAAAAATGTGTGTGTCTAAAGGAGAAATATACCGAAAATAACAAGTATTTAAATTTTGCTAATAAATTTTTATTAGGTATGTGTTAAAAGAAAATACATCATTTTGGATTTGAATATAAAGTGTCTCGCAAAATGACTGCACCAAAAAAACACCAAATTACATTTTTCTTTAATCTACGTAAAAAAGTGCGAATTAAAATTTTTTTACTGAAAATTATTAGGTACCTAACAGGGTTATTCAATATAAATTACCCTCCCTTTATGCCATAATTATTATTGTATAATGCATCGAGATAGAAAAAAGTAGAGACGACATAAACACTATTTTGCGATAAGACATATGGACGCACTTAGCGATGCTAAGACTGACAGAAAAATGTAATTAAAATGGCGACGTAGACAGAGTAGTACTTTGATTTGAAGTCAGTAATTTTATATTTGAAGATTGTCGGAATGAAAATATTTAACTAATGTTAAGAAAATATATAAAATGTATTGTTCAAAAAAATTGCTTTAATTTCAACACATTTTTTAATTAGAATAAATGATTTTATCTGGGTAAATTAAAAGTCATTTTTTTTAAATGTTTTATTTCCCTTCAAATAAAACCATCTTATTACTATGGTGTCTTATGCTAATTTTCTTATTTGCTTTATTTTTTGATAAATAGCACATTCTTACATTTAGGTACCTGCTCGCAACACATTTCAATAATAATGTTCTGTGATTATCAAAAACTGACTTAATACTAACTGAATCAAGATGTCAAGTGAAATCTGTTTTTCAGAAACTAATTAATCTGATTTTTAAAATCTTTTCACATGCCATACAGTAAGCGATAACATCTTCTGATGGGTAATGCAATTTGTTTTTATTTTTCATATCTATGAATGAATATATATTAATATTTTTTGTATCACTTATTAGTGCTTGAGAACATTGTCCAGAATATATTTTTTTATTTATAGAATGAACAACGTAACCCGCGATGTAAGTAATTACATATTTCGAAAATGGAGTAATACAGGGATCTCGTACATAACCGTGATCTAATTCGATGGCTTCAATAATTTCAAAGGGATCATTTTCATAATCTTGTGCTTGATTGGAAAATGAATATCCAGTTGATGTTAGTTAAGTTGTCGACTACATCGCACTTTAAAATACTAATCTCTTCTAAGGGTATACAGTTCCCACGAAAATTTTCACATAACTCTACATGGACGAGTAGCTTTTTATAGGCTGACACAAATTGTCTTACTGTGGGGTTGTTATTATAACCCCCATGTAAACGGATCGAACAAAAAAATAATTCCAAGTTATCCTGGGAGATTTTATATTTTGGTAAGAAAGACAATAAATTGTTTTGCACAACTAAAGAATTAAATAAACATTTGGTACCGTGGATACAGACTTGTAATCCTAAAAATCTCGTATGCCTCCCACTGTCTAATAATAATTGCCCATTGCAATGTGTTTTTAAGCCGTCAATATATTTATCGGCCATATCCAAAAATATTAAAATATTGTCAAAATTTTTTGTAGATAGAGGTTTTTTGTAACCAAATTGAAGAAGATTTCTCAAATTTTGTGACTTTCTTTCTAGACTGTATCTAAATTATAGAATTAATTCTTAAAAATATGAGACCAGAAATATATATAATTTTTCTGGAAAATTCTTTTTGATGTCCAGCAAAGTATTACACCATCTTTAGTTCTTATTGTTTACTTTGCCTTAACGAAAATCTTTAATTAGAAGGTCTTAAACTTTGAAATTTAAACAAATTAACAATACACTTTTTAACAACTCATTAAAAATGGTGACTTAGCAAGATAGGATTCTTCAATAGTTCATTATTGAAATAACGATGAAAACCGACATTGAAGGACTTTTTTTGTTGACGATAAGCACTTAAGATGGCTAAATGCCGAAAGTGCCTTGCTATTTCAATAAAAAAATTGCACGAAATATTAGTTTTCTTTGCTGATCTAAACTGCGTGCACATATGAGTTAATCTCTTTTGGTTCCTTTTAATTGTTTCATGTGACCGACCACATCTGATAAGAGAACTAAACTTGGATTCAGCAAAGACGGAATCGCATAATCTTTTAGACGAACAAAATGTACAGAATTTCTATAGAAACAGTTTTCTTCAAACTGTCTAGAGCATAGTACACTATATTTTGAAGGTTTCCAGTCAACTCTATTTACAAATCCAATCCATGATTCCCACGTTACAGAGTTCTTTGGAAATCTATAATTCAAGTATTTGTATATTTAGCGTTGTGAAAATTTAAAACTTATTCCTTCACTGTACCTACAGGAATAGCATAAAATATGATCTTTATAGCCCAAATGATTTACATGATGTATAATTATCATTACATTTTTATCAGAATCTAAACTAGCAAGATTGATATACTTATATTATTAGAAAAGTAAATTATGATTAATTAACACACAAACATTGAAAACAAAAATTCAGAATACTGTCCTTATAATTGTTGAGAATATGCTTTAATGAAATGTAATTCCTGAAGTTTTTTTCTTATTAACGCTGTCACTGCTGCAACAGCTTCTTATAGCACATGATACCATTATTTAAAATTAAAATAACAACCTTTAATAAGATTTAAGTGTAGCTATTTAAATAAAATGGCGTTTATTCTCACCAAAACAGTAATCAAACTGACTAGGTTACGTTAGTTTGACACATGATGTAAAAATGTAATGCTTATTGAAAAGTGCGGACACTTTTAGTAACGTCATAGC
The DNA here is from genome assembly GCA_927349885.1 of Psylliodes chrysocephalus. NCBI lineage: Eukaryota > Metazoa > Arthropoda > Insecta > Coleoptera > Chrysomelidae > Psylliodes > Psylliodes chrysocephalus. The sequence continues at coordinate 28,455,757 of OV651815.1, read as the reverse complement.
GTCTCCCCTTTATTCTATCTCGATGGTATAATGTTTACATTGACCGAATTTTGTAAAAATGTCATCAAATGACCATATCAGTGGCGTGCATATTTCACAGGATTTAATATGAATATTTTTTAATAGGGATAGCATACATATTATATATTTTATTCAATTTTCGGAATGATTTTTATTCTTTCCTGATTAATTAAACGTCGAATATCTTATAAATATTTACACTTTTTCATCCTCACTGTAAACTACCTATATTTGGATTATTTTATTATCAAACATAATAGTTGTGATTTTCATAGCTTTTACTTTAATAATGTTAAATTTTTCATATTTACATTATCAACGTTAAATTACTCGAGAACAGACGGTATAAGATAGGGTTATCAATAATATACATTTGTGAAATTAGAAAAAAAATATATCCCAGAAATTTAATAACATAGGGTATCCCATTTAAAAAAGTTTATTTGTGTTGTATTCCGTGAAATCTGAATACGTGTTTTTATGGTATATTTAAAAAAAAAGTCAGTCATATCTACAAACTTTTATTTAAAGCTTTTTTTGAACATGCAATAGTTGTTTTAAAAGGTGTCTTTAATAATGAATAATTTTATACATGATCTCAAATAAATTTGTTGAAATTAATTTCATTTGTAAAAATGTCACTTCTGCTTCTCCCATATTGCTAAAAAAAAAATTGTTTCCAGGTCTGGGATTTAATGGTGGTAAATATTATTTCTAAATATACATTTTTCAAGTAACATTGTCCTCCTGTTTTTAGAAATAAAGGTTACTACTTAGCCAAATTCACACACAGTATGTTTATATAACATTTAAAACTTCCTCTACTAAATATTTTGGCTCAATCAAAGTAGACATCTTAAATTGATTATTGTTAGAAAAAGTAGAAATAATATTAAATATAATAAAGAAATTAAAAAAATAATTTAAAATTAGTTTAAGTTATATTATTTAAAGAAAGCTTGGACTTAAATAAAACAGTAGAGAACCACCTGAGAATAATCACTTCAATCTACCTATAACAAGAATTATTCATAAAAATTACTTATATTTTCCAACCTAACCAACAGGATTATTGGGAATACCAACAAAAATAATCCGGTTGGGGTTCGGCTCTGGGGGCTAGGGCATTTAGGGTCGAGATATTGAGACCAAACTTGGTATATGGATGTACTATCCCATAAAAATAAAAATTGCATTAAAAAAATTCACCCCTCCCCACCCCTATCTGATATGGTGGGGGTGGTGTATTTTTATATTTCGATCCTTAATGCCCTATCCCCCAGAGTCGAACCCCAACCAATAATCCTTATAGAACCTTCAATATTAAGAATTCATTTATATTATTTACCAACCATCTTAAGGGTTTTTTTAATTACATTGTTACGCACCAGATTAAAGAAATAACCTGTTGTTTATAATTACTTATGCTAAGTACTTACCTACCTACCTATATAGGTATATGTATTTGAATTAAAAAAACAATTTTTCTCAACACTTAAGAAATGTATTATTATTGCTATTATTAATATTATATAATTTATTTTAAATTAATTTGGATAAAACCTGTAAAGGAAAAGAAAAACAAAAGCATATTTTCTATTTTATTAATTTCGAAACAGTTATAAATACACACATTTTTAATTCTAATTTTAAAACATTAATTAATAGTTAACTAATTTATATCATAATATATATCATTAAGAATGGGACATAGTACAACTAAAGATTATCTGATTAAAAATAAAACTATTTGACAAAATATGCTTAGAAAAAAAATACCCGTTTTCGAAATGCAGGGTCTTAAAGTTTAAAATTCAAAAATTATTATGGCTATAATATTTTTATTTTTCAGTATCATTTTACTGAATTCGGTAAACATTTTTGACACTTTCCAAAAACTAATTTAAACTATAATTTAATTTTTTTTATATAAATCATGTATGTACTCTTGTTGGGAACTCGTCCTTCATTAACAGTAAAACAATTCAGTTATAAAACATAAACACAACTCATTCACAATACCTACTACCCATAAACGCACTAACGCACAATAACAAACATTAGATAGAAAATAGTCCAAATAATAAATCACGAGTGAATGAAATTTCATCCAAGAGCTAAAAATAGAAATCCATCGATCGGTCTTCGTCATTCACTAAAATTTCAGGTGGACCCTCAACTCCGCCCACTGCAAACGAATATCGACTTATCCATATTCACTAGCGACATCTATTGGTAGTATCCATTTCGCTCCAATGAAACTTCCATAAGGTGAGACTACTATTAGTTCTTTATACAATGGCCCAATGCATTTATTTGTTTGATACCAAAAGGAGACCACCAGTCTAATTGAGTCTCTTTAAGCTAGAGACGGCTGGAGCTTTTGCTAGCTTAATAGATGGCAGAATAAACTTAATGAAAGTTGCCATTTTTATTCCACTCTGTATTGTTTTCATTGGATTTAAAAATATGTCAAAGTAAAGAAAACTGATTTTCGTAATATTGTTAAGAGTTATTGCTCCGCTGACCTCTGAAAAAAGCAAGAAATTTGTATAAATAGGCATTTTGGTTTAATCCTAGAAAACACAATTTTAAAGATAATACCATAATTTTTTATGTGCAAAGAGCATAAATGGCACTAGGGGTTTACATATTTTTTTGAAAAAATGGCACGTTTCATCAAAAAAAAATTATAAAGTTTATTAAATTTTTTAAACAAGGGCAACTTTTAATAGAGAATTAACATTATGAAACATTCATTATTCTTTAAACGATCAGGTACTATTAAGTTGTAGTAAATCATTTCCTTAACAAGATCAAAAAATAATTATTAAAATTGGACGTAACACAAAGTCATAATTATTAAATCAGCTAATTCAGGTATAAAAATGATTGAAAAATATGACTACGATATCCTTTCTCAAGACGTTCCGTGTTCGTATCGAGGGATAGGCGATATTGTCTTCCTCGTATACCTAGTATTAAAAATTGAACAGATACGGAATAAGGAGTACATATAGGATAGATCTGAAATTTAGTGTTGCTCGATGGTGCAAAGTGGGAATATTTATTACGAGATAATTTTGTTTTTAATATAGAATTTTCAATATTTTAGTATCTATATTTAAAACAGTGTTTGAATAGAAAAAGTTAGGTTAAAGCATTATATTTATTTATATAATGGGTATATATTTTCTAAAATAATTCACTGTCCCAAGAATATCAACTAAGCTACTAAAATAATAAAATCTATAAATCAGTCTTTTAAATAATATATTTAACAAATGTTTCACAATACATTAATTTACATCTTTTCTGACTTATCTGTGAAAGAAACGTGGAGAAAACACTTAGTTTTCCTTACAAATTTTTCTTGATTTTGTTGCTGTTTGCTGTTGTAGTGATGTGATAATTTTTTGCTAACAGATGTCTTCTTTTTAACTTGAAATAAATAAAGAAAGAAGATGGCCTAATTTTTTATTCTATACAAATATATAAAATATATTAAATTACATTATTTAACGTATAATAATATTTTGCAATTTTTACAATACTTACGACTGTTTTTATCCGTAACTTATGCTATAAGTTCAAGAGAATGAAATTCAAAATTATTTCGGTCTGTACTGGTTGAAACTTAAAATAATCTTATATAATTAATATTTAAAAATCTAACTGAGTAAACAGAACCGTTGTCACGCAAAACAAAGAAGAATATTGTACCTAAAAAGTTTTTTGTAATTTGCGAAAAATTATAATTGAAAAATAAAAACATTTTTAGCAGAATGGTGTAATTATAATAGTAACTGTGTGGAACACAGACAGTATATGTATATGTAACAATTTTAATGTTTAAAAAAAAAATTAAAATTTGTCAACACAAAAAAATTATAAATTATTATTATGAATTATCACGTACAAGCGGTACACAATAATGTGAATTTTTATGTTTATTTATTTCTTGTCGTTTTTTTGAATGTATTTTTTAAATGTTTGTTTCAGTAAATAAACATTATTATTATTATTATTATTATTATTATTATTATTATTATTATTATTATTATTATTATTATTATTATTATTATTATTATTATTATTATTATTATTATTATTATTATTATTATTATTATTATTATTATTATTATTATTATTATTATTATTATTATTATTATTATTATTATTATTATTATTATTATTATTATTATTATTATATATTATTATTATATGTTAGATTTATTAATTATACTTCAAATTTTCAAATATTTTAAGAATCGGTCCAAATTAGAAGCGGCAAAGAAAACGAGGAAACTTCAAGCCAGTAAAAAAAATATAAAGTTGTCTATAGTGCAAAATACATAAATAAATTAATTCCTTATTTTCCTTATATTTTTAATGTACCTACTTATTATATCTAACAAAATGTTAAATAATAATACATTTATTATTTAATAATAAATAATCTCTGCACGTGTAGTTATTTCCCCAAAGAAAGCTAATAATTATTGTAAGAGGCTGGTCTTAGGTTTATTTGAAAATTTTGTCTTTTATTAATTATTATTGTTTTATATTGCCAATTTTTTTTACCAAACTACCTACCTACATTCTATTAAAAATTATAAGCATAATAATTTCGTAAATTACGGTCTTGGATAACAAACATTCATACGATTTTATTATTTCCATCATATTTATACGAAGATAAAATTATCGATTTACCTACCTACATAAAGACAAAAATGTTAAATACCTACCGATGGCTTGAATTCACGTCAAACATGAAATATGCGTAATATGGTAGACCACCAACTTAAAGACCACCTAAGCGACTTCTAATAAATCGCAATTATAAAGCTGATAAACTATTTTTCGATAGTTGCCAGTTTTGTTAAAATAGAGCGAAATAGAGACGATGTACGATCCAAAAAATTTGCAAAATGACAACGTTGTACGGTTGAACAACAATCCCAACTTCTTTTACCGGCATCTTGAAAACTATCTTCTTCTTACGACTTTTTTTAGTTTGCGCTACTGTCCCCTTGGAACCGCCATGTGACGAGCATAATAAAATCAAACTTTTTCTTCATAAGCATTGACTTACTAGATATATTTATACAATGGTAGAAGACGACAAAATTATGAAAGACATGACTTGGATACCACGGACCTTGCTGCCATCTATTGATACTGTCCATTGTCCTTCAAGATAATATGCATTGGTATTGTTCTACTAGTTGATCTAAATATAATGAATGAAGCTTTTCTTTATTGTGCATTTTAAGTGTTTACACTTTTGAAGAAATGGCAGATATGCATTTAATTCTAGGTATGTTTGGTTAGGCTAAAACAAGGTTTCAGATAATTGAGTTGCTTGGTTTCAAAAACCGCTAAAACGGTTTTATGTTTTTTGTGGGAATGAAGAAAACAATGTTAAATAAGTAAATGATCTCAAGTTCTCAAATAAAAACGTGAAAAAAAAATTAGATTGTGAAATTGAATATCCAGTGCAGACGAAAAGCAATGCCGGTACGGCCCTGGATATGAATGTCGTCAATGTACATAATATTGTTAAACAGATTTTTGGTATCGCAATTTATTTACGTCTATCATAAAACTGAAAACTGACGTCAGGATCATCCTTATATAGCTTTCTTAACCCTTCTCGGACCTTCTTAAACTGTTGTCTAGAATACTCTTGACGGGTAATGACATTTCTAGACACTTCTGGACTATTCTATCTTCTTTTACTTGTACTTTTACTTATGACGACTGCAGCACACTGTAGTGCGATGAGTAACATTCTACTTCTTTTTCTATCTGAACGTTTCCTATAATAGCCGCAGGCTACTGCAGGGTGCTGCGTAACATTGCTCCCTCCTCTCTTGTTATTCGCCCCGAATAACTTGATTACTGGGACCTGGTTGGAGCCAACGGGGAGGATCTGGACCACGATATGGCGCTAACTTTTCAACGTGAACTATCTTGCGGTAGATCAGGTCGTTAATTTTGTTCAGGACGTTGTAGGGGCCTTCCCAGTTCCGTTGCAGTTTCTGACAAAGTCCTTTTCGGCGCTTGGGATTGTATAGCCATACTGGATCGCCTCTCTCAAAATGTGTCCCTGTGGCATGCATGTCGACTCTGCTTCTTCTTTATCGCTGATAGATTTTAGTCGTTCCCAAGCGTATCCGTAGACTTTTGTCCTGCCATTGCATACATCACCTTTTCTACCCTAATCCACTACATTCCGTCAGAAATTGACCCAATAAAATATTTTCCGAACTCGTACCAGTGTTCTTTTAGTACCAAAATGTCCTCCCGAACGGCTACAATGAAGCTCTTCTAACACATTTCTGACATGTGATTTCGGCAGTACCACTTGGCGGACTACATGTACTTCATCAGGGCTTTCCCACTGCTGGTGCAATAGGCCATCGTGAAGATACAGGGAATTCCACTGAGTCCAGTACCCTTTAATAGCTCCACTGTATTTGGCTATCCCTTATAAGTAGGTATACCTTTATTTTTAAACCATTCTCGAACAACCTTCAAATCATTGTCTTTCTTCTGCCCCTTTCTCAGGCTTTCAAGGGTGATTTCTTCTTCGTCGCCCTCTGGCTTGATAGTGGTTGCCCGAAGAGTAACTTTAACAACCGGTTCTTTTCGTTCTTTGAGTCTTTTACCATACCAGCATTATTCCTTTAAACGGGGTTGCCCGAAGAGAATGTCTGCGTTGTTATGGAGATTTCTTCAAAGCTTTACTTTCTTGGCTTGGAAAGACTGATCTATATGATTTTCCGGTCTCATTCGCTAATTCTCGATTTATAGAATGAGCCATGCTTCTACAGGTTCTTTAAAGATGCCCGATTCTTCCGCAATTGAAACATCTCCTGCTTCCATTTTGGCTATTTCGTTGGATATTTCGTAGGATATTTAAGATTTGGGGAACAGCATTATTATTGGCCTCACTTTCGTGGGATTTAATTTCCTTCACTTTTGCGCGAGAAGATCTGGATAGGAGTTTTACTGCTTCATATTGCTGGGCTGCAATCAGTTTTTCCCTCAGCGTCTTGTGATGTTGTAGACGTAGGACTTGCTGTATTTCCGCATCTTGTAATCTATCAATGAATGCCTCTATTCCGATTTGTTCTTGAAAATCTTTGTGCGACTGTGGATAGGCCGGATGAATCAATCTTCTTATGTCGGCCCCGAATTTCTGTAGACTCTCATTATGTTTCTGACTACGAATTTTTAGCTGTCTTTGAAATACCCGTTTCAAATGCTGCCAACCGTATCTTTTCTCCAAAGCTTAGACGAGAGAAGAATAACTGGGTTCTTCTTGAGGAAGTAACTGTAAAACGGTTGCTGCTTGTCCTCGCAGCGACACTATCAATACAGCCGACATCTCATTTTCAGCCCAGCCATTAAATTGGAGGCGATACGTTTCCCATGTTGTCTGACCGTGAAACGTGGGTGGCTTAATGATCTTACTAGTAAGAATTTGTGAAACTGGGTGTTGAATGTGGCTTGGTTCGGTTATGGATGATGACGAGGTAGTGTTTTTAGCATCAATGTTGCTTACCGAAGCTTGGCTACGGGTTCTTTTTTCTAAATCTACCATTTCAGCTCTAATTTGCCTTTCTAACTCTACTCTTGCCCTTTCCTATTGTTCCAAATTGGTTTTTAAATGCTGTTGCTGCTGTTCTAAATGAGTTAGATGCTTCTGTTGTTGTTTCAAATTAGTTTTTAGATTTTTTTTTGCTGTTCTAAATTCGTTTCTAAATTGTCTAAAGTAGTTTTGACGTTTTCTTTCTGCTACTCTTGTTGTTGTGTTAGGAGATCTACTCGACTATTTAGCTGACCTTCCTCTTTCCAGAAGTTTTCTTGAATTTGTACTAAGCCATTTATAATCTCTACCTCCGCTTTTTTATGCCTCTCCTCCTTCTCCTTTTCTCGTTTTCCCTCTTCTCCTCTTATTCCTTCCTACGCTTTTCCTTTTCCTCCTCTTCTTCCTTCCTTAGCCTTTCCTTTTCCTTTTCTTCCTTCCTACGTATTTCCTTTTCCTCCTCTTCTTCCTTCCTACGCCTTTCCTTTTCCTCCTCTTCTTCCTTCCTACGCCTTTCCTTTTCCCCCTCTTCTTCCTTCCTACGCCTTCCCTTTTCTTTTTCTCGCCTTTCTCCTCCGCTTCTTCCTTCCTATGCCTTTCCTTTTCCTCTTCCATCTTTAAAAACCATGCTGGTGGGCCTGAAGTACCCATGCCTGCTTCGTAGTCAGTGGATCTAGTATTTACCATGAACTTCTACTTTTTCGCTGCCACCAATGTTACACAGGTTTTTGATATCGCAATTTATTTTAACTCAACTTTAACAACAATTATATAACTGATAACATTAACATGTAACGTCTATCATAAAACTGAAAACTGACGTCAGGATAATTCTTATATAGCTTGCTTGACCCTTCTCGAACTGTCATCTAGAATATTCTTGACGGGTAATGACTTGTACTTTTACTTATGACGACCGCAGCACACTGTAGGGCGATGAGTAATATTCCACTTCTTTTTCTATCTGAACGTTTCCTATAATAGCCGCAGGCTACTGCAGGGTGTTGCGCAACATTATTGTGAAAACTTTCTTACCTTCCTTGTTTGGTCTTGGATCTTTTGCAGGTGGACTTGGCAATTTTCTTTTTTCTTGTATGCTTAGGATCACTTTCCGTCACAAATATTTCAATTTCATCCATTATTTTTTATAGAAAAACTTAATTAAAATTATTATCGCTGGCACCTAGGTACTCTCTATTGCCATAATAAAATAGATGTCACATGATTTATGTACGACCTTGCTAATGGCTACTTTAATTATAAAGGATTTTGAAACATACATACATACTGCATTTTAGAGGACTTTGCAGCAAGTACCATATTTGTCAGAAGTCAACTATCTTCCAAAAAATTGGGTTTTCCCTTTTAAAACGGTGTCGAATGTGTATTCAGAAAATTGGAGGTCATTTTGAACATTTGTTATAGTAAATACTACACACCTGTATGTACTTTTTATACCTGCGAATAACATGAATACTCAGTTATAAATCTATATGTTTATTTTCATTACAAAATGTTAAATAGTTCATTAAATATTGGAAAAAATCGATTTTGATTTTGTACTTTCCAAGGGCATTAAGGTAAGTTATCAATCGAGTTTTTTTTTTGAGCACAGGAAATGTGGTTCCATTTATGACCTACCTTTTTGTTACACCCTGTGTAAACTACACAAATAATTAAATGTTTATTTTACGTATGAAGTTTATTAATATTAAAATAATGTTACAAAAATAGTAATTATTAAAACAAATGGCATAACACAGTCTTAACAAAAGAAATCGACTGCATTCCTCAACGGTGTTCGATAATCTAACCATCCAAGAATTGGTCCTTTTCTGTCGACCGCCGTGTTTATGTTTTCCTTTCCCAGAATCGTTTCGGGTTAAGGGACAATCCAAATAATAGATTACAGTCGGCCTACCTGACTTTTTCACGACCCCGTGAAGCATGATTAAACTATAACAAAAGAAACAAAGAAAATATATTAATTAAGCTGAAATTAATAAATATGAGCACGAATATTTCTATTCGTCCTCGGCTTCACTAGTCTCTCTTTGCGAAACTGTCGTAACGAAGTTTCATTTTGTCTGAAGGACAAATGGCCGTATAAGCTGTCCTAAAACGTTTGGACCCTGGCAGTTCGTCAACTACGTACCTATCATTATCAAATACTTTCATAACTAGGAAGGGAAAAAATAACATTTATTGAATCTTAATATCAAACCAGCAGTTCTGAAAAGTTTTTGGAGATTTTCAAATCATTCAATATCTTGTTCTAGGTACACTGATGATAAAGGTATTTCAAGATATGTCATCGCACTGTCATATTTCTTTGGATTTAACAATAAAAAGTAATACAGTATGAACATATATTACAGGTTCGCTATCGGTTGGTGTGATCAACATTTCCGTAACAATACCTATACTCGTTAAGTTATTTAATTTGGAACGTTCAATTGTTCATATTATTAACACACGGTACAATAATGTGAAAATGATAATTCCAATTTAAATATCATAAATCAACAAAAACATCTAAGATCAGCAAAAATATCTTAGATCAATAAAAACATTCCTAACATTTTCATGTTTAGATGGATAAATGGCCTACAAAATTTGGTGGAATAATAGTAGTTTGCGCGACACATAATCAACCCAAATTGTAACATTAATAATATTTAAAAAAAATATTGACCTACAGTAACAGGTTTATTCTTTACATTATTTGGCCCATAAGTGCGTCAACGGTAGCAGAAGCTAAATCAACATTTAAACCACACAAATGTACTAGAGTGGGCTCACCCTGTAGATGCAACTTGACTGTATCCGATTCACGAATTGTGACTACAGCACAACCATAGACTACAAAGTCTTGTATAGGTTTATTATTAATAACACAATGAAATAACAAGTACGAGACGACTGATTATTAAATAAAATTAAAATTGGTTTTGGCTCACCCTTATTTTGTCAATCAGCTGGTCTCGTACCTGGGTTTACGGAGCAACGCTCTGCCTGTGTCCTAACAGATTACTTTTTGTGCAATTAACACGTGGTTTCAGATACTTTGATTCCACGTAACTCCACTTTCAGGGACCACCTTATCAAATCCTCTATTTTCTTGATTCGATATCTCAATGATACTTTCCTCACGTAGCATTGACAGATATTCTTCAAACAATGCCTCTGGTTTTTCGTAACGTCAGCGCGAGCAGCATTTTAGATGGTGACTTGGGATTTCGTCTTGACAATATCTGTCCAACTGTTTAATTCTAGCTTCGTATGTAACTTTGTTGACTGAAACAGGTATCTAAACCGCGAGATGTGCTTGGTATTATATTCTCGCGATATACATAACTATCGCTTTTCGATCCCCTTCATTAAAAGGTGACCTATTGTCAATATAATTACATTCATATCGACTACGCCTAAGATCGGTTTATAAATATGGCCCTAAGAGATTTTTCCATCGTTCTTAACACGATAATAACACAGAGATCTTATTAACTTCACACGAATCACTAAATAACTTATCTAATGATATAATATCCCATACAGCACAAACAGATTTTGGAAATATCCCAACAAAGTTACATTGAAACATTTGCAATGTTGTATAAATATTACGAAACATCCCAGAAAGCTTTCTGAAATATGCCTGAAACGTAAAAATGTCCTCTAAATATATTATTTCACAGTAATATTTCTGAAATGTAAATTAGAAATCTTTTTTAAAATAATAAATAGAGTAAAGTCGGCATATATGGAATAGTCGGGTAATATGGAATTCATTATAATTTTAAACTGGGTGGCTCCATCTCTAAGGTGATGACATTAGAATGCTCGTTAAAATTGTAGACTGCTGGCATGAAATAAAATTGCCGCTAGACGCCACCAACGCCGAAAAATGTGAGGTTATAATTTTCACGTATTTAAAGTTTGTGCACGGTATCAGTTAAAATCGTTTTGTGACTACATTTTGCTTAAATAAAGTTGTTTAAACGCATGGTAAGTTTGTTTAGGCATAAGATGGTAGAAATATTAACGATTTGCTTGGATATTTTTCGTAATAACAAATAGAGTACTTGTTTTGTTTACATTTTGTGTAGCGTGTAATATGGAATATTATCCCATATTACCCGTAAGTATAAAATAATGGAGTGAGAAAGATATCGAAAACGCCATTGAATCAGTAAGAAACAAAAATATGGGCCATTTGGCCGCAGCGAAAAAATTTAAAGTTCCACGCTCAACACTTTTTCGCCTCTGTAGCACAGCAACTGTTAGTAAAACGAAGTTGGGCAAAAAACCATTTTTGTCAGCGGAGTTAGAAGAGGAACTAGTTCGATATTTACTTATAATGGATCAAAAGTTTTTTGGTCTGACAAGAAGGGATGTCCGATCTTTAGCATTTTAACTTGCTAAGCGTAACAATATACCACATCCAATCTCCCTTTTACTCAAATCTGCGGGAAAAGATTGGTTTTCGTCATTTATGAACAGGCATAAGGCTACACTAATTTTACGAAAACCCACTGGAACTTCCCTTCCGTTGGTTTTAATAGGGAAAATGTCACTGAGTTTTTCGACTTATTCGAGAAGACTATGGCAGAGCGAAATTATGGACCTCACCAAATATATAACGTAGATGAGTCGGGGATATTTATTATGCAATCAAGATGCCCAGAAGTGGTATCGCTTAGAGGCAAACGACAAGTTGGTGCTATTACATCAGCAGAGAGAGTCTCTCTTATAACCATCGTAATGTGTGTGAGTGCGGCAGGTGATTTTGTGCCACCCATGATCATCTTTTCGCGCAAAAAAGCAAGTGACCAGCTAAAAAAGGGGGTCACCTCCAGGATCGCTGTTTGCTTTTCACCCACCCGGGTGGATTCAAACAGATTTATTTACAAAATGGTTTGACCACTTCCTAGAAAAAGCCAAACCTTCAGCAACAAAACCAATACTGCTAATATTGGACGGCCATCACACTCACACTAGAAATCTAGATGAACTTGTTAAAGCCAAAGACAATCATGTTACTATTTTATGCTTACCATTACATACGACGCATAAACTTCAGCCCCTCGACAAGACCGTCATGGGTGCATTAAAGAGCTTCTATAACGAAGAAGTGAGAATCTTCATGAGAACGGAAAAACGTGCACTAACACATTTTGATATTTGCCAGTTATTTGGTAGCGCCTATCTTAAAGTGCAATCTGGAGGAAGAGCTGTTAAAGGGTTTAGTGCCACTGGGATCTATCCCTTAAGAAGAAATATTTTCACAGACGCAGAATTTCAGCCGAAATGCAAAAAGAAAATCAAAATTTGCAGATCGATAATACACGTCCTGATAAAGAGCAAAATAACTCGCCTAATGTTTATCCTAGTGACATAGTTCCAGTGTCAGAACTAACAAAGAGGTCGGCAACTCGGGGAAGGAAATGTGGACGTTTCAAAATAATTACGTCGACGCCGAATAAGGAAGAATTGGAGCAATCAATTAATCTCTCAAGACAAAAAGTAACCCGAAACGTTTTCGATGAACCTGGACCTAGGGGATTACAAACTAAGAAGCGTAAAGTTACGAAAAAATATGTCCCCTCTAGTTCATCTAATTCACAATCTGAACCAGTAGTTGATGATTCATCTGCTGCAATAAAAAGCCAACCGATGAAGATATCCCGTGTATTTTTTGCCAAGAAAAGTTTTCCTCGAGCCAAAGTAGAGAAATATGGCTACAATGCGTAATCTGCAATGAATGGGCTCACCAATCTTGTACCAGTGCAGAAAATGATGTTTTTATTTGCGATTTTTGCAATTCATAGATGTACTTATATATTGATGTTCTGAAGTTAAATGATTTTAGTAAAGTTTTTTACGCATAATAAGTCTATTCTATATTACCCGATATGACCATTCCATATTACCCTCCATTTTTTTATTTTCGAACAAAAATGCATTTCTTTTAATTATTTTTGTAAAATTACCGAATATGATTTACTTTTTAATTTAGCACCTGTCACTCCTTTGAGATACTTAGAACTATTTATTAATGAAATATTGCAGCTCTAAACACTTATGTTTTGATGTTATCACTATCAAAATAATTGGTATTCCATATATGCCGACTTTACTCTAGTAATATTTCAGAAATGTATTCTAGTTTTTTTTCTAATACATTAGACTAAAAAACGATATTACAAAATATGTTTATTTAAAATACCGAAAACTCAAATATTGATTCTTAAACAAACAAACAAATAAATAAATTTGTTTTAAAGAATATTTAATAAAATATCGAAGTAAACTGCTTCATTTTTATCAATTCCTTTAAATACACTAATTTGAAAGAACTAGGTTTTTTTATTAAATGCTCCAAGTAAAGAAACATTTAAGATTATTATAATCTAATCTTTAAGATCAATCAGCAATTTTATTTTTACCTAACTTATCTAGGGATGAAAAACTTCATAAACCAAGATTCTACTCACTATACAGGGTTGGCCAAACCTCTGTCGTAGTTCTATAACTCCTACTATGCAAATCTTAACGATTTATTTTATGTATACCTGTCAATGGTGGCCAATACCAAATATCCCAAAATTATTTTCTTGTGTACAGGGTGGCCCAATAGTAAATTAGGCAAATCACTTAATTTTTTTTAAATGGAACAACACAACTTTTTTTACAATTTAAGGTACCTTATGGTCACTAGTACATACCCACAAAATATTGTTTCTTACATCCCACCCCTTTCGCAGAAAAAAAAATTACCAAAAAATATTACATTTTCAGACGCCTATTAAAATATGCAGTGCTCTCTCGAATTTGATGTTAGAATTTAAAAACCTACGATTGTATAAAGCCAATAGACCAAAGATTTTTTTGGACCAAGTTTGAATTTTTTATTTTGTACAGGGTGGTCACAAATTAATTTCACTTTCCAAAAATTTCGAGGGAAATTTTTTTAAATTTTTCAAATGTATTACCCTGTATTTCTATTCATCAACTGAAGAAGAATTTTATACCCTTCCACTTCCTTATGTACTTTCCTATACCTATCTGTCGCCGTTATAAAATAAATTCAAAAGGAAGAAAATTACGATAATAAAATTTATTTGAAATTTATCCTAAAACATAAATTTACATTTTATAAAAGATGCTCAAAATATCTGCCATTTTCTCTAATGCATACATTTATTTGTTGGGCGAATGATCGAGAAACGTTTCTAAGCATATCAGGTGTAATAGAATGGAAAGCTTGCACTATCCTTTCTTTCATATTTTCAGGTGTTGTAGGTGGCGTAAGATAGACTAGATTTTTAATATAACCCTACAAAAAATAATCGGGTTTTGTTAAGTCAGATGATCGAGCTGGCCATTTTTTTGGACCATTTCTACCAATCCATCTATTTGGAAACTTTTCATCTAATTCATCTGCCACTTCGCGTAAAAAATGCGCTGCTGCCCCATCATGTTGGTACCACATTGTTAGTCTTACAGCAAGGGAAATGTTTTCAAGTAAAGTAGGAAGATGATTTGCTAAAAAATCTAAATACATCAGACCATTTAAGTTGCCTTCAAAAAAATACGTCCCAATAACATGATCCCCAATTATACCTCCCTAAACATTTACACTCCATCTTTCTTGGCTATGTGTTCTGATGATGTTAGGATTTTCCGTGGAATATTAGTAGAAATTATGTATATTAACGAATCCGTTCTTGTGGAATGTAGATTCATCAGAAAACAGCACTCTGTCAAAAAAAAATGGATTTTGTTGCAGTTTAGTTTGTGCCCAGTTACAAAACACCATTCTATTATCAAAATCGGTCTTTCAGCTCTTGATGCAATTGTATTTTATAAGCATGATATTGATTCTGTTTTAAAATCCTTCTAACGGATGTTCTACTTATACCTACTACTTCGGCAATATTATTTTGACTTACATGAGGATCTTCTATCGCTGTCAAAATTACAGATAATTGGTTATCATTATCAGTAGCACGTTTGTCAATTATTGGTTTTTTATAAGCAACATTTCCTGTTTCGGTAAATCTTTCATGTAACTTTTCAAAACTTTTTTGATCAGGGATGCGTCTATCGGGATATCGTTGATGATAAATTCTTTTTGCCAATAAACAATTTCTGTCGGATTCTCCCAAAACATAGACCATGTCAATTAATTCGTTTTTCGTAAAATTCATTATTAATAGAAGAATTATCGCGATCAGTAAAAATAACTTGACACTTCATTAATAAATAATCTGACACTTCATTAAGACCCAGTCTACTTGATTGAATGTTCACTTTCAATAAAACCACTGGTAGAAATTGGATTTTTGATAAATCAATGTCTTTTTGGAATTTACTTTTAAACGACGACAGATAGGTATAGGAAAGTACATGGCGAAGTCGAAGGGTATAAAATTCTCGTTTCATCGATGAATAGTAATACAGGGTGTTCTATTTGAAAAATTTGAAAAAATGTCCTAGAAATTTTTGGAAATTGAAATTAATTTGTGACCACCATGTACAAAATAAAAACTTGGTCTAAAAAAATCTTTGGTCTATTGGCTTTATACATTTGTAGTTTTTTAAATTCTAACGTCAAATTCGAGAGAGCACTGCATATTTTAATAGGCATCTGAAAATGTAATATTTTTTGGTATTTCTTCTTTTTCTGCGAAAGGGGTAGGATGTTAGAAACAATATTTTGTGGGTATGCCCTAGTGACCATAAAATTGGAAAAAAAGTTGGGTCATTCCATTAAAAAAAAAATAAGTGATTTACCTAATTTACTATTGGGCCACCCTGTACACAAGAAAATAATTTTGGGATATTTGGTTTTGACCACCATTGACAGGTATACTTCGAATAAATCGTTGATTTGCATAATAGGAGTTATAGAACTACGACAGAGGTTTGGCCAACCCTGTATAGTGTACTTTAGAGTCTAATTATTTAGTTACACTACCGTTAACGTAAACACTTAACTGCACTATACTCTGTTTTAATCTAAAATACTAAACTAACTCAAAAGGCCTGGTTCTCTTGAGTCTTCTTATTAGATTGGCATTGTTGAGGAGCTGGATAATCTCAAGGTTTCCATGTTGGAGCAGTTGTTGTTGTTGACTACTGGCAAATTTTTGTATTGTATTGTATTGTCTCCAAATAATAGATTACACCTGTATAACCTGTTACCCATATTTTTATACGAAACCAAGGAGATCCAGTACCAGAACCAGAATCTCTGACACACCTGGCCTTCCACTTTAGCGGGGAGGAGTTAAGGGATACCTACACCACTGGTAGCTTTCCTTTTCTTTTTTGCCAGATAAGAACCGGTATACTGATGTGTCAGGGATTCCCAGCATTTATCTGTGAAGTGTAGCATTATTAGATAAAGACTGATATTGTGCTAAATATTATTTCTTTTGGAACAAATCTATTTAATATTTACTTTATTACTCTTATCGAAGAAAGTAAAGAATCCTCTGATTTTTTTTAAATATATAATATCAGAAAATAACTATTATTCTTATTTAAATAAATAACAAATGTATACTAATTTAATATAAATTTGCGATAACACATAGTGAGAATTATACCGGAGGATAAGCGAAAACAAATTTATAAATTACTTATATCTTCTTACATATCAAAATACTTGGCAACCTTGTACAAATACGTCAATATATTAGTTTAAAATGTGAAATTTTTCAGATTTTAACATCAAATTTCTTACTAAAACGTGAATAATCCACTTTTTCTTTTAATTTTCATGATGTTATGTAACTTATCTTCTAATAATTCAAAAAATATTTTCTAATTCGTGTGTCCGTAAAGTCGAATATAATCTACGCTTTTATGCGATAAATCGCGTGCACTTGCTGGCTGGTATCACCGCGTCTGACCTGTATCATGTCTTCAATTTTTATTTCCAAAAAGGCACGCTACTGGTATCTTCATTCTCTACAGTCGTACCCAATACACGATATATTATTCTTGTAAACAATACAAGACTTATTTATATAAAATTAATACATCAAAATAAACCAGACTCACTTGTTGGGTGAGTAATGTTTATGTTTTTCTAAAATAACGATAATAAATTAATATATTTCAATAACTTGTCAACGTTTTAGCACGAGATTTTACTGTGACTGTTAAGTTTGGTGCCAAAAATTTTCACTTGAGAAAATTGTACTATTTATAAAATCGACCAGTTTAAAATTTACTAAAACCAGCTATTTGCGAAGTAAGTACCTTTATAAACAAATTAACGTATTTAATTTAAAAATAAACTATTTTTATTTAATTTTTTTGACGTTCTATAGAAAATGTAGGCATGTTTACTGTTATTTACAAAGTCTGTCTTTTGTCACGGTGCCAAATTCTCTGAGCTAATATTATAACAAAAATGCCTCACAAAAAATTGAAACATTCTGTATCATTGAATGAAACGTTTGTAGTCCATAATATGAATAAATATCAAACCATTGGAATAGGTGAAAATTGCTAGTGACGGATTGGTGTCTGTTGGTATTTAGTGAATTAATTTTTGTATATATTGTTCAATAGTATCTTAAAGTGATTGGAATCATTTGATGGATTTGCGTAAGTAAATTTGAATCAATTTATGTAAGCATTTAAAACGTTTGCACTCTCAAAACTATGCCAAATATATTTTTTTTATATTTTTGGTTGTAGCTCCTCCGTCACCTCTAGCCTAACAAATTTATTTCGGTCGTAATAAATGAATTGATATTTCTAATGTAGGTATTAATTAATTTTCTAACAAAGGGGAAGTTTCTTTTATTTTAAAATTTGGTTTATTGTTTCATATTGTAATCAATTTTTGTTGAACTATTTATTTTATCTATATAAAAGCGAAATACCACTCACTGACTCATCACGATATCTTCAAAACTATAAGCCGAATGACTTGAAATTTGGCATAGTTAATTCTTTCTCAGCGTAGACCCCCACTAAGAACGGATTTTATACAAACCACATTATAAGGGTGTGAAACGGGAGTGAAAGTTTGTATGGAGTATCGAATTTTTTGAAGGTAGGAACTTGAAAATTTAAATTGGAGCTACTCATCATAAATAAATAATAAAGTATTTCAGGATTTTTGGATTTGTACATTTTTAAGGGGGAAATGGGGGGAGGGGTGAAGGTTTGCATGGGAGCACCGATTCTTTTAAAGGTAGGAACTTGAAAATTGGAACTGGAACTTGAAAATTGGAACTGTAGCTACTCATCATAAATAAATAACGACGCATTTCAGGGTTTTCTGATTTTCACATTTTAAGGGGGAAATAGGAAAGGGGTAGAGAGAAATGAGGTGGTGAAAATAAGGATGAAAAATAGGGGAGGAAAAAATGAGAGAGGAGAGGGGGATTGGGGGGAAGAGGACTAAAAGTTTGTAGGGAGTTATCGAAATTCTTGAAGATAGGAACTTGAAAATGGGAATTGTAGCTGCTCATTATAAATAAATAATATAGTAATTCAGAATTTTTGGATTTTTACATTATTAGGGGGGAAATAGAGAGTGAAGGTTTGTATGGGAGTATCGATTTTTTTAAAGGTAGAAACTTAAAAATTTATAATGACGTGTTTTTCACATTTGAAAGGAGGGGGGAGTGGTAAAATAAAAATAAATAAAAATGAATAATTATAAATAAATAATAATAAATAAAAATAAATAAAAATTAATAAAAATAAATAAAAATAAATAAAAATAAATAAAAATAAATAAAAATAAATAAAAATAAATAAAAATAAATAAAAATAAATAAAAATAAATAAAAATAAATAAAAATAAATAAAAATAAATAAAAATAAATAAAAATAAATAAAAATAAATAAAAATAAATAAAAATAAATAAAAATAAATAAAAATAAATAAAAATAAATAAAAATAAATAAAAATAAATAAAAATAAATAAAAATAAATAAAAATAAATAAAAATAAATAAAAATAAATAAAAATAAATAAAAATAAATAAAAATAAATAAAAATAAATAAAAATAAATAAAAATAAATAAAAATAAATAAAAATAAATAAAAATAAATAAAAATAAATAAAAATAAATAAAAATAAATAAAAATAAATAAAAATAAATAAAAATAAATAAAAATAAATAAAAATAAATAAAAATAAATAAAAATAAATAAAAATAAATAAAAATAAATAAAAATAAATAAAAATAAATAAAAATAAATAAAAATAAATAAAAATAAATAAAAATAAATAAAAATAAATAAAAATAAATAAAAATAAATAAAAATAAATAAAAATAAATAAAAATAAATAAAAATAAATAAAAATAAATAAAAATAAATAAAAATAAATAAAAATAAATAAAAATAAATAAAAATAAATAAAAATAAATAAAAATAAATAAAAATAAATAAAAATAAATAAAAATAAATAAAAATAAATAAAAATAAATAAAAATAAATAAAAATAAATAAAAATAAATAAAAATAAATAAAAATAAATAAAAATAAATAAAAATAAATAAAAATAAATAAAAATAAATAAAAATAAATAAAAATAAATAAAAATAAATAAAAATAAATAAAAATAAATAAAAATAAATAAAAATAAATAAAAATAAATAAAAATAAATAAAAATAAATAAAAATAAATAAAAATAAATAAAAATAAATAAAAATAAATAAAAATAAATAAAAATAAATAAAAATAAATAAAAATAAATAAAAATAAATAAAAATAAATAAAAATAAATAAAAATAAATAAAAATAAATAAAAATAAATAAAAATAAATAAAAATAAATAAAAATAAATAAAAATAAATAAAAATAAATAAAAATAAATAAAAATAAATAAAAATAAATAAAAATAAATAAAAATAAACAAAAATAAACAAAAATAAATAAAAATAAATAAAAATAAATAAAAATAAATAAAAATAAATAAAAATAAATAAAAATAAATAAAAATAAATAAAAATAAATAAAAATAAATAAAAATAAATAAAAATAAATAAAAATAAATAAAAATAAATAAAAATAAATAAAAATAAATAAAAATAAATAAAAATAAATAAAAATAAATAAAAATAAATAAAAATAAATAAAAATAAATAAAAATAAATAAAAATAAATAAAAATAAATAAAAATAAATAAAAATAAATAAAAATAAATAAAAATAAATAAAAATAAATTATAAAAATAAATAAAAATAAATAATAATAAATAAAAATACAACATCTCGAATAAATCTATACATTTTGCGCACTGTTGTCTATTGGTGGCACAAAACAGACCATGGGAAATTATGTTAAAAACGGCCTCTTCCATTTTTAAGAATATTCCTCAATTTTTTCAACTTATCCTGTATTTTGCTTCTCTCATTAGATATGAGAATTATATTGCAAACGCTTCATTTGAAAGCCAATTTATTGCACAACATAATAAAACATAATTGAATGATACAATAACTTACGAATAAAATTGGCTTTCAAAAGAAGTATCACTACAATACGTAACAATTCCCTATAAAATTACCTTTGTGATGATAGTTAGGTTAGAAAATTTCATTTACATGTTTAAAAATATGTACGGGTCAAAAATAAATTAAATAAATCGGCACTAGAGTCCGAAGACTTTTCGTGCGGGCTCAATGGAACATATGTCTATAAAACTATTTTTTTATAAAAATATTTAGATATATCAGTCCTCACTATTTACCGAAACGGTATTATTAAGGGTATTTTTATGTCTTGGGATCGGAAAAGGAAGCATATTTAAGGATGTTTTGTGTTTCAGTTGTGGTTTTTGTCCTCTAAAAAAGCTAGAAAAGACAGGGTTTGTGATGATGGATCATACTTGATACTTTTTCTATTTAAATTGAATTGGTTAAAATGATCGAGGCGAGGAAAATGTAGTATGACAGTTGATATGATCGAATGATGGTTCCTCTCACTAAAAATTGATATGTTTTGCGATTTCTTTATGACAGATATTCAGAGTGAGTCCTAAAAACTTACTTTATACAATAAATAACTCATCAGTTGAAAACTATAAGCCCTTTGAAACTCGGAAGCTTCGGATTTAATATAATAATTCCAAATAATAAACTATAATAATTGGTTAATTTATACGATTTTCATTTTCATAAATCGAAAGATCCAATACGTATCAATCTACCAGAACACCTTTATTTAAAAGTGAAGAGAGAATAAGATACAACTTGAAATAAACTGAAACTAATCTCATTGATACCAATGGTAGCCCTTTCGAAAAACTAAATCCTTATTGTTTGAAACTTAACAAGAAAGGATTTATATTGTTGAAAATTCATTTGCATTCATAATATACAATACGTTAAGTTTCCCATCCTGACTCCAAAAGAACCTTATGTAGGGACACACAATCTTATTGAATAAACAGAAATTGAATAATGTTGTGCCAATTTTTTTTAAATTCATATAAAATAGGCCTAAAATGAACCTACAATTATGGCGCTCTAAAAATTTGAAAAAATTTAAAGATATTCCGATAGCTTGATACGTATACTTTGCTTACTACGAAAGGTACTTTTGCAGTTTTCCCGTTTATGACAGAGAAAGAGAGAGAAATGTGGCTGAGAATTTGCCGAATTCATTCGACTGTTCCCGACTGTTCCCCTGTCTCTACCCTCTATATCTTTAAATTAGCAAGTGAAGTCTGCCGAATTTTAAAAAGCAAAACATTTTTTTTTTGTATTCTTTATATTTATAGAATGTCCGCCATGGCGGAATTCGCTCTAATATGTCACAAGGGCTTCAAGTTTCTCATCACGAAAAACCCATCAAATAACAATTTAGAAGGATTTATCAAAGAACTGAAAAGTAACAATGTTAAAGTAGTTGTAAGGGTATGTGAACCAACATATGATACAGAAGCTCTCAAAGGTGCAGGAATTCAAGTTTGTAATCTCACCATTCCCGATGGAACTTGTCCGTCAGAAAGGATAGTAGAAGAATTTTTCGAAATTTTGAAGAGACAGTATTGTATAAACCCGGAATCTTGCGTAGCCGTTCACTGTATTGGGGGTAAGTGATTAAGTAATCAAAATATTTTAATATCAATATTGTATAGATAATTACCAATACGCTATATTTACCAATATAGTCCATGGAATTAGTACTTTTTGCCTTACATCAAATAAGGTAGTTCTGATTTTTTGATATGTTGGTAGTGATGAGATGGTTATGACAAATCCACCTCGAAAGCCCTTCGGATCATTCTTAAATATTAAAAAATTCTTTAAATTTTAGGACTTTCTTACTTTTGGTCAATTTTTACCACCAAGGGCCTGTGTTACGGCAAAACATGCTATGCACACTTTTGAAGTAGACTACATTTTCAATGATATGCGAATAATTTGGTTTTGGTAGGCCAAATAGTTTAAAAGATACGGCTATTTAAAAGTTTGCAAAATTTAAAAAAAAAGGAAGTATTACTTTTTTTTAGTTTTCGACAATTTTTACCCCTAAGGAGTAGGCTTATGGGAAAAGATATTTTTTAAGTTATTAAGGTCCACTAAACAAACTGAGACCAATTATGTCAACCTACACCTGATAGTTCCTGTTGTTGAGGTAAACAATTATGTACTAGAAAGGTTTGCAAAATGAAGTGCGCATTATAATTTATTTACTTATTAAAACATTATTATAAAAAATGCCTCATTGTATTTTATGTACAGTATTTTATGTACAGCACACCTTTAAGGTCTATGCCCACTATACCGTACCATACTATGACCGTTCCCGGACCTGATTTTTTTTTGTATAGATTCAAATGAGGATGGTGTGGTCGATGCCGGGCCGGTCTAGTGGGCATTGTCTTATTTAAATCTATACAAAGAATATTTTTCTGCCTATGCCGGTACGGTCACGGTCATAGTATGATCCGGTGTAGTGGGCATAGACCTTTAAACGCATAATTTTACAGTATTTTAGATTATTTGAAACGGTCGCCAAGTACTTGAAATTTCATGATTTTGGACTATCTATTTTAACACTACTTTTTAATATATAAATTCTAAATATTTTTGTCTTAAATGTAATTAATTACCTTTATGGGAATAATCGAGTTGGTCAAAGAAAGTAAGATGGGGGGCCAATTACTCGTGGTGCCGATGGGGCCAAATTTAGCCAGTCCGACCCTGTACAAATATATCATTATTTTGTCTGTTTGTTGGAAGGACGTGGTCTCCTCCACCTCGTGACAAACCACAAAGTAAGACCAACAAATCTATATCCTAGCCGACTTCGTAGGAAGAGGATATGAAAATGGCTGTGGTTACTATTAAATAATCAGCATCTTCCTCTGCCTTTTATGTTAGAATTTTGTTCTTCTCCAGGTGAACCTTTAGCATGTCGATTTGTCGATGAGTCTAACTTTATTCCTGTCATTCAATAGGAACTTGTCCTGAGCAACTGAATCAATGGTTGTTTCATCGAATATAACATCAGGAGAGGACGTTGCTAGAGCTCTACGCAGACGTTCAAAGCTCTTAGTATTTTTTTCTGATTCTTTAGACGGATAGCCATCGAAAACAACAGTTATATTTGAGCCGTAGTATTTCCTCGTCGCATTCCCTTCATACGTCGCCGTGCTTTCCGCACCCACGGGGTACTGGTGTTAGCATGTTTTTTGTTGTACTGTTTCTTCCGTGATATTAGTTGCAAATAAAAATAAAAACAAATTCTGTTATAATATTTAATATATGTTATGTTACACATAAAAGTAAAAACAAAACACACTTTCAGTAAAAATCTACCAGACAACTAAAAAAATTGTAATTGCTCCTTTTTTATTAAATTTTGCAAACTATCTGGCCTACCTTACTTACCTCAACAACTTTGAACAGTTGTATCTCAGGAAATATCAGGTGCAAGTTGACCTAATTGGTCTTATTTTGTTGAGAATTTAGAGGACTTTAATAATTTAAAAAATAACTTTTTCAATAAACCCACTACTTAGGGGTAAAAATTGTCGACAACTAAAAAAATTGTAATACTTTTTTTTGTTGGAATTTTGCAAACTTTTAAATAGCCGTATTTTAAAAACTATTTGGCTAACCAAAAACAAATTATTCTCATTTAATTACAAATTTACTTAAAAAGTGTCCATAGTAACTTTTTCCGTAACGTAGGTCCTTGGTGGTAAAAATTGACAAAAACGGAAAAACTTCTAAATTTTGATGAATTTTCAAGTATTTAACTGTGATCCGAAGGGCTTTCGAGGCAAAAAACTTGAATTTGTCATTACCCATTTCATCACTACCAACTCATAAAAAAATCAAAACACCTCATTTGATGTAAGGCAACACTTTTTTTGGTACGATTTCAATGTACTAATAGGCCGTATTATTGTGACGTAATTTTGGTTCCACTGACAGTTAACTTTTAACCAAACTTTAAATAGAAACAAACCATTCTGTCATTACGTTTTTCTGTTTTTTTTAACTATCAAAAAATGCAAAAGAAAATAGATGTTATTTTAATATTATTAAAAAACCGATTATACAGTGAGAATGTAAAGGTCCAACAGTATTTTAACACTGCGCGTCTTACGCTAAAATTGGATGTACTAATGACGTCACAATTTTCATCATCAATTGTTTAAAATAGAAAAATATATTTTTCTCTTCATTTTTAAATTTCGCAACAATAGACGAACAAAAATGTATGTAATACTTAGCCATTGGTTTGTAAATTGTAGAAAATTTTGAATCTAAAATTTTATTGAAAGACTAATAAATTGACAATGCAGTGTTTATTATTTGACATTATTATTATTGTATACTAAACCAATACAAATATATATATATATATATATATATATATATATATATATATTTATGAAAACCTACCATGTTTATTAGTCCAGTCGTTTCAATAAAATTTTTGTTTCAAAATATCTGATATAATATTTGTTTCTAATTCACAAACCTATGATTACATGCATTTTTGTAATGGTCTATTTTTGGGGATTTCAGACATGTAGAGAAAGATATGTTCTATTTAAAAAATCTATGACGTCATCAACACGAAAATGGTGACGTCATTAGCACATCCAATTGTAGCGCAAGACGCGCAGCTCAAAATAAAAATTGACCTGAGAAAGCATTTTGCTAGAATATTCCAACATCTATGTCCTCACTGCATATTTGATGCATGTTATGTAGTTACTTTAGGAATAATATATTTATGAAAACTTAAAAAGTATATATTTAGGTAAACAAAACTCACTTTACAAGAAATAAATATAATAAACAAATTAAGACCCAACTCAACTTTTTTCTTAGGTTAGAAAACGATTTTTTATTCGAAGTAATACAAGACGTCACTTTAAATTTATTTCTCTTAATGTCAACAAATACGCAACGCGACGAGTTTAATAAAACGTATGTCTCAAATTAGCACGTTTGCAAATTGGCACCAGTACATTTTTAAATTTTAACACAAGTTTCCTGAAATAATTACGACAAATATAAAAGTGTTTTTTTGCGTTTTAGCTTTTAAATACTATAAAAAATGGTGGAAAGTCTATAACTTTTAAATGTTTGTTAAATATCACTTATTAAAATATTATGCATTAAAATTAAAATTAAAACAAACTATAGAATCTCCTCCATTCTTTACCGTACTCTGAACCCATTTTTAAACACAATTACTTAAAATATTATAGTTTAAAGCTGTATTTTTTGTGAAACAAAAGTTGCCGTCACTTGTCATTGACAACGCGTTGAACTTGGACTTAACTGTTACTTTAATTGTCAGCGGAATCAAATTTATGTAATCACTAATTTAGTTTATAACAGTGACATAACTTCTTTTTTTCAAAAGTATTTTTTAAATTTTCTGACTATAATTTGGTTTGACAAGTAAAAAGCTGTGAAAATTAGAACATGTTTGTAAAGTGAAAAAGTTTAAATAAGGAAATATTAAAATAATGTAAAATTTGAAAATTTATCATTTATCATTTTATAATGTTAGGGAAAAAACTACTTATTTTAAATAAACTAAGAAAAAATTAAGGCATAAAAATAATTAAAAATTAATAAGGCTTTTGTTTTTATAGTAAATACCCATAGTAAATGAAGTAAAAAAAATATCACAAAAATTGAAAAGGGTTAGAATTAGCAAAAATCCAAAAGTGTTAATACAAAAATACCAAAGATAAGAAAAAATAAATATAACCATTAAAAATATGCCAAAAAAAAATTATAATAAAGAAGACAATAGGTATTATAGTGAAAAATACATCGTGAAAAGAATAAATCGATAAATTAGACAAGAGAATTAAATAAATTAAAAGTAACAAAACACAGAAGTCAAAAGAAAAGAGGTATTGCTTGAAAAGTTTGTAAATCATGCATGCAAGCCATTGCATGAACATTTTCCTGATGTTTTCCCTTTCTGTAGGTATACAAATAGGAATACAGATAACTATCACTCTTCCCAAGCTTAGTTTCATGAGAATAATCTAAATGATTGATAAAAACGCACAGGCATGGCAATATTACTACTGAAACATTTTCTTCTCCTGAAAACCATTCAAAATGTTCAAGTGTTTCTCCCTAAAAGATCAGATTATTTAATCTCAAAAAATAAAAACAAAATTTTGTATTTTAAAATTGTAAAATTTGTTTAAAAATCGCGCACTCTTCTTATAAAAAATAGGCTTAGGGAAAAATGGGTAGAGCTGAGGCAGAACAAGGATGAGTATAATACTCCTATTCAATAATTGGCGAAGAAAAATACAAAAAAATGACTCGCAAATATGCATTCAAAAATCTTTATTTTGTTGATTTTTGTGTTATGGAGGCTCTACACGCTCCGATATATGTTTTGATCTAAAGGCAAGATTTAATCAGCTTATTTTACTCTTCATCTTCACATTAGACAAAAGAGGAGAGATGTGGACTGAATCGATGGACTGTACAGTTGAAATCTCACAAAAATCGTAGCGTGTAGGGCCTCATTATGTATATTAATATGTTTAAAGCTATTTTTATATTCTAATACAAACGTATTGAAAAACTAAAAAAACCATACAGTAATACCACAGTTTATAGCTAAAGAATCAGTTAGCTCACTCGGACCAACTGGATGTTCCAAAATAACATCCACTCCAGGGATGCAAATTCAGATGCGCAGAAGACTGCTGTTTGAATATAGGCGGATGTCATTTATTGTATTTGGTTATAGTAAGAGAACACACTGCAAATTTCGACAGTCATCTGATAACGAAATAAAATATTTTCCAGAAGCACGTAACATTGTACTTTACCAAATTGCACCTGTGCCAATCCCTACCTAAGCAAAGTGGTTAAAAATATTTATTTAATATTCAAAAAAATCACATAAAATATGACAGCGACAATTGTGTTTTCCATGAAAATCATAATCCTAATTCATTGTGAATCTAGCTTTTAAACCTGAATTATTAATATTTTTTTTTCTACACCCACATGGATATTAGCTTATCTACGCACATATAACAAAACGAAAAAGTATTCTATTGCCTTTAACTGAACGAATATATTTCATATCCATTCTTGTTAGTGAAAACACTCCAAAAAAATGAAATCCACCAATCACCGTTCATATTTTGATCAACTGACTACTATTATTTTTAAAATTTTAAATAAGTGACAATTTTGTCAAACTAATTGTCAGTATAGTTTTTAGTTATTGAGATTTACATTTACATTAAAATGAGTTATTCTTGTGTAGAATCGATAAATAATAGCATTTCTGTTTTTATTTCTTCTATAATTATAAATAACTTTTTAATTTAAATAAAACTATATGAAGTCAATTTAATTACGAGTATGAAAGTAACAAAAATAAAAGAATAGGTGGTTTTCTGGTCAGCGTTCTTGCCTTCCACACGGAAGACTCGAGTTCGATTCCCGGATGGGGATAAATGGAATGAACTTTTTTCTTTTTCGTTTATTTTATTTAAAAAATTATTAAAAGTCATAAATTATTTTAAAATTAGTTATTTTGTCCTAATAACCTAAAATATTTTTTTTAATTTGTAGATTTTCGTTAGTGGGTCGTAGAAAAAATATACTGTCCAACTCGAGTGGATTGTCCACATAGCACGATAGAACTCCGCTTACGGCGTCCTGCTCAAACTTTGTCTTCGTGCAATATGGCCATCATATCCACTCTTGTTGCACAAACTACTATTACCTACCGTTTAAACTATGTGTATGTATAAATCATTTGCAGAGTCAATAACAATTATTATAAACTCTTGTTAGACAATTCATTTAAACCATAACCATATTAGTTTGTTTGTCGTTTCTATGGCAACCTGTAAAAATGAATCACAACAATAGGCATTGAAATACATTTTTAAATCAGCAAAAATATATTTATATTTTTAATGATTTTTACCTACTAATCGTAGATAGATGTTTTTGTGCGATGTTAAGAGGAAGAAAATGTTTTAACGATATATATCAAGATATATTTGAATATGGTATTTTCTGGAACACAAACAAAATTAGCGTTGTCATGCCTTATGTGATTTTTTTAATATAAAATAATTTTTTTAACCACTTTACTCAGGATTGGGATTGGCACAGGTGCCATTTGGTAAAGTACAATGTTTTTAAATGCTTTTTGGGGTATATTTCATTTCGTTATCAGATGACGGTAAAAATTTGCAGTTGACTTTTGGGCTATTATGATTTGATTCTGTATGCGCCAGGGATATTGAGTGGCGCAATGCATAAACTGGAACATTGAGATCAAAAGTGCCGACGCAGAGTGAGCGAACTGATTCTTTAACTATAAACTGTGGTAATACTAAATAATAGTACTAGATAGTAATACTAAATAGTAAAAATAGTTTGTTGCCCAATGCTTTGGACGCGTGGAGTCGTGTTTTTATTTAAAAAAATACATGACTGTCCCAAAAGGAGCGATATGTTTTTTTTATGATTCATGATATTGATTATGGTATTGTTCATCGTATTGTTCGTGGTATTGTTCATGGTATTGTTCATGGTATTTTTCATGGTATTGTTCATGGTATTGTTCATGGTATTGTTCATAGTATCGTTCATGGTATTGTTCATGGTATTGTTCATGGTATTGTTCATGGTATTGTTCATGGTATTGTTCATGGTATTGTTCATGGTATTGTTCATGGTATTGTTCATGGTATTGTTCATGGTATTGTTCATGGTATTGTTCATGGTATTGTTTATGGTATTGTTCATAATATTGTTTATGGTATTTTTCATAGTATTGTTCATGGTATTGTTCATGGTATTGCTCATGGTATTGTTTATGGTATTGTTCATGGTATTGTTCATAGTATTGTTCAGGGTATTGTTCATGGTATTGTTCATGGTATTGTTTATGGTATTGTTCATGGTATTGTTCATGGTATTGTTCATGGTATTGTTCATGGTATTGTTCATGGTATTGTTGATGGTATTGTTCATGGTATTGTTCATGGTATTGTTTATGGTATTGTTCATAATATTTTTTATGGTATTTTTCATAGTATTGTTCATGGTATTGTTCATGGTATTGCTCATGGTATTATTTATGGTATTGTTCATGGTATTGTTCATAGTATTGTTCAGGGTATTGTTCATGTTATTGTTCATGGTATTGTTTATGGTATTGTTCATGGTATTGTTCATGGTATTGTTCATGGTATTGTTCATGGTATTGTTCATGGTATTGTTCATGGTATTGTTCATGGTATTGTTCATGGTATTGTTTATAGTATTGTTTATGGTATTGTTTATGGTATTGTTCATGGTCTTGTTTATAGTATTGTTTAAGGTATTGTTCATAGTATTGTTCATAGTATTGTTCATAGTATTGTTCATAGTATTGTTCATAGTATTGTTCATGATATTGTTCATGTTATTGTTTATGATATTGCATATGGTATTGCTCATGGTATTGTTCATGGTATTGTTTATGTTATTGCTCATGGTATTGTTCATGGTATTGTTCATGGTATTGTTTATGGTATTGTTTATGATAAAGTTTCTATACTTACTTCTCTGCTCCCTCCTGTTCTTCTGCCTGATCTCCTTTCGACGATGTCTTCCAATACTTTCTTCCGTTACTCTCATTCCTCCAGTTCTCCTTTCTGCTATCTGATTCACCCTTTTCTTTAACTTAAATAAAACTTTCTTTGTCTTCTTTGAATCTTTTTATTTTTATTTCAATTCTCGCACTCAACAATCAAAGCGTACAAAATCTTTTCATCTTTTCTACAACTATCCCAACATTCAATATTTTCCCCATGACCTTTCTCCAAAAAATTTCATTAATTAATAAAAAAAAATCCGTCATCCCGATTTTACATTTAATTTAGATTTTTGGCCATTTCACCATCCCAGGATAGTTTATAAATTATAAATAAACAGATATTTAGGATCATTACGTGTTGAATATAAAAATGGAATTTTTTAGCTGAGAAATATTCTTTAAATGGTCATAACTGTATCGGTAACATTTTTAAACGGTAACCTTTAGCAAATATTAGTAATTAGCAAATTTGTTTCCAATGCTTAAATAGTATGTTAAACAAACAAACTATTTATGTTCTAAAACATTTCGCCCCTCTCTCGACCTATTTGTTGTTCTCTTTTGGTTTTTTAATTTGATTTTCTTCGCCAATTATCAACTAGAAATACCTATACCTTAAGTATGTGAAAATACCAACAATGTAACTAAACAGCTTTACTTTGAAGCTTCACTAAACAAATCAAAAGCGGTTAATGTAGAAAACTTACACCTAGTGCAACAAATTAAATTTACTATATAGTAAACACCTGCAAATAAGACTTTTCCAATAATATTAATATTAAATATATGTTGAAAATTAGGCACCGGTTGTTATTTTTTTCACTTGATAAAAACTAAAATGAACTGTGATTTGCACCATATTCCACTTTTGAACCGCCATTGTCGTAGATACATTAGCGAACCTAGCGAATTTTTACTCATACCCTGATCATAAAATACCCCAATCACTGATCTGTAATATTGACATATATAAATAAGATACTACATTCTATTGTTTTATAAATGTTTAATCTGCTTTATTTCAACTATCTACTTACAGATAAACTATGACTCATACAGAGGGCTACATGAATAAGCCTTTCCCTTTCCTCTCTAGTTTTACTGTATACCAGGTGTCCGCGCGAAAACTTTAAATGGAATTATTTCTGGTGTTTTAAAATATATCGACTTGAAATTTTGGAAGGTCATTAAGGAAGTAGGGGGTAAATTAATAGTGTATAAGATACCACTCCAACGTGATATCTGCCGCCCCCAGCCACCCCCGGTTCAAAAGTTTAAATGACACCCTGTATTTTTTTTTACATATTCTGAGAAAGAGCGTAGTTTTTTTAGTATCTCTATGTGAAAAAATTACTTAATTACATAATGAACTTTGAAAGATATTTACAGCTAAAGGTTCAGATACCAGTTATTCAAATATCGAAAGCAAAAATTAATAGCAAGCCATGAAAGCTGCTTCGTTGCTTGAACTGTCAAATAATATTGTTTGTGACACTTCTGTTTACTCGTTAGTACAAAAGTTTTCGAAAAAATTTTACTTAGTTTAAATTAAATAGCTAAAAAAATAGAAAAATGGTTTACAGTTTGGAAGAAAGAACTGAAATTGTAGTTTTATATGGGATTGCAAACAGAAACTATTCGCAGACGGCAGCATTATTTAACGAAAACCATCCCAACAAAATGTATCTGCTGTTTATGTAATTAATCTAATACAAAAAATTTTTGAAACTGGATCGGTAAATAATAAAAAACGTGATATGAATAATCGTGGAGCACGAGATGAAGCAACGCAAGTTGCAGTTCTTGGTCACGTAAATTTAGACTCACAGCTTTCAGTTAGAAAATTATCAGAAGCTTCGGGAGTGGCAAAAACAACGTGCCATAAAATATTAAAATTAAATAAAATGCATCCTTATAAAATACAGCTTCATCAAGAGTTGGGCGACGATGACTTCGATAGAAGAATCCAATTTTGTGAAACTATGACAGGCATGATTCGGCAAA
Organism: Psylliodes chrysocephalus; assembly: GCA_927349885.1. Lineage (NCBI taxonomy): Eukaryota > Metazoa > Arthropoda > Insecta > Coleoptera > Chrysomelidae > Psylliodes > Psylliodes chrysocephalus. The sequence goes on along the minus strand of OV651815.1, from coordinate 28,423,015 downwards.
ATAGAAATATTTTGCGAAATATTTGTTTCAGTGACGAAAGTTGCTTTTCCTTAAACGGTTTCGTAAATAGACACAATTGTCAATATTGGAGCGATGTTAATCTCCACGTTTTCCGAGAAGGCCATACGCAACGTCTCCAAAAAATTAATGTATGGGCTGGAATTCTAAATAACCAAATAATTGGTCCACTTTTCTATCACGAGAATTTAACTGGGCCTAGATATCTCGAGTTTTTAGAAGAATTAATACATCCTCTTATCATTCAGTGCTTGGAAGAAAACTTAGATCAAATGCAGGAGGATCAGTTATACTTTCAGCAAGACGGAGAAGTAAGGCAATATTTAAATACCGTTTTTCCAGGACAATGGATAGGTCGTAGGGGTCCTATTGAATGGCCAGCTCGTTCCCCAGACTTGACCCCACTGGATTTCTTTTTATGGGGACATTTGAAGTCTGTTGTTTACAGGACACCACCACAATCCATTGATGATTTGCGTAATAGAATCATAGAGGAATGTAGAGATTTAACGCCACATGTCTTTGAAAATATTCGGAACGCTTTCGAGAAAAGACTGTACTATTGTTTAAATGTAAACGGTGAACATTTTGAACATTTGATTTAACTAAAAAAATAAAAAGAGTCCTTACTTTAGTTTATAAAGCGAAATTTTGTTGGTCTATAAGAATACCTATTTTTGTGATAAGTTGTATTTTTTTGTGATAAGTTGTATTTTTTTGTGATAAGTTATATTTTTTTGGATAATTAGATTTTTTTGTTTCTATCTGCTTTAATTATTTCGAAATTTGTCTACTGTCCAAGGTTACTAGTTCTTTTTTTTAATATCTGGTATCTGAACCTTTAGCTGTAAATATCTTTCAAAGTTCGTTATGTAATTAAGTAATTTTTTCACATAGAGATACTAAAAAAACTACGCTCTTTCAGAATATGTAAAAAAAATACAGGGTGTCATTTAAACTTTTGAACCGGGGGTGGCTGGGGGCGGCAGATATCACGTTGGAGTGGTATCTTATACACTATTAATTTACCCCCTACTTCCTTAATGACCTTCCAAAATTTCAAGTCGATATATTTTAAAACACCAGAAATAATTCCATTTAAAGTTTTCGCGCGGACACCCGGTATATTATAAGCTCCATCTTCATTTTTTTACAATCAATTCAAAATGTGGTTTGCACTGTCTATAATAATACCATCAGATCACTCCCATTTAGAAATTTTTGTTCACTTATTTCTTTACAATTTTACCTATGATTGTAAGTATTTTTCTGTTTTCTATTTCGTTTTAATAATTTTTAGGGCTTGGCAGAGCACCAGTGATGGTATCACTGGCCCTCATTGAATTGGGTTTTTCTTATGAAGATGCCGTGAATCTTATTCGAGAAAAAAGAAGAGGAGCTATTAACGCAAAACAATTAGAATTCCTTTCAAAGTATAAACCAAAAGCACGATTAGGCAACGACAAAAAAAAACAATGCAACATCCAGTGATGTCTTTATTATTTCCAATTAAATTGTTTTGATAATGTTTTATTGGTCGTGCACTGATTATTGCATTTTGTTCTTGATTAAAATATCCAAGCAATAATATATAATCATAGAGGGTATTCAACTGCTCGAATGTGGCCATTTTCATAAACGAAAATAAATATAATCAAAATCAGTAGCACACAATATTTTTTTTACTATTATTTAAAATTTAAATGGACGATAATGGTTTTGGTCCAAGGGCCATCATCAGACTTAAAAGAAAGAATTACAATGATGTATCTTTAAGTCAGTAACAAAAGAGAACGTAATCGTATATGTATAGACTGACGTTCCTTATACACAGTGAGTTTTGAGTATGGAATGCCTCAATTATCTGGGAAACGGCTTGCACGACTTTTATATACTTTGGTATGTAAAGTTTTTGTAATACGGCCGATATTATGGTTGTATTAACATTGTTTTCAGGTTTTTCGGTTTTCTTGAAATATAAGGAAGTTTGTTATTTTTTGTTTTTTGAAATCCTTAAGAAATTCTGATTATTTTTCATGTAATATTCCCTATACCAAAAAATATACGGGGTGATCCATTTTGAAATAACAAAGTTTATTATATTCCTGAAAACCGAAAGATCTGACAACAATATAAATATAGCCATATTATCGGCCGTATTGCAAAACATTTACATACCAAAGTATATAAAAATCGTGCATACTTAAAACTCACTGTGTATATGACTATGTTATGTTTTGTCAGGGTTTGTTACTAACTATAAACTTCTAATACAAATTATTAATAGGTATTCTTCCTAAGTCTGATTGTGGCCCTTGGGCCGAAACGGGTAGCTTTGAAACAAGTAAAAAAAATATTGTTTGGTACTATTTTTAAGCATTTTTATTTTCATTTAATAATATATGTTTTAGGAAGAAATGTCTACACACCAATAGTTTTTGTTTGTAATATATAAACAATCTTTATTGAGTTAAGACCATAAAGTCACTCACCGTGCCATAATTACGACGAATCTACAGGATTAGTATGAAGTATCGAGTTATTTAATATCTCATTAAACAAAAAAAAAGTATTGTTATAAATATTGCAGATATGTCATAGGAGTATCTTTCCAGACTATTACAGAACATATAGTGGAAAATTAGTAAAATATAATATTGTGTTGTTACTAAGAGTAGAAGGCGCTTGGAAATTAAAGATTTGAATCATTAGGATATTACATTTTTAAAAAAATTATACAATACCACGGTTCGTAGACACTACGGTGCCTCATCCCCGTTGGTAAGGACGGAGTGATGTGTCCGCATGAAAAAGCGAGTTGATAAAAAATTTTAAATTTAGGTTCGTTTATTAGTTTTTTTTTTTTAATCTAATAGTTTATTGTTATTTAGTGATGTTTATACAGGGTGTCCCATTAGTGCATAATTGTTCAATATTTTAATTTGTGTTATTAACACGCAAACAAGTTTTAAATAAAAGTTATGTGGACTTGAAAAATACATATTTTAAAAATATTTTTGGATATACAGGGTGTTGTGTTTTTGCCTGGCAAATAAAAATGTATGTTTTTTTTTAAATAAAACACCTTGTATTTTTTATGTTATTTTTAGAATGGTTTGGTATTACTGATTTCAACCCTAAAATGTTTCCATAAAGTGTTGCCAAGCAATTTTTTTTTTAAATTAGAGAATAATGCAGACCCCAAATTAAATTATCATAATATAGGTAGGTTTACATTGATTTTTAAATTTTTTAATATACAGACTTATAATAGACCGTCAGATAGTGACTGATTTCGGTGTCCTATTTTCGCATACAAGCCTCGAAGAGGGTTGAAAAGTCCATCGATTTTGAGTAGAATGAAAGGAAATTTATGAATGGCCCCCAGGGATAACATATGGAAAATTCGATTTTCCTTAACAGAAATAAAAGGTGTTTTTTGCTCATTTTTTCACGCAAGCAGTTTTCACTATGATTAATTAATAGAACTAGACCTCAGAAAACCAAAGGCTTTAATGTTGCAAGTGGCTAAAGGGTTGAAATAAGGGCGTAATCTTGTAAAAAAAATCGATATTTTAACTGATTTTTCCACACAAGCCCGTCGAAAGTATAAATACATACATCGTCACTAGCCCGAAAAACATATTGGCTTGAATGGCGCGAATGGATAAGTGCATTTTGTAGTCGGAAAAATTACCGCAAATTTGTTTTGATTTTTGAGTTATTTTTTTATGCAAGCCTTTTTAACCATAGAATGTTATTAATGTGTTAGACGTAATAATACAATTGGCATGAGTATCGGATGTGGACGATACGAAGGCTTGCGTCGGAAAGTTGAAGGTAAATGTTATGGAAAATGCCACCATTTTCCCACGCTAGCCGTTTGACATATGCTTAGAAAAAGACTATATAACAAAAGGCTTGAGTGTCGTACATGGCCATCATATTAATTATATATAATTTATATAACAAAAAACTGACACAAGCCTTTTGGCATATGCTTAGAAAAAGTGATTCTAACACTATATATAAAAAGGCTTGAGTGTTGGACATGGTCTTCATATTATTTATACATAATTTATTTAATAAAATGCTGACAAGAAAATCTATAAATATCCACCATTTTCTCACACAAGCCGTTTGGCATATTCTTGGAAAAAGTGATTCCAAGACTATATAACAAATGGCTTGAGTGTCGGACATGATTATATTAATTATACATAATTTGTTTAACAAAAAGCTGACAAGAAAATCTAAAAATATTCACCATTTTCCCACACAAGCCGTTTGGCATAGTGATTATAAGACCCTATAATGAAAGGCATAAGTGTCGAAAATGGAACATATTATTTATTTAAAATAGATCTGTCAGAAAAAGTAGAAATGTTTATGCAGGGTTATTATTTTAAATAAATAATTTAGCGTATATTTCATGCGTATAAGTATAATAATGTTTAATATTATGAAAATAATGCGCAGGATATGGGTCTTCATATTATGGTTTTCATATAAAAAATATACAATTTATTTAAAAAATAATGGTAATGAATTTAGTTAATTCTATTAATAATTTTACAAATTAAATTATATACAAAGTGATTTTACGATATACTTCTATTTGTAGAAGTTTCGACAGTCCATATTTTTCTTAAATGTTGATAAACATTCACGGTCAAATAATATAATATTCTCGTAGGTGGATTGTTTGCAAATAAAACAGCTCCTCGTGTCCGTTTTTCCTGCATTTTTAACCATGCTGCTCCCAAATAACTGTAAATTATCTATAAGTATTTGTTCTATAAATTAATGGAATATTATTGTTTGAATTCGCCATATAAGAAAAAATTAAACTATAAACCTAAATATCAAAACCTAAATATCACCCTGAATTATCTAAATATCAATTATCAAAATTATTTTATATCAAATTTATTATAAAAGTTGACCCGTGGCCAGACTATTAAACGACTATACATTTTAAATGTTTATTAACTTAATGCCCTCTTGAATGATTGTAAAAATTCAAATATTTCATTTGATTAACTAAATAAATGTATATTATAGTACTTACCAATTATTTATGAAAGAATATATAAATTTTTCTATAAAATAAACCTATTGTTAATTCAACACTAAATTCATATTAAAATTTACTATACGAATAATCACCGAACAATAAATAATAATAACCCCGCATAAATATATATATATATTTGTAAATTTTTTTGTCAGTTCTTTTTTAGATCAATAAATGCTCCATGTCCTTTTGTTATATCGTTTTAGAATTACTTTTTCTAAGCATATGACAAACGGCTTGCGTGAGAAAATGGTGAAAATTTCTAGATTTTCTTGTCAGCTTTTTGTTGAATAAATTATAAAGATATAAATAATATGATGGCCATGTCCGACACTCAAGCCTTTTGTTATATAGTCTTAGAATCACTTTTTCTAAGCATATGTTAAACGGCTTGTGTGGGAAAATTGTGGCAATTTGCATATATTTTTCCAGCAACTTTCCTATGTTCTGAAAATATGAAGACCACGCTCTGCACTCAAGCCATTATTTATTTCTGGGCTCTTAAATTATTAATATTATTATTGCAAAAAATTTTGTTGAGGGGCAAATAACTGGAAAATCGAAAAAAAATTCTTTTAGATTTTCCAACCTCAAAATGGACTTACCCACTCGCGCCACTTAAGCCAATATGTTTTTCGGGCTAGTTACGACGTATATTTTCATACTCTCAATTGGCTTGTGTGGAAAAATCGGTTAAAATATCGATTTTTCTTTACAAGATTACGCCCTTATTTCAACCCTTTAGCCACTTGCAACATTAAAGTTTTTGGTTTTTTGAAGCCTAGTTCTATTAATTAATCATATAGTGAAAACGGCGTGCATGGAAAAATGAGCAAAAAACACCTTTAATTTATGTTAAGGAAAATCGAATTTTCCATATGTTATCCCCAGTGGCCACTCGTAAATTTCCTTTCAATCTATTCAAAATCGATGTACTTTTTAACCCTCTTCGAGGCTTGTATGCGAAAATGGGGCACCTAAATCAGTCACTATCTGACGGTCTATAAGAAGCTGACGAATAGTGGTGATAAAACTGGTTTATTTTATACAGAGTCTTAAATATGGCTAATTTTAAGTTTAATTTACTAAATTTTTTTAAATGCAACACTCTGTATATTATTTTACCATAAACTTCCTTATAAATTTACCTATCCAACGATACCAACATGTTATCCAATAACACATATACAGGGTGTCCCATCAGTGCGCAATTGACCTATAGCTTTTTTTATTATTCTCTTTCATTTTGTGACGTCACACTCCCGTCCGTAGCAACCTGATGAGGCGACCGTTTCAGTCTACAATAAACACTAACGAATTCTAACAGTTCAACAATATTCTTTTCAAAGTATGCGAATAATGTGACATTTACCTACCCATTATATTACTGCGGTTTAATTTGAATTTGTGCATAGGGTACCCAATTACTCTAGAAATTGGCAAGAATTAGAAAATTATGTCATATACAGGCTATTCCATTTATAAAATATTTATAATATAATATAAGTTGCTACCTTTTTTCAGATATTCTGTATATTTTGTAATAATTTGAACATGAGAATTATTTTCGACAAGTAAAAACTATACTTTTTCTACGAACCCGATTATGCTAAAATGAAAATAAAAATAACGTAAATGCTTTATTTTGTAAAAGATGCAACCAAAAATCTTAACAATTAGTTCAATATTTAACATCTGATAGTGCTTCGTTGGCCTAATTGATAGAGGCGCTGACGGCTCCAGTTGAAAAGTTTCAGGTTCGATCCCTGGTCTATGCATTAATTTTTAATTATCTTTTTTAACTTTGTCAATTTTTCTTTAGTTTGTTTTCACTTTGTGGATGTGGGAGTTAATTTTTCAATATTTCTCATCTGAATTGGGGATTTTATATTTTCAAGTTTCCAAAAATTGCATATCACTTTTCGGATCTCAAATGATTTTCTCATTTTTCTTTGTCATAATTAGTGATGCCGCGAGACGAGAGATTCCCGTCTCTCGTCTCGTCTTGTCTCGTCTTGTACGAGACGAGAGAGACATTTTCTCTCGAAAAAAGATTCGAGACGAGAGAGAATGTCATCTCTCGACGAGAATTTCTCGTTTCTCTCGAGCTCTCTCGAGTTCCCTCGCGCAATTAACTTTTTACTTCCTTAAAATTTTTAATTACTAACTTAAAATTTAAAAATATCAGATTTTTAGACAGTCAAAAAGTTAACTATAAAACACCTATTCTATATACACAGTGAGTTTTAAGTATGGAACGCCTCAAATATCTCGGAAACGGCTTGCACGATTTTTATGTATGGTGACCCGTCAAATGCGCCCCGAAAAAAGCGCCCCGACAAATGCGCTTCCCGACAATACTGCCCAAGACAAAAGCGCCACCCGAAATTTCTTTGTATATAAACTAACCAACGGACAGAATCGTAATAAATTCCATGCAGTCAAATTTTTAGGAGGTTACTTTTGGAGATAAATTAGAAAAACAACAATTGTTAAGTGTTTTTTTCGAAAAACTGTCAAAGAAAAAGTAAAAGAAACGAACGAATAATATATTGTTAACATGTTTCAAAATGCTTTCATTTGATATCACACGAAAAAATTCTAACTTCCAAATGAAACCCTACCCCCTTCCAACTTACTTACAAAGTATTTATAGCAGGGGCAGAAGTTGGAAAGGCTTTTGCTAGTTCTCTCACTTCATACACATAACTTGACAGGTTTGCGGCGGATCTAACCGAAGTGGACGCGATACATTAGCGTACAAATTTATTTCTTAGATGTTAATAACAATTTCGAGTAAATAATTTAATAAATTGTGAATAGCTGTTGAAATTTTGCAGAATTATGATTTGGGTATTATAATACATGTTTAAGAGGAAAATTTACATTACAAACTAAAAGACCTGCGGGGCAACGGTAGTTTAGTAGGTATAAAAATTACAACTTAAGGGTGGAGCCTAAATACTACAAAATTACTTCCAAACTTCCAAACAAAATCAGCATTCATTCATAATTTTAACAATTGCATGTAGATACGAGGGATACATATTATAAACTTTAACGCGCGAAGTTGAAGACAAAGGAACCGAAAAATATTCCACAATAGCACAAAATAATATTACCTATGTATTTTACAATATAAGTATGGTGTAGATTAAAACTTATTTTGGCTGTCGACAAATTTGGTTAAAAAATCTTCTTTTAGAAATATATCTTTCATTTGACGAAAAACGAAGGCCTAAACGAAAAACAAATATTCTTCATAAAAGTTTCGCCTATGTATTGACAAGGTAATAGTGCTTTCCTTATATTTTTTGCTATGAAATTAACAAAAATATAGCAATAAACAATTACTGATGTCATGGTTTTACAGGAAAGGAAGCAGTTTCTTGACTGTATGCGTCTCTCTCAGGGATGAAATGTATGCAATCTGTTTGACTCTCTTACATTATTTTATATAGGTATTATTGATTTATCCGCTATGAAGGCGAATAATGTTTTATAGGGTGTATTAATTTGTGATTTTTTTTTTGAGGAAAATAAAAAAATAAAATATAAACTATTTATGGAAGGTATAAGCACATTATACCGGGTGTTCAAATTAAAGTGTTACAGTTAAATACCGCTGAAAATATGCATTTTAGAAAAAAAGTTTCAGACAAAAGTTTTATAGTTTTTTGGGGGAAACATTTTGGCTAAATTCATTTTTTTATAGCTGATCATAATATGGCCATATCGAGGTGAACTTTGTTTTTTTAAATGGGAATCCCATTTTTTTCTTACATATTTTTAAAGTACATAAAAAAATAAGAAACTTTTGAGGGAAATATTTTTTTTAATGGACTTTTCTTTTTGAGTAACAGCTACTTGAAAATGTTGCTGCGCGAAAAAAAAGTTAGCCATATTATGGTTAGCTATGAAAACCAATTTTAGCTAAAAGTTTTTCCCCACAAAACCATAAAACTTTCGTCTGAAACGTTTTTTTTTTTAAAGCGGTATACAGCTGTAACGCTTTGAGTTGAACACCCGATATATAAGTAAAAGTTATAAACAGTAAGGCTATTGCTTTGCAGAATACAATAAATTCCTAATAAAAAAATTCAATAATTAGAAGTATATAAAGCATAAATCAATAATATTAAAATATATAAGTACAAGACTCAAACTAATCAAAATCAGATTCACCACATTAATCTACATTTTCCAAAACATTAGCGGCTATGATCAAACTATTTCTGCAGTTTTTCTGTGCCATACAGGTGCATTAACCGATGTAACCGATATTTTTTTCTGCATTTGCAAATTTTGTTTCCATAGTCTAGAATAGAATAATATTGTTAAAATATTGTACATATATGAAAATTATCGGTGTATAGTACCTTTTTTGCATTTGCATGATAAGTTCTGTTATTTCTGGTAGCAGGTCGAGCATAATCTTAAGAGTGGATATCAGGCTTCAATCTTGTACCTTTTAATTTCGGATATATTTTTTTGATAAATAATTGATAAAATTAATTTAAAATAATTGAGCGAAATTACTGTTTGTAAAAATAACAAAGTGTACAGATATAAAACAAAATAAATTCAAATCACTTGCGTACGTTTATCACTTGTAAACAGTAGAAAAGGATATACATTTTGTTGGTGTCGCCCTCTAGATGAAAAAGCTTTTAACGTATTTTCTTAATTTTTATTAAGAAAAATAAATGTTCCTGTAAAAATTAAAAACATATATTGTTCTCTTCTAGCATTTTTATTTGTATTTTTTTTTTTTCGATAGAAAGATATCTTCTTACATTTTCTCAAAATAAACCGATTCAAATGTTCAAAAAGTGACTCCTTTACCTGTACTTACATAATTTTTTAAAAAATAAAAAATAATTTGTAAAATTGGTGTAAATACGTAAACTTTAATTATCCCTCGTAAAACATCAGTAAAATATTTTGTAAATTGTTTTCATTCACAAATATTAATTTCTTAATAATCTAACAGAGGCGCCACTTGCCAGACGAAAAATCTTGCAATGTAAGGATTTCGTAGTACCCCACTTTTAAAGTTTATTTTTAAGTATTTTTAAAAGAAAAAAATATGTACGTGTAGATAAAGGTTAAATATATGCCCCTCTGGAACCACTTTTTCAAAATTCAATTTAGTTTTTTCTAAAAAAAAAATGAGAAAATGGATAAAAAAAAGTCGAGTTTTGTGTTTTTTTTTAGAAAAAATAAATTAAAATTTTGAAAAAGTGTTTCCAGAGGAGCACAGATTTAACCTTTACCAACAAGCACATATTTTTTTCTTTTGAAATATGTCAAAAATAAACTTTAAAAGTGGGGTACTACCAAACCCTTGCATGCTCTGCTCTAAAGCCAAGTAAATACTCCTCTTAATAATTATTTATAATCCATAAATACATGCGATTGTCCAGTTCTTATTCTATGAAACGACACTGGCAGGTAAACATAACTGCAAAATGCTCGAAGTCATCCGACGTGGTTTGACGTTTACCCCCTCTCTACCTATCAAAAGCCTTTCCAACTTCTGCCTCTTCTATACATTATTAGTTAACTCCCAATTTGGGCCACTGATTACTTTAAATTTCAATTGTTTATGTCAAATATTGTCTAAGTAAAACTATTGTGACAGACGGACAGGCAGAGAGATATCAAGGTAATTTCCCTAAGTCTTTCTTATTGCCAATTTGGGTACTGATGAGACAAATTACTTAAAAAATTATTTGTTATTGTCTTCAAAATTTTTCAGTTTTTTCATATTTCGTCTTAAGTATATCTTTTCCAAATTTAAATTTGAGAGAAACGAGACGAGACAAGACGAGACGAGAGAATGGTTCTCTCGAGCGAGAGAAGCGCTTCTCGTCGAGACGAGAGATGCCTCTCTTTCGTCTCGTCTCGCGGCATCACTAGTCATAATAAGTATATCTGCTTTACTTTCAAAATGACAAATATTTAAATTGTATGTCGTTAAAAATGTTAGGTAGGATTTTTTGAAATTGATGCTCAATTTACTTATTTTTAAGTTGTCTGCTTCCAATAACTAAATGATATCTTTTTTATCAAGGTTTTGATCGATTGCATTCGTAGATATATCAAAACGTTATTTATAACATACTGTTAAATGGTTGCCAGATGAATTTAACAGGGTGAGTGTTTTGTTCTTTTCACACACAAACGTTCGTTTACTAATCTGTCAAGTGATTTTTGTACATAACTAGATTAAATAACGGTAACTTTTAGCTAGAGGGTAGATTTTGAACAAAAACACGGTGTAGTGTGTGATATTATTAATAGTTTTATTCTTAATGTCATGTAAAAACTAGAGTTGCATCTTTATTTAACGAGAAGACATTTTTTGAATGACAGTAATATAACTAAAAAGTGTGTATTAAAAAGAATATAAACTGTAATTAGACACGTATCAACTCAATAACAGAACACTGAACTCAATGTAAAATTGGGGTTTGTGTGCCATCTTCGTCAGACCATTTTGTTTGGAATGCCTAATAGTATTGAAAATATCTTAACAAATTTACAACATTTATATGCATTTAAAATTAGTTCAAATGTAATTGGCCACCCGGTAGAATATATGCATTATCATAAACGTAATTATTGGTAATTTTATCAAAGAAAAATAATCTTAATATGTATAATTGTTAGTATTAGAAAGCAGTTTTCTGACATTTTTATCAAAGAAATTTTAAATTTTAAAAAGCTGTTTTCTGAGTTTTTTATCATCACTCACAATTTTATTATCTCAATTAATCGAATAAAAAAAATTCTTGATTAAATTAAAAGATTAGCAGCAAATTTAAATATCCTGTAAAAAATTATTAAATAAAGATTTAGGGTGGTATAGATACGTCGTATTAGTGTTAAAAAAAAAAGGAAAATAAAGCTAATAATAAAATTCCGAAATACTGAAAAACAATATTTAATTGTGTAATTTATATTTTAATTGAATTTTAAAGTTGTTCTAAGAAGAACAACTTTAACAATTCTTAAGGAAGAATGAAAAACACCCTAAATTATCAAATAAAATAAGTTAATTTTTATGTTTAGTAGACGTATTTCAATTAAATTTAAAAATATATTTCATCCTTTTTTTAAACTGGAATCCGTGATCTGGCGGAGGGTGTTTTTTAGAGGTATATAAATTTAAAATTAAAAAAACACATCAAAATAATAGTAATGGCCATGGTATTGGCCTTATTGGAAAGATATGTGTATGCCATTACCAATGGCCTATTATTTCGAGCATATGGCATAGCGGCTGGCTGGAATAAAACAATCTGGAAGTCTAATTTTCAACTACTCTTTAAAGCAGTGAGACCGTATATCGGCAATAACGCGGTTAATGTTGGCTTCCAAGTCGTCCATCGTCTCTGGTTATTGGCGTAGACTAGCGACTAAGCGACTTTAAAACTTTACAATCTCTACACTCCACAGATAATAATCGAAAGATTTTGGATCACACGATCTTGGACCCAATTCACAAGTCCATTACGCTCATCGAACGTTTCGTTCAACAAATTGATTATGATGGTCGCTGTGTAGCATGTTGTGCCGTTGAAACCACAGCTCTTCTAGACTAATACTATTCAACTGAAGAACGAAAAGTTAGTAATCATGGATCTATACAGGGTGTTAAAAAAAGTAGTATGGGCCAAAATATGCAGAAAAGTCTTAATAAACATATGTCCGCAAATGAATGGTTTCGGTTTCGGAGTGTTTTGTATCATTTTTTGATTATCTTTTTTCATTCTCAAAAACTTGCTTTTCTTATCGGAGTCTACCGATGTTTTTTCATAGATACTATTTGCAGTTATTATTTTGTTGTGGGTGAATAATTTTATAAATTTTCGTTATGCCTGTTTACACTAATATTGAATTAGCTGACATGCATTTTATGTACGGTCGTGCAAATGGCAATGCGAGGGAAGCGCTACGTCAGTATTTGAACATCTCATTTAACTCTATGTTGTTATTGATTGTTTATAAATATCATTGTTTTTTTATAATAATAAAAAATTGTTATAAACACAAAATGGTCCGTATCTCCGAAACCGTTAATTTGCGGTCATATATTTATTAAGACTTTTCTGCTTATTTTGGGTCATACTATTCACCATTTTATTTTGTGACACTTTTTTTTAACACCCTGTAGTGCTCTCCATTGACTGTATCGTTCTGGCCGGTATCGTTTTTGAATAAAAATGAAAACATCATACCACCAGCTCATAAAGCACACCAAATGGTGACTTTTTGGAATATAACGGAGTGTCGATTATAACTTGTGGATTTTCTTCACCCCAAATGCGTAAGTTTTGCTTGTTGATGTAGTCATTTAACCAAAAATAAGCCTCATTACTGAACAAATTTTTGGACGTAGCGCACTGTAAGTTTCTCGAACTAATCACGATTTTCGAAATAATTTTGAACAATTTTGAATGGTCTTTCCAAAGGCGGACTCCAACGGCGCGTGCATCGGCGAATCACGAGCCCAGCTTGCCAAGCTCGCGTTATTTCTGGCGAGACTTCATCTTTCCCGCGTGTTGTGCGAATGAAAGGAAGTCTTTGCTGACCAAGTCCTGTAGGTCTCGTGACGGAACTCACACACGTCGTGGGATCGCATTCACTTGCCGAGCCTTGATTACCTAGCCGAGTCTCAACGATCCCAATCCACGTTAGTCGATTCTAGGTGAAATGGCAAATCATACTGAACACAAATCAACTGCCAGCTGTCAAATTGATTGTCGCTGGAAAAATTGATATCAGCCCAAAAAAAACTCAATAAAAAACACCCTTTATTTACTTATTTTTAAAAATCTCACTAGAACAATACTATATTTTTAACATTTTTTGCATGTATGTAGTATTGCTCACAAGTTTGATAGACAATTTTTAGGCAAGTAGATAATAAAACAAAATATTTTGTATATCTGTGTAAATAAAACTTTGTATGTAATATTTTAGTTTTATTTTAATCTATAACCAATCTATAACCTTCACTCCAATAGTAAGAAAATCACAATTTAAAATAATTTTTATACTTAATACCAGAAATATTTGAGGTAAATATGAAAGAGTCTACAAAAATATTTTACTGGCTGGCAAATGTAGGTACCTATCTGTATCTGTATCTGTAACGTGTTGAGGGTGGGTCACCCCCACGGCACTTGGGCCTTACTAGGCCCATTTTGCATCCTTCTAAGATGATAGGCACCTACTAGCTCGTGAGCTAGCCTACAGATTTGATGTAGTTGACAACGTCGCCAAGAGGTGCTTCTCTTATATCGGCCGATACTCGCCGAATACAAATCTTCTGATAAATGAGAGTGTCGAGCAATCGTAGAGGATATGCTTGATGGTCTCACCTTCTTGTTCGCACCCTCTGCAGAGTGCGGATTCTCACAGCCCTATGATATGGAGATGCTTCCGTACTTGGCAATGACCAGTCAGAATGCCTGTGACTAGGCGCAGATTCAGTCTAGTCATAGGTAAGTATTTGTTTGCTGCAGTGTTATCAGGATAACTTAAAAGCTCCCTGGCAACTCTGCAATTTCTTGTTTCATCCCATTTTACCTTGAATTTCACAAGGCAATATTCTTTAATTAGGTCTATGACTACCGATTTTGTCAGGCCAATAGAAGGGCTAGGTCCAAAAAGTATTTGGTTGGCTGCTTTCTTGGCCAGTGAATCAGCAAGACGGTTACCTTTCGATGTGGCGTAAACTTCGATCCGTCTTAAGGTGACCACATTGTTGATGGATACTTCAGCCAAAACTTCGTGATATTCTAGTACTAACCCTGAACAAATTCGTAGTCTGTTCATGGAGAGTAGTGCTTGTCTGCTATCTGTATAGATTAGCATGTTCCTTCCAGTGATATTGTTTCTGGTGATTTCTTTTGCTGCCATGAGAATCCCCGTGAGCTCTGTTTGAACTATACTGGTACTATTGCTCACAGTCCGTTTTATGTTAAAGTTTAAGGATCTGGAGTATATTCCACATCCTGAGCCTGTTTTGTTTTAGAACCGTCGGAGTAGATATAAATCGTACCTGCCTCTTCCGGCTCTTCTATTTGTCCTGTTACAACTTTATTTGGCTTATGGAATATATATCTCGGTGAGATCGAGTCCATGTTTGCATGAAGCAGTAGGAGCGTGTCAAGCGCCTCCTGCCAAAAGCTACGTCTCGCCTCACCAGATCCTAAATCAGGTTCTACATCAAATATTTGTTTCTCCTTTCTGTTAAGGAAACTGGTCCAAGGACATCTATGGCGATTCGTTCAAAAGGCTCTGTGGAAAGGTACTGTGCCATTTTAGCTTAGCTTCTGGTCTTGGGCCCTTTTCTGCCATTGCATAGATCACATTTCTTGCACCAATCTTCCACATCCCGTCTGCAAATGACCCAATAAAATCTTTCTCGAACTCGTGCCAGCGTCTTTTTGGTGCCAAAATGTCCTCCTGAACGGCTGCTATGAAGCTCCTCCAACACATTTGTAACATGTGATTTTGGCAGTACCACTTGGCGGACTACATATACTTCATCAGGGCTCTCCCACTTCCAGTGCAATAGGCCATCGTGAAGATACAGGAAATTCCACTTAGTCCTGTATCCTTTAATATGTAGTTTCACTATATCTGGGTATCTCTTGCCAAGTTCTTCGAGCCTTTTACAGTACCGTCATAGTCTTTCTAAACAGGGTCGCCCGGAAAGAATGTCTGCGTTGCTACGGAGACGGCCTCTTTGATGCACTCTCGAAGTTATATTGTTGTAGTCTTTCTATCCATCTAGCAACTTGTCCTTCAGATTTTCTAAAGTTCATCAGCCACTGCAAGGCGCAGTGGTTACTTCTATTGATAAAACTTCTGTTAAAAATGTATAAAAAGTATGGAAATATTTAAGGGCTTTGACAATAGCTTAAAGTTATTTCCTAGTTATGCAATAATTATTCTCAGCTTTTCCCAAGATTTTAGGTTTTACTAAAACACCCAATTACTTTCTCTTCACCCTCCTGTTCTTGGGATAGCACGGCACCCACGCTGTGTTTGGATGCGTCGCAGTTCAAAATAAATTGTCATTTTTCTCGAGGTTACGCTAAGATGGGTGTCGTGGTCAATCGCTTTTTCAATTCGGTGAACGTATTTTGGAAATCCGGCGTCCAATCAAACAGACTACTGTTTTCAGTTAATCGATAAAGAGGTTTAGCAATTTGTTTAAAATCTTTGACGAATTTCCGATAATATGAGCACATTCTAAGAAAACTACTAATTTCTCTTTTATCTTTGATAGCGGCCATTTTCTACAGGTCAGTTTTGATTCCTTCTGCGGAAATGATGTGTCCCAAATAATAGGCCTCCGATTAGAATAGTGAACCTTTATTTTGATTAAGCTTTACTTTACTTAAATTAGGTCTTTTCCTTTGCATCGAAAGTGTATGGATGAAACGATATTTTTAGAAGTGAGCTAGCTCAGTGCTGCACTTTCGATACAAAGGAAAAGAGCTATTTATTAGATGTTACTGAGGCTCTTCCTATGGGGCCTCAGCATTGCATTCGTGCAGGCGAAAAAATTTTCTAACCCCCATTTTTTAAAACTTTTTCATGTTTCTGATCATTCTGAATCCGAAAATCCAAAAAAAAATGTTTCGTCTGGTCGTCTGTTTGTATGTATGCCGGCACGATAACTCTAGAACGAAAGTTCTGATTGACTTGCAGTTTTGATTTTCTTGAATAATTACTTCTTACTTAGAACTTTATTGATTTTCAAAATTTTCGGTTCATCCTAACTACTTAAATAACAATTTTCTTAAAATCCGCCTATGCATTCCTTATGTGATTATTTTAGGAATTTCAATTATTTCTAACGTCAAAATTCCTAACATTCTTCACATTCCATAAATTGCAAACATTCTCTAACGACCTGTCAAACAACAGCTGTTGATAGTAAAGGTGAAATTTCTAAGGCGGGTTGCGACCTTCATACTTGCAACCATATAGCCATTTTGGAGGCTATTTTCATTCGAAATTAGTCGCCAAGCCTGTCAATTTATGAAAAATATATAAGCAGTTTCTTAAAAATGACTTTTTATGGTGGTGCTATTAAACGTACTACTATTTCGCCCCTAGCCACAAAAACACCTTCATCAAATTTACTGGTTCTCTGTCGCAACCCCATAGCCGGCTATTTTGTTTGGCAAAAATCAAAATAATGCTTGGCTGTGCCTGTTAAGTATCAAGATGTCAACTGTGATATGTGAATGGCTCTTAAATGTCAAATTATTTAAAAATGTATACTTCTTTTGATATTTTTTTTTGTGTCATTGGCATCAACTGCTACGGTTATTAGCCTCGTGTTCTGTGTAGGCTTTGTTACTGTTTCCCAGCGCCACTTTAGTAACAGCAATGTTAATTAGTACCCAACAGTGAATGGTCGAGTGGCCTTTGATATTTATTGCCTCAATTCATACTTTCCATAAATAACGGTACATCAAGACAGCTAATATAATGTTCTTATACAAAGCACTTTTTTATTATATAAAAGAGAGGTAGGATAAAATGCCTATTTCAAATTTGGATCATTTATGATACCGAGATATTTTGTTGTGTTTTTCATTTTAATTATAAAGTTGTCATTTATTTGTATGTTGAAAGAAGGCCTTTGTAAATTACATTGCTCTCTATGGATTTTCTTTAACACAAAAATAGTTTTGTTGCTATAAGTTGCTATAACCTATCTTCGCAAAACTATTAATAATTTAAACATAGTAACGGCCGTTTGCACCGACCTATTTAAGGATTACTTAAAGTTAAGTAGGATTTAAGTGACATACTTTCATTGCACCGTCAGTTAAGGAGCCCTTTTGAAACACTTAAACTATTCTTAATAAAACCGTCAAATTTCGAGACTTAAACATTCCTTACCTACTTTCACAGTGACATTTTTTATAATTATGACAAAAATATGGATCCCTAGGATAATTTTATATTTAATGATGAATTGGAAATGAAATTGCTGATTTTGGGTTTCCAAGGCGGTTGTATAATAGAACTAATTATTTCGACGAAATGGATAATTTGGCCTTCTTTAAAAGGTTTAGATTGTATAAATAAACTGTAATGCAAGTTCTGGAACAAATTAAAAATATCACAGATTATTTTATTTTATTTGAATAATATTAGTTTTGTGTTTTTAATTATTTTGTTCAATCTATTTCGATATTCTATATATTCTTGTTTTTTCCAATCAGTTGGATCTCTCAAGAGAGATTTTTTAAGATTCACTAACACTACCGGTAAACGTAAAAGTTACACAGGGAGGGTTAACACTTTATAGTTTTACAGTTTTAGTTTTTTTCACGATGAAAGACGTCATTTACCGGTTTTTTTTTTATTTTTCAGGATAGTATGGGTTAAGTTTTTCTTCTTTTTCTTTATTTATTATCAATATATCAAAATTTCGATACAATTTACTGGTTTTCGATTAAGAACAAGACCACTTACCGATGAGAAAAATAACTAAACTTCATTTGGGAAGGCGGTCTAAAATGTAAATGGTGCAAATTACATAATTTTAGGGATTCCTTAAATATTTAAGGAACCTTAAGTAAGGAATCTTAAATAAAAAGTCGGTGCAAATGGCCGTAAGTGGTATTAATATAACATCAAGTAATTTTTTAAAATAAAGTACATGATCTTAAAACAAATAATCTATAATAAATGCGGATAAAACGAGGGGTAAAATAACAATAAATTAAGGGAAATACTTAAGGTTTAAAGAGTATTATTACAAAAAAGTATATCCGTTCTGTTTATTTATCAAGTATTGTTTGAGGTTTCTTTTGAATACATTTATTGTTTTTTTTTTTAATTTCTGTAAGCAGTCTATTAAATTTTTTAAACCTTTAATAAAAATTGTATTTTGGGAACTTTTAATGATGGCTTGCCGTACATGAAAGTCAGATTGGTTTCTTGTATTATAGTTGTGATATTGCGAATTATATTAAATTTTTTCTAATAGATGTGATGCGATGGTACTATGTCATTTTTATTTTATAAATAAATATCAGTCATGTACTGAACATAATTCTGAACTGAAAGCCAATTTATATCTTCTAACATAGTTGAAATACTCATCCTTCTGTCCTTTATTAATAGAATATAAATAGGCGAAGTAAGAGGCCCAAATATTTTACATGAGCAGGCTTAAGAGGTAAAGGGGCCAATTATTATTGGATAAATTTCTCGAACAAGTTTTTAAACCCCAATCAAAAGGCGATATAGAAATCAAGGCTTACGAAAATCATCACATGGTTTAACCTAAGTAATTCCAATATGCTTTACAAACCACAAAATTCAACGTGCTAATACTACTATCGGCTTTCGGTATTTCGTTCCAAGTTAAATCATTTCTCGTTTTTGTTACGCTCAGTCTCAGCCTCAGTCTCGATAGGGTGGGAACCATTATTTTAGCGTCTCTCGAATTCATTAAAAGTTTTTGACATAATCAGTATGTCATTGAAGATATACTAGACAAGTTTTCCAGGTTAATCCTTTCAGAACCATTTCCATTAGTCGTTAAAAGGTAGCTGGAATCTGTATAATCCGCTGCCAGTTAAAAAAGCTGTTTTGTCACGATCGTGCTTCTACTTGGTAGTATCCACTCTATCGTGGAAAACCATTTTGCGCCTGATAGAGGGTTTAGTGTATCGTCTATTCAGGGGAGTGGATAGCTGGCTTTTTGCGTTATCTGATTTAATCTTCTATAATCTACACAGAAACAAGTAGATCCGCCTTCCTTAATTACTTAGACCATAGGTGAGCACCAGGGACCAGAAGCTTCTTCAATAATATTTGCATGCGTCTTGTCCTATGTCCTATTTGTTACTTCTTTTTGTTTAGCAAATGGGAGTCTTCTAGGTGCTTGCCGTATTGGTTTTGCATCGCCAGTATACATTCTATGCTCGACAAGACTGGTCTCGAAAATGTCATAGTTGGCATGGATAAATTCTTTGATTATTTTACGTTCTTCAGCTGTTAGGTAGTCATAATTATTAACTAGTTGTTTTACAAAGCTGGCGTCAACTGAGTTACTTGTGGTGGCTTTCCCCGTGAAACGATCTTCGCACGCAATTGTTTTTCACCGGTGTACAGACTCCTATTTGTTGTCCTTTTTTTAGTGTAAATGGTCTCTTCGATAAATTGTCAACTCATACTGGAATTATTTGATCAACGTTAACGAGGCATCCAGCTACCAGAATTTCTTCTCACAAATTCTTCACTTTCCACAATGCCCACATGTAAGCCGTGTGATTTCTTGCTAAGACTCGCCGAGGCAACAGCTTTAGCATTTTGTAGTACTTCCACTAGTACTTTTACCTATTGAGCATTTTCCTTTAAATTCAGGACAATTTCCTCGTTCCCAATTACCAAAATCTTATTTTGAAGGTCGATGATAAACTTATTTTGCATAATGTCCATACCAAGGACATATTGATCCTTAATATCGGCCACCAGGAAGTAAGTGTTCTATCAGGGTATTACCAATCTGTATGGTTGCTAATATCTCGCCTAAACCAGTAGTAAAGTGCCCTGTAGCAATGTTGAGAACTATGCTTCTTTGAGTTGGTCGTAGCTTTCGATGCAGGATCCCTATTCGAATGAAAGACTTGGTTGCACCAGTATCTATGACGAAAATTTCTTCTTGGTTGTCGATATACTCCTTGACCTATAAATTTTTTTCATTTTTATTTAAGGTGTAAGTTTGAATTTTTGGGGCCCTCTGTCACTGTCGACGCCTGTCCCATAGTATCGACCTTTTGCTTGCCTGGTTATTAATAGCAAAATCCGGCTAGGTCTAGGTGACCGACTTCTCTGCGCTTATATTCGCTCCGTGCGCGACAGCAGCGCCAATTTGTTTTGGTATTAAAGGACTATTTCTGCCTATACTGACAAATACAATTTTTAATAGAATTCGTAAATAAAAAGTATATATATTAGTTTTAATAAAAGTATATGAATTTGTAAAACAAATAAAACATTAATTTATTATTATTATTATTATATATTTTTCCCGCTTAAATTAAAGAAAATTATGTATAATTAATAAAAATCAATAATAAAATATAGGCCGGCAACAGTATTTACTGGAAGATATGTGAGAAGTTGCCTAAGTCTAATAAGTTGCCATTGAAGAATTAGCCTATTCTGTCAAAATAAAAAAATACCATTTAATAATAGCGTGAAGTTAAAATGTATAAAAAAGGATCGTAATTTATATTTTAATTTTTGTTCGAAAGAAAACATAGCATGAATGATTAAAACTGGTTTCCCATCAGTAAGTCACAAAATTGCATTCCAGCCAAATATTATAATCAAAGGCAGAAATCTGGAAATCTAGTCCTTGCTGAATAAACATTTAAGAATAAAGGGATATTAAATAACATCGTAAAATGATAATTTATTGTTTATTTAAAACCTTTCAAGTTTCTGATGTCTACTATTTACAGCATTACTGTTATTATCACAAAATAAAGGTAATTTTTCTTCTTATTGTACACCTATCCATTTATTTCTTTGATTTAGTTTCCACTTTGCTAGTGAAATTTGTTATATAAG
Source organism: Psylliodes chrysocephalus (assembly GCA_927349885.1). Classification (NCBI taxonomy): domain Eukaryota; kingdom Metazoa; phylum Arthropoda; class Insecta; order Coleoptera; family Chrysomelidae; genus Psylliodes; species Psylliodes chrysocephalus. The sequence goes on along the minus strand of OV651815.1, from coordinate 28,401,285 downwards.
TTTCACTGTTTTTTTGCTAATATTGGTACAATTTTCAACACAGCTACTCCGGTTGCTTATTGTGTAGTTTTTACCTACTTTTTTGAAAAAAAGTAAAATGTATACGTGTATTTAATGTGCCAAAATTACAAAATATCGCCCTAAAATGCACGAGTTATCCGCAGCTAGCGCTAGTATCGCTTTTGCTTCCCATTCCATGACATCGCACGGAGCGAATAGCTTCCTTAAACCTGCTAGAACTTTCTCCGAACAAGCTCCAAACGTACAGATTTTTCTTGTCAAAGAATGCTATTTCGGAACTATTCTATCTTCTCTTACTCGTACTTTTACTTATGACGACTGCAGCACACTGTTGGGTGATGGATGACATTGCACTTCTTTTTGTATTCGTACGTTCCATATACTTTGATTACTATACGGTGCAAGAAAGAGGTCCGACACCACATACTTTGATTTTTTTTACTATATACTGAGTGCCTTTTAAAAGGAAATAGAAAACTCCGCCATTTTGAACCCTTATTACGTGTTGCCTACATCTTGGCGCAATATTTTTAATAGGTGCGTTTTAATCATCCGCTTCTGCTTCGGAATTGTCGGTTTTCTTGTTTTAATCTGACAGGTTAAAACGACTAAACCGACAATTCCGGAAGCAGAAGCGGATGATTAAAACGCACCTGATATTTTGCTTGCTGCTGTCAGTGTCAGTGAATATTATTTTTGAAGTCACAGTTAATTGCTAAAGAATCAGTTAGCTCACTCGGACCAGTTGAAAGTTCCAAAATAACATCCACTCCAGGGATACAAATTGAGGATATGCAGAAGACTGCTGTTTTATTAGAGGCGGTTGTCATATATTGTATTATCCGAGTTGCACAGTGTATAAACTGAAACATTGAGATAAAAATTGCCGACGCAGAGTGAGCGATCTGATTCTTTAGCTATAAACTGTGGCATAGGAATCAAAATGACCGCGCCCTATGTTGGGCGTGTCGGACCTCTCTCTTGCACCGTAATCAAAGTATGTGTCCGACACGCCCAACATAGGGCGCGGTCATTTTGATGCATTTACCACAATGTATAGCTAAAGAATCAGTTCGCTCACTCTGCGTCGGCACTTTTTATCTCAATGTTCCAGTTTATACACTGCGCAACTCGGATAATACAATATATGACAACCGTCTATAATAAAACAGCAGTCTCCTGCGCATCCTGAATTTGTATCCCTGGAGTGGATGTTATTTTGGAACTTTCAACTGGTCCAAGTGAGCTAACTGATTCTTTAGCAATAAACTGTGACTCCAAAAATAATATTCTGTGACATTGACAGCAGCAAGCAAAATATTAAAAATATTGCGCCAAGATGTAGGCAACACGTAATAAGGCATCAAAATGGCGGAGTTTTCTATATTCTTTTAAAAAGGCACTCAGAAAGCTGCACAGTGCGACCATTCTCCGTATAGTAAGAGAAAATCAAAGTATCTGGTACGTTCTCTATACCAGCCGGTGGCTACTGCAGGATGCAGGGTAACAATAATTTACTTTTTTTTATTGTGCAATTCCATTTTCATGAAAGCAGGGCATTGCCGGGAGCAAATTAAAATGAGATGTGTATTGGTGAAGAGGTAGGTATGCCACGATCTGACCAATTGTATTTCAGGGCCTCCGCCCTTCTTTGAATAAAGTATTTTGATTGACTAAATATTATAACTGTCTTGTTTGAAAATTCTTGTCGAGGATATTGGGGTCTATTCTGTAACAATTCCTTTAGATTTAACGGCCTTTAAAAATATTTTCTTCTTTACTTCTGTCATTATTTAAACGGATCTTTAAAATACATTAGAGGACTATCTTAAAGAAATCTGTTTAAATAATGACAGAAGTAAATTAACGAATACGAACATATTTTTAAAGGCCGCCAATATTTTTAAAGGCCGTTAAATAGAAAGGAATTGTTACAGAATACACCCCATTGTAAGTCAGCGTTAGAGGTTAGAACGGTTAATTTTAGGAATTTATTATGCAGGGCCGGTCCCATTAACCGATGCAACATGTTGGGTGCATTTACAATAACTCTGTATTTTGTATATTATCACAGTGGGGGTGCTCTAATCCCACATATGAACTTAGATGATTGAATCTCTTAAATGTAAAATATATTAAAGAAAATACAAACATTTTCCTAGTGTTTTAATAAAGTTTGCAGTTCAATAAGTAAATAGAGGTAGAACCAGCGAACTTAAGTATTCTTTTTTACTTTCCTATCTGTATACAGATTTAAGGAAAGTATAGGAATCATGATTTTTTTCGACCTCGAGTTTTCGACGGATTTTTACGTTTTGAGGTCCCCTGAATCCGTTTTTACTATTTTCGCGATGATGTCTGTGTGTGTGTGTGTGTGTGTGTGTGTGTGTGTGTGTGTGTGTGGGTGCGTGCGTGCGTGTGGGTGCGTGCGTGCGTGTGGGTGCGTGCGTGCGTGTGTGTGTGTGTGTGTGTGTGTGTGTGTGTGTGTGTGTGTATGTGTGTGTATGTGTGTGTGTGTGTGTGTGTTGTGTGTGTGTGTGTGTGTGTGTGTGTGTGTGTGTGTGTGTGTGTGTGTGTGTGTGTGTGTGTGTGTGTGTATAACGCATAACTCATGAACCGATACACGGAAAAACACCAAATTTCAAACTTAAGCCTTATTCCAGCGTCTAATGAGCTGATTAGATTTTGGGCAAAGTCTGAACATCTGGGGGGGTACTTTATAGGTGGTCATTTTTATATTTTATGGAATATATCTGTTATTTACGTTTGGGGAAGAAAAATTTTTAAATAAAAGTTACTTCTTATTTTATTATCTATAATTTTTGTTATTTACAAAATTTTCCTAAAATGGTCCGTATTCGAGAAATTTGACAAAATGTAAAAAAATATTTTTTTTACAAAAATTGTTTAAACAAAAGTTGTTTGTAATATAATTTTCTATAATTTTTATCCAATAGATAATTTCTCTAAAATGGACCGTATTCGAGATATTTGAGAAAATGTGTAAATTTCGAAATTTGAAGAAAACTCAAAAACGGATACAGAAAAAAACATTAAATTTTAAACTTAAGTTTTATTTCGGCCTGACGTGAAATGATTAGATTTTGGACAAAGTCGGAACATCTGGGGGGGTACTTTATGGGAGGCCGTTTTTATATTTTATGGAATATATCTGTTATTTATGTTTGGAGAAAAAAATTGTTTAAATAAAAGTTACTTCTAATATTATTATCTATAATTTTTGCTTTATGTAAAAATTTCCTGAAATGGTCCGTATTCGAAAAATTTGACAAAATGTGCAAAATTCTGATTTTTATGAAAATTGTTGAAATAAAAGTTGTTTGCGATATCGATATCTATAATATTTTTTTCATACATGATTTTATTAAAATGGACCGTAATGGAAAAATTGTAGGAAAAGTGCTAAATTTTAATTTTTCATTATTTTCATTTTCAATGAATATCTATAGAAAAATGTTTCGCGGTAGATGTATGTGGACAATGTATATATTTAGTTTATCCTCTAAACATTTATAGAGATGCTGCAATAGGTTGTACAAAATAACCGGAAAAAGCCTGTAATAACTAGATAGGAAAGTCATGTGTTGGACACATCAGATTTTTAAGTACATACTGATGAACTTATTTAATATTACGAATAGCAGAGCGTGAGTAAAATCGTTTACTTACATTAGGGAAACCCATTCTAGCATCGCGTCTGTAGCTTACCTCGATGTTTAGCATCTTCCTATATGTCCCCGCCTATATGTGGCAAATATTTTAGTAGTCAGAATGGATTCGTATAATTTAGGTATTATAGAAATTATAGAAATGTCTCTATAATTTTTTGACCCTTTTTCTTCCTCTTTGTAAATTGGCAACATTATAAAGAATTTCCAAACAGCAGAAAAATGTTCCGCTATCAAACAATTTTTGGAAAATTAGACTTAAAGACAAATAAAGGGAGTCACAGCAACTCTTTAATGCAGATAATGGTATACCGTCTGGACCTGTTATTTTGGCTGCATCTAGACATTTAATTTTAGTGATATATCCGTAGAAAAAATATAGTGTTCAACTCGTAAGGAACGTTCATGAGTTTTATTCGTTGCTCATTAAACAATATACTAACTTAGTCAATCAAACCTTTTTTTATTCTTTTGATTGGTCGAATATTTATGTGTATTTTCATTATTATTTATTAGTTATTAACAATGATAATTTATTACTTCATAACAATGTCTGATGTGTCCACATTCATTGTTTTAAATCGTTCCAAAGACTATAAATTTCGTTTGACGAATTGATTATAAATATTAGAGACTCCAAATGCAACAAAATCTCTGTCCTGATTCCACACTTTATGAGAATTTTTGGACAATTAATCTATTCAAATTGAGTGTTGTACATTCCTTCAGTGAATTAAATTTATAATCTCATAATAATATTGTTTATTATTCGAATACATTTTAGACGTAATCATTGCAAGACATAGTTCATTACTAACTATAATGTGCATACTAAGTTGGGCAACTTTTCGTAAATAATACCAATTAAATTTGAAATGTAATTTTTCATGAGATAATGAATAGAAGATTGCAGAAAGTAAATTTAACACAAAATTAGCTAATGAAATAAAAAATAAGCAAAAGTTGAAAACTGAATTTTGTTTTACTATAGGAATACTGATTTTGCAGACGAAAAAAATAGAGTAGAAAAATAATCGTGACTTTGACTTCGAACAATTTTTTCTTGACTGTTCATAAAACATCAAGTATACATATTAATAAGTATAAGTACACAAGTACATAAAATTCATAAAGACCTACTGAAAACTAGGTTTTTCCAATACTCCCACTATTTCAGTAAGGTCTAAAACATTTAAAAGTGAACAAATTAACTTCAATTTCTCCTTTGGAAGGGGTTTCGTCGGAATATCTGCTAACTGAAATTTCAATTCTACCTAATTTAAAGTTAACTCCTATTAAACTGACGAAGTGATATTTCACATCAATGTGCTTGCTTCTTTTGTGAAATTCTTTATTTATAGCCAGTTTTATTGCACTTTGACTATCAACATTTATTATTGTTGCTGTTTTGTTTGCCAAAATTTTTAACTCGTTACTATCAAACGGATCCATAAAATTTCCTTACTCGCATTGGATAAAGCAACATACTCCGCTTCGGTCGTTGATAATGCTACAATAGATTGAAGTTGGAGAGACCAACTCACAGGTGCATTATTCAATAGAAAAATATATCCACTACTATATTTACGGGTATTAATATCTCCTGCGTAGTCTGAATCTGTATACCCCATAAGATTAACGCAAGCATTCTTATGTGAGCTTCTTTTATAGATTATTCCAACATTTTGCGTACCTTTTAAATATTTAAATACCTTTTTTACTGCTTCCCAATGCTCTTGGTTATACCCATTCAAGAATTGGCTTAGATAATTAACTATAAATGCATTATGGGGGCGTGTGTTCATTGCAATGTAAAGCAAGGTACCTACAGCTTCTCTAAAAGGTATTTGCAATGCCAATTCGTAAATGAAATCAACTTTTTTAAGGTGTGAGTTTGATTCTGCTGGAATGCTTGAAGGACGACAGTCTGACATCTTAAATTTTTCCAGACTTTTCTTTATAAATTGTCCTTGAGATATAGCTATCACACCTTCTTTTGCTTTCGTTCAATTTCTAAACCTGTAAAATCCTCAGCACTTCCAATTCTTATTTTAAAATTGTTTTCCAGTTGCACCAAAATTGTATTGACAGTCTCTTTTGACTTTGTTAAAATCAATCCGTCATCTACATATGGTGCGTTTGATTTGATCATCGGAGATCTCCGAGCGCTTCAAACGTGTTTGAATTGACACTTCGAGAGATCCCTAAAGTGTTTGTTTTGCTTTGGAGCGAGAACATAGAGCGAGCTCGATGTTCTCAGTGCAGAAAAATCGAGAAGAGGGAGAAATTTGTCTTTGTCTCCACCTATCTCTTTTTAATTAACTTACAAACAAATTTGAATCTCAAAATTAAAGACCAGACAAGAAGTCAACAAATTACTTAGCCGCTTTTGTCTTATAGCTAAAATTATTCATCATAAAAAAAACACAAAATATGTGTTTGGAAAATACATTTTTTCTGTCCAGATCTAATCACCAGTAATCACAGTCATGGAGTATGAGAGCGAAGCGCGCATTTGAGGTAAATGCTGCATTTCATGGCCATTACCCCTTATTATTAAAAGTTTTTCCATTTTCTTTACTTTTTGATCACTATTCTAACATACAAACCAGAAACAAGAATCACAAAAAAGCGAGGTTATGTTTTTTACTCTGTTTTATTTGATTTGATTCAATGCTCTATTGTGACGTCATCACTTCTCGGTCTCCTCGACGCTCGCTCGATCGAGTTTCAAATCAAACGCCCCTAAGTTTTAAGTACACAATGTCATCTTTGATATATCCAACATATTCACACTGAATTTATTTCAGCAAAGTTGTGATTTTTCGAAAATGTTGCAAATTTTTTCTTCCAATATCTTGGCGACTGTTTTAACCCATACAGACTTTTGTTTGGTTTGCAAACAAGATTATTATTCTCTTCAAAACCTTTAGGTTGATACATATAAATTGTCTCTTTTAAGTCGCCATAAAGGAACGCTGTTTTGATGTCAAATTGAGAAATTTTCAAGTCCAACTCTGCGACTATAGCAAATAAAATTCTAATAGACTCATATCTGACTACTGGAGCAAACGTCTCTTGATAGTCTATTGTCTACTTGATTAAATCCTGGTACTACAATTCTCGCTCTGTAATTTTCTTCGCCCTCCAAACCGCGTTTTACACAGAAAAACCTATTTACAAACTAAAATATTTACGTTTTTGGGGGCAATTTGCAAAGACCATGTTTCATTCTTCATTAGCGAGTTCATTTCTTCTTGCATAGCTTCTAATCAGAGTTCTGATTTTTCGGATCTCATAGCTTCATCATATGTATTGGGTGTTTCCAAAATAGTATTCATTGCTGAGAAGTAGTTGGGTTTCTTAATCGTGTTTCTATCTCGTAAATCTTGTCTTTTCACTTCAGTTTCTAAATTTATTTCGTCTTCAATTCCCTGCCTGGCTTCATCTGTATCTATTTCTTCTGTCCCATTGCCAAAAATAAGATGAACCTAAACATTTTTCTTTTCTTGATTTTCAACTGTGCCGATTTCATCAAAAATAACATTTGTACTAAAATATCTTTCTGTCGAAAGTATTCCTTCATTTCTTGATTAATGGATTCTTTTCCATTATCGCATCTTACAGTTTTGATTAAATTACCAGTTTGTCTATTTACATTTGCTTCAAATTCTTTAAAATTTTCAAATGTTTCTGATATATTTATCATAAAATACACAGTTCTGTAACCACTACAATCTTCCTTAAGAAGTAAAAAATATCTAGAATCACTCGATGACTTAATGTTCATGGGTCCACAAACATCTGCAATAATAAGTTCTCCACATAAGCCGGCTTTCCGTCGACTAGATGATTAAAAATGTCTTCGATGTTGTTTCCCGTATTGGCAACCTTCGCAAATAAAATTAGATGCATCATTAATCATAGCTCCTTTAACAGCTCCTTTTCTTATAGTTCCTTTTATAGCATTTATATTTATATGCCCTAGTCTTTCATGCCAAAGTTTAAGGCTGACTGTATCAACAGCATTGCATTTTATATTATTCATAATATGCACCTTCATTAACATTTTGAACATGTTGCCTTTTCTTACACCTGGACA
>OV651815.1:28358926-28392973 GCA_927349885.1 Psylliodes chrysocephalus | reverse complement strand
TCTGAGAGCGAAGGCTCTCTAGACACGTACCACTTGCCAATGTGATTTGAAACAAGGGAAGAACCAAGGGTAATATCAATAACCTCGCTCCGTCTACTGGTGACAAAAGTAGGTTAGTTTCCACGATTCAATATTTCCAGGTTAGTGGTTAGAATGAATTCAAGTAAAGACTCACCTCTTTTGTTGTTGTCCTTGCTGCCCCATGTTATATGGTGTGAATTTGCATCAGCAGCAATGAGTACCTGCAGGTTTTCGGCCCGACAGGTATCTACTAAATTCCTCAGCTCATTTGTTGGTGGAGGGCTGGGCGAGGTTAAAATGAGTGGCCTATTGTTGCCTGCTAAGTTTATTTCCATCCTGACTGCTACTAGGTCTCTAAAACAGAAATCTTGTAAGTTGAGGATGTCTAAATCATTTCGTATCTATATACAAGCCCTAGTGTTTCCACATTGAGTATTGTATATTAACTTACCTTTGGTTTGTCCGAGCCCCATCACATGCCATTTGTAGATCCAGTGTTCTTGTATTAGGGCTACGTCTATATCCTCCCTGATAATGCTTGCACTATTCTGAGCATCTAAAGGTTCTTCCTTCCTCTCCCTTTGTACTCTGAAGATTGCCTGAGTTAGGCCCAGATAGGGTTTTAACTGCAGGTTTTCTAAAGTCTTTAGAGAGTCGTCGTCAATCAACGGTACAATGGTTTGACCGTTATCTTCCACTTGCCTGTGAATGACTTGCCACTGTTCCGTTTGGAGCCCTCGGTTTTGGGTTTTAAGGAACGCAAGTACCTTTGATGTTTCCATGTTCTGCATGGGTTTGGGTATCCAGGCCACAACTTTGTTGGTTCAGACGATCTCGCTAGAGGGTCCCATTATAAGTTGTGCTCCCTGCCATGGTTGGAGCTGGGGGATTATTTCGGAAAGCCAGGTTTTAGCGGTCTCATTGGCACAGATCAAGAAGAGAGCTCCGTTATGGAAATATCCCTTCTTGAACTGTGGTCCTGATCCCTCCCCACTCTTTAAAATTTCTCCCATTAGTTTTTCCTGAGTCTGATTCGCTTGCTCCTCAGTCAGGTTTTCCTTGAGAAATTCTTTAGGCACTACCGCTATTTTCATGGGTGGTAGTGCCTCTTTATAGGACAAGCCACCTTCTATCGCTTGCGCTGCAGATGGGGTTGCCTTTGCTCTCTCGGACCCAATTTTAGGCTTCTTAGGGTGACCTCGTATCGTGACCTCCGTTGATGACGGACTGTCACTTTAGAGGCGACCCAGTTTGAGTTGGGGAGTTTGATTTGGAGTTCGGTTAGCTTCTTTCTTCTCCGTCCTTCTCTCAGCTCTAGGTCTGATTTGTTTTCCTTCAGCCTTAGCCTTTTGAATTGCCAATTTCCCCTTTTGGGCGCCTGAGAGTCGCTCATGCGGCTCCAGATGAGTCCTATTGAGTTTTGAGGCAACTCGTTTCAGGCTAGTTTCTTCCTTGGGGTTTGTGGAACTAACACTTGCCTGCGAAGGTTGTTCCGCCTTAGGGCGTTGTCCAGAGGTTGATGGAGCTGAAATTTACTCTTCTGGAATCGCTTCAGTTTCCATTACCTCAGTTGCTTGTTGTGGAAGGGTTTCTTCTTCTGGGAGTTCCCTGTCCGAGGTTGTTTTTGGGTTAGTTTCTATCATATTGGTCCCAAGAGTAGCTAGGGAAATAGATGTGCACCCGATCAGAGCCCCGCATGACCGGGTAAGGCTAGATACAAGGGGGTTTTGCCAAGTGCCTCCAGATGAACGTACGCAACCGCTTTCCCACCGGCCATTTAGCCTTCAGCACGTTGCACCTTAGCTTGGGTTATTAATAATAATAATAATAATAATAATAATCGACTTTATTGTTTTTAGTATAACAAGAATACATTTTTATAACATTTAATTTATACCATAAAAACAAAAGACGAAGTTCAATTTATCTGGTGACGGATCACCAGTAAATTGTTCTTCCACTTAACCTGAAATGAAATGCCGCAAATCTAGTGCAAACAATAAAACATAATTCCTTAATAATAATAATAATCTGCCTTTTCTCTAAACAAAATTTAATTACTCATATTTTTTAATGTCTCAACGCAACGATTCATCCTTTACCGTTCAAATAAGAATTTTTTAATAGCCCTTTTAAATAGTTTTACAGTGTAAGTTTTATATAGTGCTGGGATATCATTATAAATAGAACATATTTGGTAAGTAAAGCTACGTCTAAAAAGTTCCAACCTGAAAAAAGGAGGGGAAAGAATACCTTTATATCTGACATTTAGATTGTGAACATGAGTCCGATATGTTACTTTTTTGTGCAAGTATGAAGGTGTCTTATTAACAATAATTTTATGAAAAACAATTGATGCATGCATAATCCTCCGGTCCGCCATATTTAACCAGCCATTCTCTTTCAATTTATGACTGATGTGCTCTCTTCTCCGAATATTGTATATAAAACGTAAACAAGAGTTTTGGACTTTTTGAATCTTTTTTTATATAAGCTGCTTAAAAATGGGCCATAGAGTACATCTGCATAATTAAAAATAGATAAGATCAGTGTATCACACAGTGTCGATTTGATGTGTGACGGTAAAAAATGTCTACTTCCGTATAATACTTTAAGAGTAAAATATGCACGTTTTACTAGTTGATTGACATGTGCTTCAAACTTCAAGTCACAATCTAATGTCACTCCCAAACTTTTAGCTTCATCAACAATCTGTAGCGGCATATTTTCAATTAGAATATTAATATTTGGACTAATCTCGTTTCTTTTCGCCTTATTTCCAAAAACAATAACATTGGACTTATCACTATTGATATTCAGGCAGTGATCAGATGCAGCTTTAACAAAACAGTTTAGATCGTTGTTTATAACATTACATGCTTCTGCTATCATTTCGGAATTAAAGCTATAGTATAACTGAGTGTCATCGGCATAAAGGTGAATGTTACAATGTTGAAGGCTTTTTACAAGATTGGATGTATATAACGCAAACAGCAACGGTCCAAGAATGGAACCCTGGGGTACTCCACACTTTAATTTTTTAAAATGAGAAAATTGTTTATCGATTTTAACTAATTGTTGACGATTAGTAAGGTAGGAATTTAGAAAACTTACAGCATTTTCAGAAAGACCTACATATTGCAAAATTGCAGACATTAAACTATAATTAAGAGTATCAAATGCTCTACTAAAATCCAGCAAAACTAATATACTAGATTTTCCTTTATCCGTAGCTCTTACAATATCATCAACAATATGGAGAAGAGCCGTTGTACAACTATGGTTTTTACGAAATCCTGATTGGGTGCCTGGCAACAATGAGTGTGATTCTATATGTTGTTTTAGCTGTACTTCTACAGCTCTCTCTAATATTTTTGACAAGGTTGGTAATATACTAACTGGCCGTAGATCTTTGTATCCAAGAGGATTTGGTTTCTTAGGTAATATCTTTACAATAGCTCTTTTCCATACATCAGGAAAAACATTATTATTTAAACAATAATTAATAATATGCGTTATGTAAGGAATTACATGAGGGCAACAAATTTTTAAAAGGCGTAAGCTTAACTGGTCTTCCCCCACAGCATTATAGGTCTTCAAAGTATTCCATAATGTTTTCGAATTATTTTTGTTTAACTCATACGTAAAAAAAGCTTTCTTTTCACGTTTAATCGCAGAATTAGTATAGTTTCTTATGTCCTTATAAAACTGAAAGTGAACTTCCGATTTTGTTCGTGTATATCTTTTGAAAGCTTTATCTCTTATTGTCATCATTTCCCTAATAGCCCCTGTTAACCACGGTGCTCTAGGTTTGGTTACTCGCGAAGTTACTAAAGGTACATGTCTATCTATTATATTTATTAATAAGTTAACAAAAAGAGATATTTTTTCATCAGCGGTTTCTTGATCAAAGATTCTAAAAAACGGTGTGTTATGTAAATCCCTCTGAAAATCAGCATCGTTAAAGGTTTTAAATGATCGATATGTAATATTTCGAGGCTCCTGTTTTTGAACACACACCTTTACCTTACAAGAGGCTATGTCGTGATCGCTTATGATTCCAGTTACATGAATAATACCCTTTTCAACTACCCATTCAGGAGATGTAACTATGCCATTTAACAAGGTCGCTGAAGTGTTCGTAATTCTCGTAGGAGCATCCATTATTTGACTAATACCAAAACATTCTAAAACATTTATCATTTTATCAACCGTAACATCATCAACGTTTAAAAAATCTATATTGAGATCACCACCACACAGAATCTCATCAACAGTAGGATATATTAAACCCAAAGTATCCTCAAATTCATCAATAAATGAGTTCTTATTCATTCGGGGAGGCTTGTATATTGCACCAAGAGCGATACTCTTATTTCCTACTTTTATCTTTAACCACAGTTGTTCAGATATAGTTCTTTGATGATTCAACTGCTCACAGTATAATGTATTGTTAACATAAATTGATGGTGTGCCATTTAGTTAGTTAATAGTGCTGTTCATAGAGCAATAATATTAACATATCTAGCGGTGCCACGAGGAGGCAGACACTTGATGATTGTATTTCTCCACTGACATGCAGAAATAGTTACCTTCAAGCAGACAAGCAAACAAGCAAGCAATCTAAGCTACAAAGCATTGGCTAAACTACAACCAACCCCGCCAACTTTGTTGATAATCGATATGTATTTTTTAACTTCAAAACATTTGTTGACTTGATAAAAACCACAGTAATTCCATGTTTTTGTTTAATACCTAGATTACTGGTTTTTTCATTAAATGATCATGTACTATACAAGTTGTCCAAGTCTCAAGAGGTGACATTTTCCAATTTGATTTTTTTTTGTAATTGGTAAGAAATAAAAATTTGATATTTGGCAGTTATGTACAACTTTAGAAACCCTATAAAAATTATTATAAATTATTATATATAAAAAATCGCGATTGGAAATACTAATCGAAGGGTACGAGCAATTTTCACTTATAATATCACAAGAGCTTAAATTATTTCTGGAAATTTTCTTGAGGGCACGATAATTTTCCTAAAATATTCATGCCCGAAAGAAAATTTCCAGGAATAATTTGAGCTTGTTGTTTTTGACATATGTTGATTTGTCATTTTTGTTTAACTGGTTCTGTCACAAAGCTTAATAATTACTAGTTTAAAACGTCTGTACGTTGAGTTATAAGTGTATAGGGAAATGTCGCGATTTGGTAAAGAAAGTTAACAAGTAATTAGACAAGAAATTCAAAATATAACACCAAATAACACTCTAAAATCAAAATCAAGTGTATGGAAAGAGTTTGTTGAATTTTGTGACGAAAAGTTGTATAATATTCATAAGTGTATGAGTGTAGTACAGCTGGCTGGAGGACTACGCATTTAATATGAAAAGGAAAAATTTTGAATATTATAAGGAAAGTGTGGTCAAAGAAATGTGGAAGAAATTTATTACAAAATTCGAGAAACGCTAAAATGGTGATTCCCACCTTATCGAGACTGAGGCCCACATGGGGTAAACTCGTAGCATAACAAAAACGAGAAATGATTTAACTTGAAACGAAAGACCGAAAGCCGATAGTAGTATTAGGACGTTGAATTTTTTGGTTTATGAAGCATTGGCATTACTTAGGTTAAACCATGTGATGATTTTCACAAGCCTTGATTTTTATAATCATTCTATATCGCCTTTTGATTAGGGTTTAAAAACTTAGAGCAATTTATCCAATAATAATTGGCTCCTTTACCTCTTAAGCCTGCTCATGTAAAATATTTGGGCTCCTTACTGAGCCTATTTATATTCTATTAATAAAGGACAGAAGGACGAGTATTGCAACTATGTTAAAAGAAATAAATTGGCTAAAAGTGACAATACCATTGCATCAGATCTATTAGAAAAAATTCAACATAATTCGCATTATCACAACTATAATACAAAAAGCCAATATGACTTTCATGTACGGCAAGCCATCACTAATATACAAACATTTCACACGGATATACTTTCTTGTGATAATACTCTTTAAACCTGCCCTTTTTAAGTATTTCCCTTAATTTATTGTTATGTTACCCTTCGTTATACCCGCATTTATTATAAATTATCTCTGTTTTGAGATCATGTACTTTATTTTAAAAAATTACTTGATGTTATATTAATACTACTTACTATGTTTAAATTATTAATAGTTTTGCGACGATAGGTTATAACAACTTATTAGCGATTCAAATTAAGTGATACGCCCTCTAGAGGAAATTTGTAGAAGGTCCCTATAAGTAGGATATCATTCAGTGTTGCCAGAAGTAGTGAAATTTCGCTACGTCGTCGGATTTTAGCTCTTGAAGAAGTGGATAAGACCTTTTATTTAGGAATCAAAATTTTTGTCTAGTAATATGTAATCATACTCTCTATTTATTTTAGGACTTTTTTATAAAACCGATTTATTATATTAATTTTTTTTAAATTTCAGTTCATTTATTAATTTTGTTTTAAAATCAGTTCATCATTTGGCAACATTAGCGTTCGTAATCATATTTGTTTATTTTATTTGTTTATATTGAAAATGAAATTTGAGATAAAGCCCCCAACAAATTGCAATCTATATGGTGTTAATGTCAAAATCAAAACTGAAGTGTTCATTATTTTCCAAGTGTAAGTCGTAAAATTTTGTTTTTACAAGAAATGGATATCTACAAATTCACATTATTTTTAAATAAGTTCATCAATAATAAACGTGTGGTACCTGAAATGTCCTTCTTTAAACCATACAATAAATCATGCCCTGGGTTTAGTAAATAAATATTTCTAGATGTTCCTGTAGCAACTAATAGTTGAATATTTCCAACAAATTAAGTCATACACATAATAAGTATTATATTTTTGATAAAAGCACGAAAACTGAACTTAAAATAACACTAAATGAAACTCAAAAACACTATTATAATGAGAATATTATCTAAAAATAGTTAAAAAATCACAAATACAAAATCCGGAAACAAAACAAACACATGTAAATAAACAAACATCCTACTTATAGGTGAAAAATGACAGGCGCGCGAAAATTAATATGAATCGCGAATAGCCACAAAACTATTTTTGTGTTAAAGTAAATCCATAGAGAGCAATGTAATTTACAAAGGCCTTCTTTTAACATACAAATAAATGACAACTTTATAATTAAAATGAAAAACACAACAAAATACCTCGGTATCATAATTGATCAAAATTTGAAATGGGTTGATCACATTACGTCAATAAAATCCCAAGGTAAGAAGATTTTTTTATAAATTGAGGAAATTTATGACTAGGAGTTTATTAATTATTATTTACAATTCGCTGGTTGAATCTATTTTGCGATATGGTATAATATGAACTATATGATATTGCACTTAATACACTTAATGTAATCCAAAATCGTATAATTAAAATTATCTACAAAAAAACCAGCATTATACTCTACCTCTCTTATATAATAAAAAAGTGCTTTGTATTAGAACATTATATTATTTGCAGTACCTTTATGGAAAGCCTGAATTGAGATATACTACAAATTATTTGCAATAAATATCAAAAGAAGCAATTCATATATCACAGTTGCAGAGTTGGGTAGTATTCGGATACAGTATCCGGATACTTTATGTGTATCCGAAAGCTGTTTCCGGATACTTTTCAAATTTTGTATCCGGTATCCGTATCCGTGACCAAATTTGTAAGTATCCGGATACCGGATACTTTTTTCGGCATTCGGATACTTTTAAATTATTTACCACAATCGTAAGAGCTAAAATCAATTTTTTTTGTAGGAGAGCTACTCGGAAGTTTTTCTTTTAAGGAGTATGTAATATTTTATTTATATTTCTCAAGTGATTTAAATAAAAGTTTGGAAGAACATTTTATAGGAAATTTTCTATTCATTTTTATTTATAAAACTTACAATTTTTTAATAGTTTATTTGAATAGACAATTTTTATTTATACCGTTTTCTAAACACTGATTTTATAACATTATATTATACGTTAAGAGGAAGTAATACCCTTAAAAAATTCTTTATTTATATTTCTCAAGCGATTTAAATGAATTTTTTTTTTACATTTACAACGAAACTCTATATTAATCGAAAAGAATCGAAAAGAATCGAAAAGAATCGAAAAGAATCGAAAAGAATCGAAAAGAATCGAAAAGAATCGAAAAGAATCGAAAAGAATCGAAAAGAATCGAAAAGAATCGAAAAGAATCGAAAAGAATCGAAAAGAATCGAAAAGAATCGAAAAGAATCGAAAAGAATCGAAAAGAATCGAAAAGAATCGAAAAGAATCGAAAAGAATCGAAAAGAATCGAAAAGAATCGAAAAGAATCGAAAAGAATCGAAAAGAATCGAAAAGAATCGAAAAGAATCGAAAAGAATCGAAAAGAATCGAAAAGAATCGAAAAGAATCGAAAAGAATCGAAAAGAATCGAAAAGAATCGAAAAGAATCGAAAAGAATCGAAAAGAATCGAAAAGAATCGAAAAGAATCGAAAAGAATCGAAAAGAATCGAAAAGAATCGAAAAGAATCGAAAAGAATCGAAAAGAATCGAAAAGAATCGAAAAGAATCGAAAAGAATCGAAAAGAATCGAAAAGAATCGAAAAGAATCGAAAAGAATCGAAAAGAATCGAAAAGAATCGAAAAGAATCGAAAAGAATCGAAAAGAATCGAAAAGAATCGAAAAGAATCGAAAAGAATCGAAAAGAATCGAAAAGAATCGAAAAGAATCGAAAAGAATCGAAAAGAATCGAAAAGAATCGAAAAGAATCGAAAAGAATCGAAAAGAATCGAAAAGAATCGAAAAGAATCGAAAAGAATCGAAAAGAATCGAAAGGAATCGAAAGGAATCGAAAAGAATCGAAAGGAATCGAAAGGAATCGAAAAGAATCGAAAGGAATCGAAAGGAATAGAAAAGAATCGAAAAGAATCGAAAAGAATCGAAAAGAATCGAAAAGAATCGAAAAGAATCGAAAAGAATCGAAAAGAATCGAAAATAATCGAAAAGAATCGAAAGGAATAGAAAAGAATCGAAAAGAATCGAAAAGAATCGAAAAGAATCGAAAAGAATCGAAAAGAATCGAAAAGAATCGAAAAGAATCGAAAAGAATCGAAAAGAATCGAAAAGAATCGAAAAGAATCGAAAAGAATCGAAAAGAATCGAAAAGAATCGAAAAGAATCGAAAAGAATCGAAAAGAATCGAAAAGAATCGAAAAGAATCGAAAAGAATCGAAAAGAATCGAAAAGAATCGAAAAGAATCGAAAAGAATCGAAAAGAATCGAAAAGAATCGAAAAGAATCGAAAAGAATCGAAAAGAATCGAAAAGAATCGAAAAGAATCGAAAAGAATCGAAAAGAATCGAAAAGAATCGAAAAGAATCGAAAAGAATCGAAAAGAATCGAAAAGAATCGAAAAGAATCGAAAAGAATCGAAAAGAATCGAAAAGAATCGAAAAGAATCGAAAAGAATCGAAAAGAATCGAAAAGAATCGAAAAGAATCGAAAAGAATCGAAAAGAATCGAAAAGAATCGAAAAGAATCGAAAAGAATCGAAAAGAATCGAAAAGAATCGAAAAGAATCGAAAAGAATCGAAAAGAATCGAAAAGAATCGAAAAGAATCGAAAAAAATCGAAAAGAATCGAAAAGAATCGAAAAGAATCGAAAAGAATCGAAAATAATCGAAAAGAATCGAAAAGAATCGAAAAGAACCGAAAAGAATCCAAAAGAACCAAAAAGAATTAAAAATAATAAATTATTCGAATAGAATCGATTAATCGAAAATAATCGATTAATTGAAAATAATCAAATAATTGAAAATAATCGATAAATGGTAAAGAATCGATTATTTTTAAGTAATCTACTAGACGAAAATAACTGATTATTTATTTTGACAATCGCCCGGCCTTAACGTTTTTAGGAATCTATTTTGGCAATAAAATTATTTAAGTAAGAAGTTTTATTTGAGTAATTGGATTTTTTTTTATAAATTTATAGAAATCTACCAAAAGAAAATTGTCTACTAAAACTAGCCAAAATAGCTGAAAACCTACCAAAAAAGCAGGAATCTACCAAACGTAGCAACGTTGAATTAAAGACGCCTAGTCAGAGTGACCTTGACGAAGCACAACAACTAATCGTAGCGAAGTTAACTGTCGTAACGTAATCTACGTGCGATGCACAAAATTATGCTAAAAATAGCGTGGTTTCAAGCAGCCACACTGCTGTTTCACGGATCTATTAACCTGTCTTTTTATCATTCATTCTCAGACACCTCTCGCCTTCAATCAACATATTGAACCAACAAACGCGATCAGCCTGAGTGCAGTAAAATAAGTAGAGATTAATACGTACGAAAATAATAAATAATATATTAAATTAAATTTATATTATTATGTGATTTAAAAATAATATGCTCTTATGAAATTTAACTAGGTGTTCACTGCACAAATGAACCAATGGAGAAACCGCCCCTGGTTAGATTTATATGGACACGACACTGGCTGGTATTTGGCGGGGTTCAGGCGCGACTCGTTTTATTTACACAGACCTTTATGTTTTATTGTTCATTTTGTTTTAATGTTTTATAATCACAGAATAAAAATAATAAACAACTTATTGAGTAGTTTTTTTCCTGTTTTTATTATATCGCTTTCCATTTTCGATAATTTATTTATGCCTAGTATTGTTTATTGTTACTGTAATTAATCTTACTGCATAATTATAACTTTTGGTATGAAAACTCACTTTAAAAGTATCCGTAAAAGTATCCTTAAAAGTATCCGGAAAAAGTTCCGGATACTTGTATCCGAGTACTTTTTAGGTGAAAGTATCCTAAAAAGTATCCGGATACATTGTAAGTATCCGTATCCGGTACTCGGATACTTTTTTCCTATATCCGACCCAACTCTGCACAGTTGATATATTGATTCATGACAGGCACAGCCAAGCATTATTCTGATTTTTGCCAAATAAATTGGCCGTTTAATTATTCTATGTTGTTGCGACAGAGAGCCAGTAAATTTGATGAAGGTGTTTTTGTGGCTAGGGGCGAAATAGTAGTACGCTTGGCAACATCATAAAAAAGTAATTTTTAAGAAACTGCTTATATATATATTTTTTTTTTTTCATGAATTGGCGACTAATTTCGAATAAAAATAGCCTTCAAAATGGCTATGGTTGCAAGTATGAAGGTCGCAAACCGCCTTAGAAATCTTACCTTTACTATCAACAGCTGTTGTTTCACAGGTCGTTAGAGAATGTTTGCAATTTATGGAATGTTAGACGTTAGAAATGATTAGAATTCCTAAAATTGTCACATAAGAAATGCATAGGCGGATTTTAAGAAAATTGATATTAAAGTAGTTAGGATGAACCGAAAATTTTGAAAATCAATAGGGTTCTAAGTTAGAAGTAATTATTCAAGAAAATCAAAACCGCAAGTCAATCAGAACTTTCTAGAGTTATTGTGCCAGCATACATACACAGAGACGACCAGACGAAAAATTTTTTTTTTCATTTTTGGACTCAGAATGATCGGAAACATAAAAAAATTTAAAAAAAGGGGGGTAAGAAAATTTTTTCGTCTGCACGAATGCAATAACGGGGCCCCATAGGAAGGGCCTCATTAAAATATCAAATAAAATTTAATCCGTTTTTTGATGTGGAGTTTCCTACCTCCAAAGCTGCAAGCGATACTAAGCGCAAAACATTACAGAGAGACCCATTAAAAATAAAAATGAGTTTAAACCACACAGGGTGGTTCTAAAAAAACTGTCGGATAGTAAATGGTTGATTACAAATTTCGGCAATCCACAAATGTGTCCGGTTCGTTTGTTTAAGAAATTGATGGAAAAAGGGAGAAATCTTATTTAGGCCGACATATTTTTCTTAACACCAAACCCATACTGGAGTCAACCCAATTGTATCTTCATGGTTTAAATCAGCAGCTTCTGATATAGGAATTGACACTAAAAAAGTTAAAATAACCAATCATTCTGCAAGAGCAACAGCTGTTTCGAATTTGGCCAAGGAAGGAGTTGTTGATTTGGAGTTGACTATCGGTAATTTTAGTTACTAAAGGTGGTAGAAATATATTTTTTACAAGTAAAATGACACAATTTCGAATAATAACACTTCCAATGTAAAAAATATAATATTATCATGGTTTGTTGCAGTAGGTGGCCCTGATAAATAGGCGGCCATGCTTTTGACAGATGAGGTTTATATTGATAAATTACATTGATTTACTGTATAGTAAACCAGCAAACAAAAATATTCTTATATAAAACATTCTTGTAAGCATTTGAGTTAAACAATTTGAGAAAAATGGAATGCTTTGAACAGTACAATTTATGTAAATACTGCAAAGAATTGAGTCAAGTGCAAATATGTTATCCAAAATTAATATATAATGCCTCGATTCGCATGCGAGATTAGTGAAATGTCGAATAGCAACTAGGTGATTTTAAAAAAGTGTATTCTCGAAAACAGCATATAGTCCAGTCATTTAAGCTTAAATTAGGTAAGAATCTCGGAATTCGAGATACCCAGCTGTAAGTATGTAAATACTTGTATATTGACACCATAAAAGTTGTCTCAAAACCTACATATGGTAGGGTGTACGCAACTATTAAATTTCAAGGTCAAAGGTCACAAAAATCGGTTTTTTGCGCTTTTTTTGTAAATATCTCATTTCCTATGGGTTTTTTGCTATTTGTATATATTATCAATATTGTAGAATACAAAATTCTCTACAAATTTTGTTTAAAAAAATTCAGACTACAGTAAGAACGTAAAAGCTATGGAGCAGCAGAGAAGAACTGCTGCCCTTTCAAAAACGTATGAAGTCTGTTTCGATGAAACAATGGTTGTACCAGTTACTCAAGAAAAATTCTTATCAAATCGAAATAACAAAGATATGCTCATTAATATGTTAATTGAAAAATTACAAGCTGCAAATATTACCAGATATGGGGTTGGGCAATGCGAAACGATTTTCTGGAGCCTATCATGACAATTTTACCACCTGCTTCAGAAGATTTGCTAAATACAATTTTCTGCAACTGCAAGAGTGGTTGTGGTTCGCGATGCGGATGCAGGAAAGCGGGCTTGCAATGCTCTTTAGCTTGTGGCTAATGTAATGGGCAAGCTTGTCTCAATGCTCTACCACATCAGAGCGACATTAACGAAGATGGAACCTTTGACCCCGAAATCATGGAAGAACTTGAAACAAATGTCGTTGAAGACGATAATGAAGACCAGTTTGAAATTTGCCAGCAGCCGAAAGACGACGATGAAGAGGAAGATGATTAAAATTATAAATTGTAGTTTTTGTACCCTTTATTCCATTTTTTTACTTTTAATAAAAATAAATGTATTGAATGATATTTTTTAATAAAAAGATTAATTCATAATTTATTTGTTTTTTTTTTTTTTTCATCATGTAAGAAGTTATTAATATTAATTAGGATAAAATTCAAATATAATTCCTATATTTTCATTAACAATTCTGCAATTACATGGGCAGGTAAGTGTTGTTAAATAAATTAATACTGAATAAAAAGTGGATAGGTTAGGAAAAAAATTATAAAATATAATATAATAGTTAATAAAAATTGACAAATATTTATAATCATTGATTTATCGATAGCTCATCAACTATATATGGCGCGTTTTCGACCGGAGGCACCGGTCGACCTGAAGTGATGCTGTGACCGTGCGATCTCCGCCCTCTATCTCGAAAACGGTTCACCGTATGAAAAATTATTTTAAACAAAATTTGTAGAGAATTTTGCAGCATTGTTAATAAAAATATAGGAAATATATTTGAATTTTATTCTAATTAATATTAATAACTTCTTACATGATGAAAAAAAAAAAACAAATAAATTATGAATTAATCTTTTTATTAAAAAATATCATTCAATACATTTATTTTTATTAAAAGTAAAAAAATGGAATAAAGGGTACAAAAACTACAATTTATAATTTTAATCATCTTCCTCTTCATCGTCGTCTTCCGGCTGCTGGTAAATTTCAAACTGGTCTTCATTATCGTCTTCAACGACATTTGTTTCAAGTTCTTCCATGATTTCGGGGTCAAAGGTTCCATCTTCGTTAATGTCGCTCTGATATGGTAGAGCATTGAGACAAGCTTGCCCATTACATTGGCCACAAGCTAAAGAGCATTGCAAGCCTGCTTTCCTGGATCCGCATCGCGAACGACAACCACTCTTGCAGTTGCAGAAAATTGTATTTAGCAAATCTTCTGGAGCAGGTGGTAAAATTGTCATGATAGGTTCCAGAAAATCGTTTCGCATTGCCCAACCCCATACCTGGTAATATTTGCAGCTTGTAATTTTTCAATTAACATATTAATGAGCATATCTTTGTTATTTCGATTTGATGAGAATTTTTCTTGTGTAACTGGTACAACCATTGTTTCATCGAAACAGACTTCATACGTTTTTGAAAGTGCAGCAGTTCTTCTCTGCTGCTCCATAGCTTTTACATTCTTACTGTAGTCTGAATTTTTTTAAACAAAATTTGTAGAGAATTTTGTATTCTACAATATTGATAATAAATACAAATAGCAAAAAACCCATAGAAAATGAGATATTTACAAAAAAAAACGCAAAAAAAACGATTTTTGTGACCTTTGACCTTGAAATTTAATAATTGCGCACACCCTACCATATGTAGGTTTTGAGACAACTTTTAGGGTGTCAATATACAAGTATTTACAGACTTACAGCTGGGTATCTCGAATTCCGAGGTGAACTTACTATAATGACTGAACTAATACGACAAATGTCAGGTGAATTCAACACGAGTGGTCTAAAGCGCTCGAATTTAAATTCATATGCGACTTTGTGGACCGTAAATATGAATGTGGAAGATTTTGATAAAATTAACATTTGCTGGCTGTTGAAAATCAAAACATTATTAAAGAGTGACAGCATAGAAGGAAGAAGTTTGTTTATAAAAATTCCTTTTGAATTAATGATGTGTTATTTATCAAGCATTTTCGACTTTATAAGGAAGTGTTTCGTGTTTCTCAAACTTTTTTGGCGACGGAACCTTTTTGAAAAGCGAAATATTTGACGGAGCTCTAAACACATTCCTAAAAAAAAAGTCCTTAAGCCAGGTCCCTCCCTTTTGTGGCGATAGTACTGCTTTTTTTTATTGTGACTATTATTTTCTTCGCGGAGCCCCACAAAGGCTTTGCGGAGCCCCGGGGCCCCACGGAGCACACTTTGAGTAACGCTGTCTAAGGAATCAACGCGGCTCTTGATATATATTGTAACTAGCATGTTATAACGCCCCCAAGAAGAGTATCAGCAGGATGTTTTCGTGACATATTTTTAATATTTCGTTTTCTGATTTGCATTGCAATATTGCTGCTCTTCCATATTTATAGAAGTAAAAAATCACAGCTTAAAAAAATTCTGCAATTTGCTTCAAAATTGTCTAAACTTTTTAGCATAGAAAGATTCTAATAAATATACAGAACACAGAACACCCTCTAATGTTGACAGTTTACATAATTTCCGACGTTGCCACATACAATCCTCCGCATTATTTCTCGATTATGATTTTAGATTCACTTATTTTCAAGAATACGATTTTTAACAACTATGCGAATTTGGTATGCGACATTTGCCGTGTGCGACAATTTTCATGCGAGACTCGAGAATTCTACCCCAGGAAGCATTAGAGTCGAATGGTTTATTTACGAAATTCCAAGAAAGTCTGCTGAAGATGTCAAGTAAATATGGCCTTTTGCCTAAAAAGATTTGAATAAAATTGTTTTAAAATATTACATATAATAATAATAGTTTATTATTTGCCAATAAAGGATGTACAAAAATACAAAATATAAAAAAACAAAAATACACTAAATACACTAATTAGGCAAATAAAAGGTTCGAGTGATAGGTCATAAGACCAATTTTACCTCACTCGCCTTGAAAAAAATAAATAAGTAAAATAAAGAGTCAAAATATACATATCTAGATTAATTCAAAAATACAGTTAAAAGAATAATTAACTAGTGAAAGGAACCTTAATCTATATTAATAAATTTTAAAAATCACAAAAAAAAAACTTAAAATTTAAAATGTCTGTTCGCGTAAAAAAATTTGTTTGTATTTATTTTTAAAAGCTGTTAATGAAAGACTGAAATTTGGTATATCAAGAAGATGACTGTTCAATGCAATTTGGTAGCTAAATGATTTTTTTAATATTTGTTTATTATGAGATGGAATGGTAATGGCATTCTTTTTCCTTAAATTAATATGAGGGACGTCGGTCCGAAAACTTATCTTTTGATGTAAGTATGAGGGAATTTTGGTCTTAACTATTTTATAAAATAAACAGAGAGAATGAAGTTTCCGACGATTAAACATGTTCAGCCAATTGGCCTCTTTTAATTTATAAGAAACCCTCTTCCTTCTCCTTATGCCATAGATCATCCTTAAACAACTATTTTGTACTTTCTGAATTCGATTCTTATCAATTAATCGTAAAAAAGAACCATATACCGTGTCGCAATGATTAAAGTGCGATAAAACAAGAGAATCAGTAAGCATTTGTTTAGTTGCAGTAGACAAATCTGTTCTATGTGGATAAATTAGTTTTAGGGAAGAGTAGGCTTTCCTAACCTTCTCGTTAATATGTTTATCGAACCTTAATTGAGAGTCAATAGTCAAACCAAGATTTTTACACGAGGAACTAATTTTTAAAATTTCATTCCCTAAGGTGATTTGTATTTGTGGCAAGATCAGCTGTCGGTTATTTTCACTGCAAAATACAATAACATAACATTTTGTTGAGTTGATATGCAATGAGTGTTTTTCAGATGCACTTACAAGAATAGGGAGATCGTCATTAATACGCCTGACCGACTCTTCAATTTTAGACAGTTCAAAAGAATAATAAATTAATGTATCATCAGCATATAAATGGCTCTTACAATGATTTAGATGTGAATGTAGGGAGGATGTATATAAGGTGTACAGTAATGGGCCAAGAATGCTGCCCTGAGTGACACCTTTTCTGACTAACAAACAATTAGAGAAAGTGTTGTTAAGAGCCACCTGTTG
Source organism: Psylliodes chrysocephalus (assembly GCA_927349885.1). NCBI lineage: Eukaryota > Metazoa > Arthropoda > Insecta > Coleoptera > Chrysomelidae > Psylliodes > Psylliodes chrysocephalus. The sequence continues at coordinate 28,375,825 of OV651815.1, read as the reverse complement.
AACCCGGTTTGTTAGATACGAAGTTATAATTTTGATCGACAAATGGCTGAGACGAATAAAATGCAAAATTGCTAATAGAAGTTTGTGGTTCAATGTATCAAATGCACGTGAATAATCAATTAGTACTAATGTGCATACTTTATTTGCATCAAGTGAGCGCAATATGTCATCGGTAACATCGGCTAAAGCGGTTGAACACCCATATCCACTTCTAAATCCTGATTGGGTTTTGGGAAGAATATCGAATTTTTTTTTATATGCAAATTTAGTTGTTTTTCTAAGAGTTTTTCAAAAATTTTGGAAAGGACCGGGAGAATGCTTATACTTCTTAGTTGATTTAATTGTAGCGGTTGGGAGACTTTAGGTAGAGGAATGACATATGCATGCTTCCAAGCAGTGGGAAAGTAACCAACATTTATATACATTCGTTAAATATATGTGAAATATACTTTAAAATAAACGGACAACAAATTAATATGATATCGATATTTAAATTATCACTTCCGTAAGCCTTAGATTTAGTTGTTTTTATGATTTCCAAAATTTGGTCTTCATTGAAATTGGTGAATTGAAATTCTTCACGCACTTTATGGCAAATATTGTTGTTATAGCATTGAAAGGTGTTCATATCAGGATCAGTAATAGTAGGATCACCAATAAAGAAATTATTTAATTTGTTTACGTCGCTCAAATTTGAAGGTAAATCACGGTTTTTATTAGCTTTAATATTAAGTCTATGTAGTTCACACCATTTCTCTTTAGAATTGCAGCGGGATAATCTGTATTGCAAGTATGCTTTTTTTTCTCTCTTAATAGAAGCAGAAGTAAAATTTCTGAGTTCCTTATAGTACTCCCAGTGAGCAGGCAGTTTAGATTTACGATACTTTTTTAAAGCCTTATCTCTGAGTTTTTGTAGTAGTTTGATATTGTCTGTAATCCAGGGTTGTTTTTTAATGTTGTGTAAAATAGTGCGAGTTTGAAGAGGTGCAAACTATGTCTTAAAACATAGACATCCAATTAATTCGTCACCTTCATATTCACCAATAAGAAGAGAGGATGGGTTAGATATAATTCAAGCATCATTTAAATCAATCTGTACGTTTTTTGAAATATAAATTGTTAATGCATAATAATTAAACAAATTTGTGTTTTCTGTTAAATGAATCTTTTTAGCGAATAATAAATAATAATGTTAATTCTTATAGAAATTTTACATTATTCACAGGTATGTCTACATAATTTAATGGTTCCAGATCATATGTTTACCTTTTCAACTGTCAAAAAATTTCCACTTAAATATCGTGCTACCTCGAAAAAAATTCCTGAAATTTTTTTAGTTGCCATGGTAACTAGTCAAAATTAAGGCATATTATTGGTTGAAAAGTAGAGGTGTGAAATTTTCAAAAACATTAGCATTTGAACTATTGATTTTATTCCAAATTACAGACTCTCTCATTGAGATGTACTGTAGGTTACATTACACTTTTTCGTAATCCTCTGTTTCAATTGATTTTATTTTTCGAAACCACAAACTACGATAAACACCACAGGGTAGTTTTAATATTTAACGATTTTATTGATAAGATTTTTCAAAAATTCGATCATTAAATATAGGGTAGTTTTTACCTACAATTATACGAGTAGTACGAAATAGATGACTCTCTCCTTCTTTACGAAGCCGTTCATTCAGAAAGTCTTGAGAATGGACCATTGATTACCTTTCTTACTTAATCTTAGCTTGCACATATAAATCTCGGGGATCTAGTAGTAATAGTTCATTGTTTTTGTTTATTCTGCGAGATCGACTCGTTAAGAAAAAGAGCGGTTAAAAAAAGTTCAAAATGTGCTCTTTGGAACTGAAAAAACACGTGTTCGTTACCATTTTTTGTGGATTAATGGTGCAGTATGTTCTCAGTGTAAGTTTATTTTTTTTATCAATTTTACAAGAAGACATAAATGTCTCAGGCTATATACATACAGTGTCACCGTTAAAGTCTGGGTCATATAAAACTTTTTTTGATTATTCAAATTACGCAAAATTTGATAAATAATTTTTTCCTTCAAACATTTTAAAAAATGATGTAGATTTTTCTGTCGATCGGCTATACCTGTCAAATTTGGCATATGTTCAAAAAAATTGCAACAATTTCTCAAAATTTCGATTGGTCTATTGATTGGCAGATTTATACTGGTTCATTAAAGTATTATTGGTTTTGTAAAAAAAAAAATGAATATCACATCGGACTTTTAATTTGGTCACATTTAAAATATTAGAATTATATTCTCAAAAAAAATTGTTTTAAAATCACTGCCATAGCAAACTCACACAGCGTGCCAACTTCACCCGTTTAAATAAGACCTATATTCTCTTCGTCTGTATCCTTATGCCCTTTATACAGCATCAGATGGGTAATTTTTCATTAATTTGTTCAAAAGAGAAGTTGTAACTGAAAGAACAAAAAAAAGAAAAAGAATATTAGATCTATTTGTGCAGATTTTATTATATCCGATGAAGAAACTTTTTTGTCTCGACTACATAGACACATTTAGTAAATTTCATAGATCCGTAAAGATGGATTTAACCATGGGAAGTTTTTATTTAAAGATTTCTTTAAAAGAAGTCATAATGGTTTCCCTACAAAATTTTACACTGTTGGTATTGTTATTATGTAATTAATTATAATATTTACCGGAATAACCACAAAAATAAATAAAACATACATAGAATTATACAAGGTGAATCAAAAAGGACTACAAATATTTTAGGAGGTGATAGAACAATGAAAATTAAGATCAGATAAAGCAATTAAAAGGGAGACTGGAAAAACCAGTTTTTCAGTCCTAACTTCTAACCAGAGCAAACTGTCAACTCCAAATTTCTTGGAAATATTAAAAATTTTATGTCATTTGATTTAATTGTAAAACACAATAAAAAAATATTTTTATAGGGGTAGTTTAAGGGGGTGGGTTGGGTATTCTTACCCCCATTTTTTAATTTTAAGTGTTTAAGAAAAACAAATTTCCATTGTTTTTTCTACAAAAGAGGTATTCTTGCATAAATGTGATAGAGTGAAACGTTTTGAATAATTTTATTTTTAAAATGTAATTCCACAATAGATGTTATTCATAATCTTTAATAACATTAAAAGTTTTTCGTATTGTTTCATATATACACTATCAAATAATGAGCTATGGAATGTCACAATTATTTTATTCAAGTAAAAGTGACAATATGGTGTTATCCGGTCTGGGAAATACTAATGCTGCAGTCAAGAGATATATAGAAAAATTTTTTGTTCAAAATGTAGCAAACTTGAGACAATTTGAAAGGAGACTACGCCCGTATGCACTGTACAGGTTCAATCTAGATTAAGGGTTTAATAGCGTTTAGTACCATAATAAAAATCATTCTTAATCCGATTTGATTCTATTCCGTCAATATCGGGGGATTAAATTATTTAATAGAGATTTTATAACGTCAAAAAGATGTCAACGTTTTGTTAGTATAATTTGGAATTTACTATTTGGGTTTCTTTTATTTATTTTATTTGAATTTTATTAAAAAACGGAAATAAAATGCAAGCGTTTCTTGGAAAATGACAAAGATTTTAGATAAAATAGAGAAGTGAATATTTTTATACGATGGGCTACTTTTTATTTTTTAAGAGGTTTTTATATTCTAACGTTACAGCCTAATTCTGTAGATAGATGGCAAATCCAGATATGTTGAAAGAGGAAAAAATAAGTAAGCATTACATATAATACTTATGTGATTTTGTCCACTTTTAAATACGGAAAATATGTCATATCTAATTTTTGAATATGCACAGTAAAAGGAAATTATTCAAATAGGTATATCATTTTGCATAGAAAAGCTTGAAATACAGCAGTTATTATTTATATGTTAAAATTATCAAAATTTAAGATAATGGTATTGCCATCTAACTATAGTATTATTTTTTTAAATTCAAATGACATTCTTCTTCACCCTGAGTAAAATTCGGTATGTATTTACAGTTTTGATACATTTAAAAATATAGGGTTTCTATCTTCAACGGCCTCTTATCCTTTGACGTAAATTTCTTTTACTTAAATCTGAAGGTTTATTCTTCTCTTTTTTTAAAATTTATAAAAATCCAGTGTTGCTAGATTACTAAACTCGATTATCTAATCCGTAGCCGGTACAAAGACAATAACCACTAGTCATTTGCAAATCTGGATTAAATTTTAAACCTGTGCATATGGGCGTTAGAGAAACAAAAAACTGGAAGTAAAAAATAATACAGGTCGACTACGAATTGCTAGAACAGTAGAAGCCGAAGAACAAATTCTAAATATTGTTGAGCAAAATCCCACGGTCAGCACGAGACAAATAGCCTTAAGGTCAGGTAATTCGCCATCTAGAGTAACTAGAGTATAGCGTGAATAGTTTTGCATGGTTTTCACTTAAGAAAAGTTCAAGAACTTGCCAGGCAACGTTAGAAAAAAAAATTGAAGAGAAACACATTTCTTTAATAAAATTATTTTAACCGATGAGGCCACATTTACTCCCATTTGTATGCTAAATAAAATCCTTTTGTTGAGAATAACATTTATTAACATACATTTAAAGTCAATGTTTGGACAACGACAATGAGTAATAGATTCCTTGTATTTTTTATTTTGCCGGGCAATTTCAACGGCGATATGTATGAGTTTTTGATAAATCACTCCTTTAAATTTTAGAATTACGTCTACAAATGCGAAATAAAATAATAGTCATTTATGACGTGGCTCTGACCCAGTTTACAAGGGCTGTCAGAATGTGGTTTTATAAAAATTTTCCTGACACATAGATAGGCAGGGGTGCTGGTGCACCCATTCACTGGCCTCCTCGGTCGCCTGACCTAAATCCACTGGATGATATCTAAAGTCTAAGGTCTATAAATAATAAATTAATAATTTAGTAGAATTAAGAAGGAGAGTGGAAAATGAGTTGACAGGATTAATAAACAATGACCACATTTTAAACCGAATTATGTTTTCTCTGAGACGCCGACTGAATTTATGTATTAAACAAAATGAAGCACATTTTGAACATTTGTTGTAGTTCTATATTATAGTTTAATTATTAAGTTTTTATGTATAAAATTCGTTTATGATCAAACTTGAGATTTTGCAATGCTGTTATCATGTTACGTTAAGGCTGTTCTACCGCCTTCGAAGTTGAGAGGTACCTTACCCATTTTATATAATATCTCTGTACGCAACCCTCTATTATCTAGTCTGCAAATACATTTTAAAAGTAAAATTATTAGAAAACGGTTTACTTTATCGCATTTTTAAGAAAATCGGTAGAAATTTGTTTTTCCTAAACAATTTTTCTGAAAAGATGAAATTAAAAAAGGGGTAAGAATACCCTACACCCTTAAACTACCCTTCTTAAAATTATTTTTTTATTTGTTTTATCATGAATTCAAATAATACAATACTTTTAGGTTCACAAGAAATGTGGAGTTGATAGTATGCTTCAGTTGGAAGTTATGACCGCAAAACTGGTTTTCAATTTCCCCATTGAATGGCTTTATCTCCCTTATTTCAAAGTTTTGGACATTAGTTTATATAGCAAACTGACCTTAATTTTTATTCTATCACCTAAAATACTTGTATTTCTTTTTATAAACTTGAATATAGGAGTTAGCAATTTAAAAACTTACAATGGCTATATCTCATGAACTAAAGATGATAATATCAAAAAAGTAAAACCTTTAGGTTTAAAAAACATTTTATTTTCTACTTCTTGGCAAGAGAAATATTTAAAAACGTAAGTACTGATTTTTTATTTATAACAAAAAAATAATAAAATAATTTAAAATTTAATTTAGTTTATTTTTAAGTTTTAGCTTAAGAAATTTGAATTACCTTCTCCATTCTATATTTTAATTGGGGGTAATCCCGTTAAATAAATAAATAAATTGAAATATAAACATACTATCTTAATATTATGTACTATTGAATCACCTTGTATGGGGTATAACTTAAATCGTTGAAAAGAATTTTTCCTATAGTAGCTGTAGCTTTTCAATGATCTATGACAAGTAGGTGGTGGCAAATGGGTTGCCTAAGAAAATACGGTCACGGCCATTTTTTACTTTCCTCTCAGTGTACAGATAAGGAAAGTATAGGAATCATGATAAAAGTTGTCATTCTCTATTATTTTGCTTCTATACATTTTTTCCTAAAATGGACCTAATTTGAGATATTTGATGAAAAATGCAAATTTAGAATTTTAAAGATAACTCAAAAACGGATGAAGAGAAAAACACCAAATTTTGAACTTAAGATTTAATCTATCCTGCGATGAGCTGATTAAAGTTTAGGGCACAGTCAAAGCATTTGGGGAATACTTTACAGGGTGTCGTTTTTTTTACTTTAAGAAAATAAATAGTCTGGACCGAATTTTCTTAGACAACCCATTTGCGGTATATTTAAAAACATATTTTGTTTAATAAAAAAAAACTTTCATCCGGTAAACAGATGGGTGAAGGTCGATCTTATTTCGGATCTTAGACTATATTTTTTTATGAGCTCTGACAATGTATAAATTATAGTATTTTGTAAATACATATTGTACATTACATATATACCTATGTACATTCTTTTATTAAAACGGATCATCAGTTCATATTTTTTATTTATTGTTTTATTTATCTGTCCAATTATTTAACGACAAAAGTGAATTAATAAAGGTGTCCCAGAACCAGCTTTAAGCATTTGGTGATATCAAAAAATGCCGTTTTGGGTAATTCGTCTATTTTGCGGGACCTCGCTCTACTCGTCACATAAAATAAGGCATTTCGTAACTGTTAGCATGGGCGCCGCCACATGAGGGCAAGGAGGGCGTCCGCCCCGCTGGATTTGTATTTTTGATTTTTTGCCATGACTTTCGACTATATTATAACCTGCATTTTTTTGAACCTACCTTTAATACTTGCCCCTTGAAAATTCTTAAAATGCGCCCATGCCTGCCCAGCAAACAGTTTGGTTTAATTTGACGTCGAGACTACCTAAAATTTATACTATAATAAATTTGGTCGCAAAATTTGACGTGGACGACATAAGTAAAGAATAAGATGACCTCGAAATTTGGTTTCATTGACCAAAATAGGTAGAATTACGCCTATATCCACTTTGTAGCAGCCCAGTACGTTTGGTTCGTAATACTTCTCTAGGGAAATTTGACGTCAGCATAACGTCAATTCGACGTTGACTTAACCAGCTTTAGGTGGAAACTACAAACATATTCAGATGCCGAATCACTCAAAAGTGCACAAAAAGATAAATTTTGTACTTATTTGGTATTTTTATCTATAAATATAGAAATATTCTAGGAAGTGACCAACACAACCAAAACATATACTTAATTCACAACAAAGATTGAAAATAAATAAATAAATAAATAAATGTCGGTAACAAAAACATATGTAATGTAATTGCGACAAATCAATAGGTCAAACTTGTTGAAATTAATGCGAAGGAAATTTTGTCGTACATGTTAACAGTTCTATACTTTGAAAAATAACAATGCCCCTCTAAAATACTCTTTAATAAGAAAAATATAAGAAGATATATTATAATGTATAAAAATTATAATAAGCTAAAACTATGTTACATTTGTTGTGTATCACTTTAGAAAATCAATAATAATTCCTTTTTGTAATTTTTATCCATTTTTTCTAGTTAAGTTCATTTTAAAAATTTGAAATTTGGAATCGTACTTCAATTATGTTAAGAAAATATGACATATTGTGCTAATTCGACTTAAAAGTTAATACTACTATGAAAATCTACGTATTTTACAAATAGCTTTTAATTAAATTGAATTACCTTACAGTTTACGACATGTTAGTTAACTTCATCTTTTTAAAGAATTAATAACTTGCGTGTTTTTAACCGACTTCAAAAAAGGAGGAGGTTCTCAATTCGTCGCGATATTTTTTTTTTATGTATGTATGTTCAGCGATAATTCTTTAACACGGTGTCCGATGTCAATAATTCTTTTTTTGTTAGAAAGGGGCTACTTCAGGGGTGGTCCCAAATAAATTTGGTCAACATCTAATAATTGGGTCCATGAGAAAATCCTCAAACTCTTCATTTTTTATGTATGTTTAGCGATAATGCTTTACCACCTTGTCCGATTTATATGATTCTTTTTTTGTTAGTGAGGGGGTCACTCAGGGGTGGTCCCATATAAATTTGGTTAAGATGTGGTAATGGCATCTGCACGTTTTTGAAGTCGGTTTTTTTAAATTTTTAATTTCTAATACTTGTATCAAAAATTTACCTGTGTGTAAATATAACATATTTTGGTCATCCTATTTTTGGAAATGCTACCTATTGGAAAATTTGAACTATATTAAGTGTAAATTTTTATTTAACGTGTGTTGACAAATAATTTACTGGATACTGGAGTAATTTGTAAATTTTTCACGTTATACTGCGCTTGAAATTATAAACGTTTGACTTTACGAAAAAAATCGAAAGTTAACGATATTATTTATTATTTTTTGCATTCATTTATAGCTCTATCTATACCACAAAAGAATTAAGTTTACCACTGTAACGGTTTTTTAAAATGGCCGAAATTTTCAAGAATGATAACGAAGACAATAAGTGAACAACCTAATTGTTAAATTACCAGAATAATATAAATTTTACAAATAGGTTATGTATGGCTACGATTTAAATTGGTGGTTTATAGTGGAAATTACTTTGTAGTGGATTATTCAGGTAATTGCTACAATAAAGTTAATAAATATTTATTCAGGACGACTTTTAGGTCAACTAAATGAGTAATCGACTATTTGGTTAAAATTAAGTAGATAAACAAGTTATAATTGTTCTACAATATCGACCTAATATTACTTTAAAGTTGAGGAAATAAAGCATCCAAATATAGAGGTGTAAAGTTACGAAAAAAGTATAACCAAATCTACCTAGTAGGATATTCTACTAGAAAAACGATTTTTAGTTGCCAAACAGGTAGATGTTACCCACTTATGGTACCTAATTTTACTTTTAAGGACATTTATCTTTGAGGTGATTTTTGGTTATTTTTGTTATTAGTTTTCTCCTTTCTGATTTGGTTAAAGTTACTTTTAAGCAGATATGTGTACGAGATAGATTTCTATGTATAATTTACGTAAATTTATATATAAATTAGAACCTTTTGGTAAATTTATATTGGAGGTATATTTTTCTAGTCAATTTTAAGTAATAAATTACCTTAATAAGTACATATGACTTTTACTAAGTCGAGTAGAGCTAATAATATCGAAAATGTTTGCTGGGTGTTAGAACTTATATTATCAATTTTTTGGTACAAAATAAATGATAATATCCTTTTTGTTTAGTAAGCTTTTGACACTATTCCCTACAAAATAAAATTGAGTAACCAAATTACTACACAAATAATAAAACTTACTAAAAATCTGCCGAGATGCATGTTTGCCAAATCATAAAACATTTGGTAAGAATTTTTTTGTTTTAAGATATACGAGATGATGTTGATTTTTAGTTAGTAGTTTTAAACTACTAAAATTAGTATGATAACATTATCTATTTTTAAAAATTTATTTAATATCTTCTCCATTTGATTTTTTTTTTAATTCTCTTCGGGATAACAGCATCTATTGGCTAAATATTTCATAATTTTCCTCTTCGGTAAAAATCAGATCACGACCTACTAACGAGAATTCGCAATTACATGCAACGATTTGGATGAAAAATATTGCAAAATACTTCGATTCCAAACAATGCTACAAGCATACTCGTCTTCATTTTTCAGAAAAAAAAAATATCGAATTAGGACGATCAGCCGTCTGGAAATCCTGAATCAGAGTCGGAATTCGTGATTCAACTCGCTATAAATCTGTAACAATGCTAATGGTTTGGCAATGGTCAGAGATACAAATCGGATGTTTGTTTATTTGATCGTCTTTTGTTTCCGGTGCTGCTGGATGACACTTGTATAATATCCGCTCTACGTGAAATACCGGTGTATTGTACTGGGTGGATCGTATAGAATTCGCACGGCTTAAAAATTGGGAATAATATTTTTTCACTATTTACTTTCTAGTAACCAGTAAAGAAAGTAGAGGAATTATAATTTTTTTCGACCTCGAAAGATCAACAACTTTCTAGTTACGAAACACGTGATTGATGATGGGTATACCAAATCATTTAACATTCTCCAATCTTTTTAATTGCCGAGAAAACTACAAGTGTTCTTAATAGAATAAAATATAAATATACGTCGAATATCAGAAACTCATTTAACAAAACAAAGCTATAATATACAATTAAAATATTTAAGTTCCATTATAATACTATGAATCCGTCCGATAACGCTAGGGGGGGAAGTACTGAAATAATAAATGGAAATGGAGAACAAAATAGGAACAGAAGAAATACAGGTAACAGCAGTAAAAATAAAAAGGATAAATACCAATAGTCGAAACAGCAAATTATATTCATCTACCAGTAGCGTGGCCAGGTTGGAGCCAAGTGGGGCGCTTGCCCCCCTTCACCTCCCTTACTAGGCGCCCCTTGCCGATTGGCGCTTACAGAGCTGGGGTGAATTCTCAAAGAATCACGGATTCCATGTACAAATCCAAAAAAAAAAAAAAAATTCTCGAATCCATTTTTTCGGATTACGAATACGAATAGTACGAATCCCTGTCAGTGTCATACCATTATGTGTGCTTCCGAATCTAATATTGTCTATTATGTGTCTATTACTGACTACGGCGTGCATAAAAATGGTTGATAAAAAAAGATGTTGAATAATATAAACTAGGTAATTTTTTCCGGTGTAATTGGTTTTGGTGAATTCTACCTAAGTAGACAGGCTCAGTTTGGTTGGAATTTTATAAAATGCGCCACTTTGTGAGCAGCACTGTTAATCAGAACTCAATTAGAAATAATTCCATCACCGACAAGATTTGAAACCTATGATCCATGGATCCGCTGTTAATCAGAACTCAATTAGAAATAATTCCGTCACCGACAAGATTTAAAACCTATGATCCATGGATCCGAAACTCCTGACTCTAGCCCCATATGAATATGAACCATAAATAAATTATATTCTACATAAAATATTTTTTTTTATTGTTACCCTATTTTACTTATTTAAAGTACGCCTCAGCGTGTTTAAAACAAACTTTAAAAAACGCGCGTTATAAAGTTACCATAGCAACATCAACAACCCGAGAAACGTGATGTCTAAATGCCAACTTTTTAAATATGGATCTAACAGGAGTAGGCCTTGTAATGTCAAATAAAATATTTGAGACATTTTTCAAAAAATTTATTCAAATATTTTTTCACATTCCTAATTGTTTAAATGAATGTGGAAAGTACAGTTAGTATTGTTTGAAATATTAAAACTTCGGTTTTTTAAATCAGAGGAAATACTGTTCAAATTAAGATTGCTAACATTCTTGGAAGTCAATGAAGTTGTACTTCCATTAATAGCACTTCCAATAATATTTGAAACATTCTTCTTATTGCTAATGCTCTCTTCAACGAAACCAGTCGCCACAGCTGCCGATTTCCATCCTACTTGTCGTTGGATTTGATCTATTGTCATGCCAGTATTCGCCATAATGGTAGCGGACGTATGTCGAAATGCATGTCCAGTATATTTCTCAGGATCGTCCAATTTAAGATAACGTGCAATTTGCTGGGGACATGATCCAAATGTATTAATACCAACCACTTGATTTGTGCACTTCCCCTTATCATACCGTAAGAAAACTCGGTCTGTACTTACATTTTGGGGGCGCAATGATAAATACTGCTTCACCAAATGCACATATCTAATTGCATCACTATCGGCAGCAGTAAAACGTCGAGACTGTCTTAGATGGTCGGATAGTAATAAGCAATACGCTTCCTTCTTCCTTGATATCAGCTAAGCCTAAATCGCACAATTCACATCTTCTACAAGAGCCAAAGATGCCACAAATAGCAACCACCTTCAAAAATAAATACGTAATGTCTGATGCATCTGTAAAAAACTTCCGCAAATCCTCTTCTTCGAATACATATGCCTTCTTGACTACCTCATTTTTGCTAATTGCCTTCATGCACTTTGACGAACGATTTTATATCAACCCCTTTGTTTATCCTCAACATACTTTGTAATTTTGAATGGATAGTCCACATAGTCGATACTTTATACTGTTCCGACATTTTCTGGAAATAAGTGAGAACAACTCGTTCATCTATTCGCTCCGTGCGAAGTCATGGAAAGGGAAGCAAAAGCGATACTAGCGCTAGCTGCGGATAATTCGTGCATTTTAGGGCGATATTTTGTAATTTTGGCATATCAAATACACGTATACATTTTACTTTTTTCCAAAAAAAGTAGGTAAAAACAATACAATAAGCAATCGGAGTTGCTGTGTTGAAAATTGTACAAATACTAGCAATAAAAAAAAAGTGAAACTTATATAAAAAATTTCAGTAGCAAAGTGGAAATTAAATCAAAGAAATAAATGGATAGATATACAATAAGAAGAAAAATTACCTTTATTTTTGTAATAATAACCGTAATGCTGCAAATAGTAAACATCAGAAACTTGAAAGGTTTTAAATAAACAATAAATTATCATTTTACCATGTTCTTTAATATCCCTTATTCTTAAATGTTCATTCAGCAAGGACTAGATTTCAAGATTTCTGCCTTTTATTATTATATGTGGTTGGAACGCAATTTTGTAACTTACTGATGGGAAATCAGTTTTAATCATTCATTCTATGTTTTCTTTCGAACAAAAATAAAAATATAAGTAATGATCCTTTTTTTATACATTTTAACTTCACGCTATTATTAAATGGTATTTTTTTATTTTGACAGAATAGACTAATTCTTCAATGAAAACTTATTAGACTTAGGCAACTTCTCATACATTTTCCAGTAAATACTGTTGCCTGCCTATATTATTATATATTTTTATCGATTATACATAATTTTCTTTAATTTAAGCGATAAAAATATATAATAATAATAAATTAATGTTTTACTTGTTTTACAAATCCATATACTTTTATTAAAACTACCATATATACTTTTTAATTACGAATTCTATTAAAAGTTGCATTTGTCAGTGTACCCAGAAATAGTCCATTAGTATCAAAACGAATTGGCGCTGCTGTCGCGCACAGAGCGAATATGTGTAACCATTTGCTCTTCCATCCACGTGTTGAATTTATCGTATTCTTTTTTATAAATCACTTCGGATTTTTGTGGTATTAAGCGCGATTCTGCTTTATTATTTAAATACTCAATATTTGAACTCATTTTAAACAATAACAACTGTTGCGACAATTAATCTTACGTGACAGATTGAAAATAAATTTTTGTTTGTCTCATTTTTATGACAACGAGGTATACTGATGTAACATCACAAATTCAACCATTTTCAGTTATTAGTTCTTATTTCCATTTTTTTGTAGAAATAATACCAATATTTTGGATTTCAAAGTATACCAATAAAAAAAAGCGTAAAGTATTCGTGGATAACTGGTCTTTAAAACACTTGCTCTATTTCGAGCACTCCGGCTGCGCCGTCGTGCTCGAAAAATCGCGCGTGTTTTATAGACCATTATATCCACCTATACTTTAATATACTATTATTTCAATACACAAACAAATTTATAAATAAACAATGAAACAAAATTAAAAAGAATCATATATTTTTTCAAAAAATGTCTTTTGGTTGGTCTTACATAGCACCAAAATTTTAAAGTTTTCATCTGTGTTCCTTTGAGGTGACATATATAAAATCTTTTCCTTCTTTGCTTTTGGAAACAAAAACTTTTAGATCTAATTATTTACAAAAAGTTGATATAAATATATCAGTAGCAGTTTCTCTAATTAAAACTATTTTTATTATAATTTAAGACTTGTTTATCAACATTTTTTATTAAAATTAATATTAGAAAATTAGAGATATGCACAGTTGTCTAAAATAAAATTAAAAATATAACATTGAATGGGCCAAATGATATGATTCTGGGCTCGTAATAGGTAGACCATGTTTGAGGAAAAGTTAATTTATCCTGCAGATGAACCAGTAGTTTAAGTAGGATTTGCTATAACTTTATTAGAACATTTCCTTGATAATAAATTGTAATATAGGTACCAATTGTTTCAAATGAAATTGAAAAAGAGTTAAATACGAAATTAGATTTTTCCTGGGTAAAATGTTATATTCATTCAAACATTGAAAGGTAATCTATAATTAAGGGAATATGGAAAATAGGTATACCCTGGTGGTGTAAGAGACAGGTAAGGGACAACGACAAAAAAATTACAAAAATGTATTCATCTTTAAATAGTGTTTATTATTAATAATATTATTTGCTATGTTTGAAAAGTACCTCTTGCTGCAGAACAGATCGAATAGATTAGACTACTAGTTGGAGAGGGTCCACCTAGTAACCAAATTAGGAGACTAGGAAAACTTTTACATGACCGGGGACACAACAGGAATGCACACACATAAGATACACAAACAAACGAAATAACAGGGGTAAGCCTTCAGCAACGTCCTGTTTAAATGATAGTATGTCGTCCTTCATTCCCTTTTAGAAGACATGGCATATAAATCTATTGATCTTGATGACCCTAAAAGGAGTTAGCAGGGGGTGTACGGAATGGGTCTAGCAGGTTTCGATCCAGTTTACAGGATGGGACTTTACTCGACTCGGGCCTTATACATTTGTGTTGAGTGTATGTGTGTGTTTGTTTCGTTTCCATGGTTTCTATTAAAATAAACAGTCATAACATATCGATACCCTTTTGCCAGACTAACGTAAGCGACATTTGTTCAAATGGCACTTATGATAGTCTGGAAAAAAGGTATCGATATACTCTATACTTTATAAAATATTTGTTACATTAGTTTTTAAATATATTATGAATATATAACAACTGTTACTTTCTTTGTAATTTGTCACAAAATGATACGAGGTACTTTCAAAACGAAGCAATTGTAGTTTGTTTTTCTGTACCTTACAAAAAGATAATTTATAGAAAAAGAGTTTGGTGTATTATTTTTCCAAGTTTAAATATTTAATAATCAATAGAATTTTCAAGTTTTTTTTTTTAGCGAAATTTACAAGAGTAATAAAAACGATGTTCACTGCTTATATTAAACTGATTAAAACTTCCTTTATTAAAATGATTATTTATATGATAAAAAATTTGATGTTATTGGAAGCTTTTATATTTTTTTAATATACAGTGAAACAATAGTTTTTGTTTCTCCTGTAAATTTGTATAGAAAAACTATTTATTTCTGAATCCATGTTTGAATTTCCCGCCCTAAAGCATTTTTAATTTTCCTGCTATTTACTAATGGCGCCATCATAGACTGGTTGTGGCTACAATCGCCCAAATAACTTTTACCGAACAAAAAAAATACATTGAGTTAGACGTCTCGCTGGATTATCTCTGTTATTATATATATATTTTTATTTACAAAAGTGACAGAGTTTTTTGTCCGTATTTTTTTTAATTCTATTTATTTTTGTTTATTATTTAGAATATTATGATCTGTCACAACTCGATTATTCTTATTTTTGTTCATTTTTTTTTAATACATTTTATAATACAAAATGTATTTTTTAATAATAGTGGTTCTAAAAAATCATAAAGCGCCCCTTTAAATGTTTGCACCCCCACGCCTTGCAAGGCTGGCTGCGCCACCGTCATCTAAAAAGAAAACTACAAAGAACTCTTACGACAAATGGTAGAAAATTTTCTCTTGGAAGGTGATTTATCATCTAGTGCTCGAGATTAACAATCACAAAAGGTAGAGAATTACATGCAGCAGTAAGTGAAATCAGGTGTGAGTATCATTCAACAGGGTTTTCCTGTTAACCAACAGACAGAAATAAAATACCTGAGTTACTGTACTTTTACGGAAAACTTCATTAGAATTAAGGTTAATTTTCATTTGTTCTGCAAATTCTTTCGGTGTAACAAGGTTGATGTTTACGGATTTGTTATTATCTATTACAGGCAAAATATTTTCTTCGTGCATCTGATTACTAATAAATCTTTTAATTTGTGTTTTCACAGAGAGTAATATGTGCCTTCGTTTGGTGAGAGGTTCTGTAGGTATAAGTTTGTTGATTTTTTCTTAAGCTTTCGAAATCCTCTTCTGAGTTTTATTGTTTAAAATAGCCTTATCAGATTGTTGCCATCTTCTTCTTGCTCTTCTTTAGTCTCTATCAAGTTTTCTGATTTCCCTTTGTCAAATAGGTAATGTTTTTTTTTTGGTGTTACTCTAAGCCATAGATATATAACCAAGACAGATAGGATTATTTACAAAAAAATTGAAGCATCAACGTTGGTGTCCGCGGCAGAAACACAATAATCTGATTGAACATTGATGGTTTTAACCATGGATATATAACCAAGACAGATATGATTATTTACAAAATTTCTGAAGTCAACGCGGATGATCCTCGGCAGAAATGCAATATTTGGATAAAATATTGATGCCAAGTTTGCGATGTGTTTAACTGTAGTAATGCAATTTACTTTCAATACTGTTAAGTCTTTAAATTATCAAAAGCAAAATTACGTCTGACAACAGCGTAACTAGACTGATTTGTAAACGCGTTTTTTGTATAATAACTCCTGACCTACTTTTAGTTTTGTTGATATGTTAAGTCCAGGACGGACGAATTACTCTAGAAATTCAGTTAAAATATTGTAAATAGTTCGTTAAATAAGAAAGATACAAAGTTCATATCACTATAAAAATTTTTTAAAAATTCATAGTTCTTCTTGATTTTAAGATCGATAAAGCAAGTTTCTGTATGTCAAAAAAAATACGG
>OV651815.1:28138926-28353926 GCA_927349885.1 Psylliodes chrysocephalus | reverse complement strand
GCGCTGGGAAACAAAGCCTACACAGAATACGAGACCTAGCAGTTACCCAGCAAACAATTTTATAATTAAATGACCTTAGTATTACTTTTAAATTACGGTAATTTATGGGTAACACAAGCCATTAAAAGGGCGCCTTAATGACCTCTTAAATTACCCTTATTAGGTAAATTATATTACCAATATATTATTCTTATGTTACCTACTACCAATAAAAACATATACTGACTTAACCTTTAAATGACTCTTGTGTTGTCCCTTAAATTCCTATTTACTCGTAAGTGACTGATTTATAGCCGTTATGTAACTTATATTTTACCGTTTTGTAACTTTTAAATGACTCATAGGTAACTCCTAAGTTACTCTTAAGTTACTCTTAAGTTACTCTTAAGTTACTCTTAAGTTACTCTTAAGTTACTCTTAAGTTACTCTTAAGTTACTCTTAAGTTACTCTTAAGTTACTCTTAAGTTACTCCTAAGTAACTACTAAGTGACTATTTAGTTACCCTGTAAATTACTCTTAACTGACTCTTTAGTTACTCTGTAAAAAAATATATATTTATTACGGACTTATTACTGATTATTATACCTACATATTTATTTAATACTAGTGAATTTTTAAAAACCGCTCTATTATCATGCATCGACTCCGGGATTCGAACCTTCTTCTGTCACATCTAACACCTTTAACAACTGCGCCGTAGACCACTAGAACACCTGACCCTTGCTGTATAGAGATGCAAAACTAATAGATCAATATATGTCATGCTTTGGTAATTGAAAGGTAACCGAGATATATCTTCCATAAGCCATATAAAGTTATAATGGAACAAATAGAAGAGCCGGACGTGGCAGGTACGATTCATATCTACACCGGCGGTTCTAAAACAAACCAAGGCTCAGGATGTGGAATATACTCCAGATTCTTAAACCTAAACATAAAATGGGCTGTAAGCAATAGTGCCAGTGTAGTTTAAACAAAGCTAACGGGTATTCTCATAGCAGCAAAAGAAATAACCAGAAACAATATCACTGGAAGGAACATGCTCATCTATACAGATAGCAGACAAGCACTACTCGCCCTGAACAGACCACGAATTTACTCAGGGTTAGTACTAGAATGTCACGAAGCTTTGGCCGAAGTATCTATCAACAATGTGGTCACCTTAAGATGGATCAAAGGTCACGCCATATCGAAAGGTAACCGTCTTGCTGATTCACTAGCCAAGAAAGCAGCCAACCAAATATTTTTTGGACCTGACCCTTCTATTGGCCTGACAAAATCGGTAGTGACAGACCTAATCAAAGAACATTCCCTTGTGAAATTCAAGGAAAGATGGGATAAAACAAAAACTGCAGAGTTGCCAGGGGGCTCTTAAGTTATCCTGACAACACTGCAGCAAACAAATACTTGACTATGACTAGACAGAATCTGCGCCTAGTCACAGGCATTCTGACTAGTCATTGCCAAGTACAGAAGCATCTCCATATCATGGGGCTGTCAGAATCCGCACTCTGCAGAGGGTGCGAACAAGAAGATGAGACCATCGAGCATATACTTTACGATTGTCCGACGCTCTCATTTATTAGAAGATTTGTGTTCGGCGAGTATCGGCTAACACCGGCCGATATAAGAGAAGCACCTCTTGGCGACGTTGTCAACTACATAAAATCTGTAGGCTGGCTCACAAGCTAGGAGGTGCCTATCATCTCAGGAGGATGCATACTGGGCCTAATGAGGCCTAAGTTCCGTGGGGATAACCCACCCTAAAATGAGAATAAATATATAATTTTATCAATTTATAACATTAAAAAAAATTATTAAACCCTTAATAAAGGCTCTTGCTGGACTATTATAAATAAAACAACGGATGTGAATACATAATGTTTTATTATTGATCTTCAAGCCATTTTGTAGTAGTAGTAGTATAATTTCTTCAACAAATGGAGTTAAATAAACCTTGGCATTATCAGGTTTTGAATCTCTATAAAATGTACCAATAGCCATTGGATGAATGTTTGTATACTCATGGATGTTAAATAAAATAGGCCAAAAATGTTTATTTGTGCTCTTGTGAAGAGGTAGTTCATCTATATTGATGTTTATAGATATCTCAGGGTTTTTCTTAATGTTTTTAAAGCAGCTGCGGAGACAAACTTCAAGACCTTGATGCCAGTACAATCCAAAATTGCCAGTTTTAGTAAAATTCAAATATTTTGACGTATTCACATATATATTTATATTATTTAGTACCTATAATGCATTTTCAAACTTCCGTTTCTTATTTAGTTACGGGAGAGATATACCAGAAAACGCAGAGATGATCGTTTTCGGCAGAAGCACCTAATGCAGCTTTGAATGCAGTCGTAGAAGATGGCCGTAAAATTCGTGAAGTTGCGAGGGCGTTTGAAATACACGAAGCTACGAGGTAAGCGCCAATAATTCCCGGCCTGACAATGAAGGAGGCAAAGTACAACAACAAGTTTTTATTATTTTTCAATGTAATCTTCCTTCAATACACTTCTTACAACGTTTAATTAACAATTCAATCCCTTTAAAAAAAATATTCTTTCGGTTTATCCTCAAAATGGGCCAAAACAGCTTCTTGTAACTCAAAATCGTCCCGAAAACGTCGCCCGCGAAGGTCCTTTTTCAAATAACTAAACAAATAATAATCGCTGGAAGCCATATCTGGACTATAAGGAGGGTGATCTATATTTTGAAACCCGTAATCTAGGATGGCAGCTTGTGTAACGCCAGCAGTATGAACGGGCGCATTGTCGTGCAACAACCGCACGCCTCTGGTTAATTTTCCTCGACGTTTTTCCCGAATACATTCCCGCAACTTATGAAGTAATGCGGCATAATATGTGCCATTAACGGTGGTATTTGTCTCTTTAAAATCAATCAGAAGGATTCCTTCACAATCCCAAAAGATCGTAGCCATCACCTTTTTCGTTGATTGGCAGACTCTAAATTTTCATGGGGGGGCTTCACCCTTACGGCGCCACTGCATTGATTCCCTTTTCGACAAAGGATCATAATAAAGAACCATAGTTTCATCTCCAGTGACTATTGTTTCCAACACGGGGTTCGGATCATCTCCACACAGTTCCAAAAACGATCGAGCAGACGACACGACGTTGCTTCTGAATCGCCGAAAAGTGTTTGGGCACCCATCTTGCACTAACCTTATGCATACCCAAATGATCATGGAGGATTCGGCGAACAGTGGTATTAGAAAGCTTGGTCATTTCTGCCATTTCCTTGACCTTCAAACGTCGGTCACTTAGCACCAGGTTTTCCACAAGGTCCACTTTGTCTTCCGTTATCACCTCCACTGGCCGTCCAGGTCTTTCGTCATCTTCAAGGGATTCCTGACCCATGCGAAAACGTTTTGCCCATTCCTTCACTACCGAATAGGAAGGGAAACTTTGGCCATATACGCCATCGAGTCATTCGTTAAAAATTTTAGATGTAAGCCCTTCTTTTGTTAAAAATTTAATAACCGCTCTGTACTCAATTTTCGTCACCTGAGACATTTTCGGAGATACTTTAGTTCAAAATGCTGACAATTAAAAACTATTTGATGTAAGTCGCTTATTTTGTTACCACAGCCTACTAAGGTTTGTAGTTATAAAATGTTAAACTTTTATCCTGATAAAATATCTGCAACTATGTCAGGCCGGGAATTATTGGCGCTTACCTCGTACGTTGAGACGATAACTTAAAATTAAAAATTTAATGAAAGAAGTCGAATCTGAATCGCTTGGTATAGCCCTACTGTTTTCAGTAGCTCAAGAAAATGAGATTGTGGATCACGTTCTAAGTTTGGCAAATTTGTTTTTTGGTATTACTTCCATAGAACTAAGAAGTATGGTTTTCAATTATGCAGAAGCGAACAAAATTAAACACAATTTTAACAAGGACAAAATAATAGCAGGTCCGGACTGGTTCCAAGGTTTTATAAAAAAAACCCACAAATATCTTTAAGAAAACCCGAATCTACAAGTGTGAGTAGGATAACAGCGTTCAATAAAACAGAAAAGTCGAACGCTATTTTAAAAACTTACAAGAAGTCCAAGAAAAATATAAGTTTCTCCCAGATCGCATTTACAATGTAGATGAAAGCGGTATATCTACGGTTCCTAAAGAATTATCCAAAAGAATTGGAACTAAAGGCATAAAGCAGTTTGGAATAATTTCTTCTTGGGAATGTGGAAAAAACATTACAGTGATTTGTGAGTTTAGTGCAACTGGAAGTTACATCCCACCATTATTTGTATTTCCTAGGAAGAGAATGAGCACACAGCTTCAAAAGAATAGGCCTAAGGGTGCTATTTACACCTGTACAAATAATGGATGGAGCAATGAATCTGTGTTTTCTTTATGACTGAAACATTTTAAAAAAAAAGTATTGTGAAACCCCGATAATCCGATGTTACTCATGCTAGAAAATGTTGCCGAAATTTTTAAGTTAGCCTATGACCAAATTGCAAATATTAAAAAGGGACTTTCCGGATTCCCACTAAACTGTGATAAGTTCACAGAGGATGACTTTGCCGCTGCTGATAATTTGAACAGTTCTGATTTGTACATTAAATCTCTAAGATCACCTGTAGATCAGGAAACTTCACCGCAAACGGCAACTCAATCTTCCAGAAGAGAACTAGAATCGCCTCAGCCATCGACTAGCAAACAGTCTCCACAAAGCCACAGAACTCCCCAAAATGAAATTCAGCAAACCTGCATCAACGAATCTTATTTTCTCTATTCCCGTGCCAACTAAAAAAATTAAAAAAAAAACACATGGTCGACAAAAACAACATTCTGAGATACTCATAAGTATCCCGTTAAAAGATGTTTTGGAAATGAAAGAGATAAAGAAAAATTAAAAAATGTCAAACATGGGAGAACTTAAGAATAAGGCAACAAAAAAAATATTTGTAAAAGATGCAACAACGAGGAAAAAGAATACTAAAAAAATTATGGAGGACAGCAGTACTGAAGAAAGCAATTTTGACGAAATGAACTTTGTGATGACGATGAATTGGACGACATGAGCGACGAAGAAACAAAATCTGACATATGCATAATATGTGGAGACTTCAGCAAAAAAAATCGAAACGTGGTTTAGATGTACAAGTTGTGGACATTGGGTTCATAAAGATTCCAGTGGTGCCGAAGTTCTGAAAATTACATTTGCGATTTTTGTTCCTAATGTATAAATAATTGTAATGTTTCGGTAATCTTAGTATTTTAGTTATTTAGTAGTTTCTCCTCAAATAACTTATTTTGTAACTTCCACACATGCATCATCTTAGCCACACTACCGTGCGTCATCTTTTCCTCAGTAGAGGGTAAGATGACGCAAATGGGTATTTTTTTAAAAGTTGTGTAAAATATAGTGTATTTTATCGTACTTTGATACAAACCTAACAAACAGTTGCACAAAGGTACTAGTTAAAGACCCATGACATTCAAAGTACCTGAATTTATTTTTGCCCATAAATAAAGGGTAACCTGCTTAGGTGCGTCATCTTCTACGGTTCTTCCCTAAGGAATAAATAATTTTTAGACCAACCGAACCCTGCATTATTACTACTACTATAGTAATTCATTCTTAACTATAGAAAAATATTTCAGTAAAATTTAGGAATGTTGTTGTTATCCTTTAAAAATTCCTATAGGTTGCAATTTATTTCTTTGAAATAGACAATTTAAGAAACTATTATTAATCATAAATGTTCGTTAACATACCTTATATGGCTGCAAACTATTTAAATATAAAAATAACATATATGGCTTTCTAATTTTCATTTCTATTGTCTTTACAGCAAATCGATGGCTACATACCTGGAGAAGACTACCCCATATATCACGAAATTCCACAGGGTCTTTCATTCAGGTGTGATCAACGACTACCTGGATATTATAGTGATCCCGAAGCACAGTGCCAAGTAAGCAATTGAAATTTATGGTGTTAATTTCATTTTTAAATCTTTTAACAGTTCTTTACGCGAGATCTTTCTAACCTCAAGTTTAGACCCACCCAGTATACATCAAAGTAAATTTATAATCCATTAAAATAATTAAATCTCTTATACATAACTGTTTACAGGACATCAGGTTTACTGAGAATTTACGACAGAAATTGATCCGATTTCTAAACTGTGCCAGGTGTATCATAAAATGGGAACAGTGTTTCATTTATGGTCTATTTATACTCCCTTATTTTTAGTATTTGTATTAGTGTTATGATTAAGTATTAAACTGGACAAAATATTCAGAAAGGGTATTTATACTCGTTTTATATTTAGTATTAGTGCTTCTTTTTTAATAATCTTTTTCCTAATAAGATATAATTCTGCAGTCAACAAAATGTTGCTTTCTGAAGAAATGTGTAAGAGGCCAGTTGTGCTCTTAGAATATTTTTTAAGATATTTGAGTTTTAAATGTGTTTTTATTAATATTTTTACTAGTTAATTTTATTTAAAAATGTTACTATTCAAATATAGTTTTAATTAAGGATATTTTAATGAATTTACGTCTCAAAGTTACAACTGATAAAAAGAATCAGAAATTTGAGACAAATCAGACAGGAAAGTGGCCTTTGCTTCCTCGTGGAAATATGTCGTTTATCAATTTTATACTCGGTAAACACCTTAGACTAGGTAATAAAGAAAGGACTCATAACGTCGCTGAAAATCTTGTGCTATTTTGACACCAACGATATTTGAACAAAGGCGTAACATGTTGGAAATAAAAAAACGAACTTGTAATTATGTTATTAGTACTTCAATGATCTTTTTAGGTATAAAGCAAGTTCAAAGCGTAAAATTTAAAATAAATAAATATCAATAAACAAGACACAAGAAAAACATATATTAAAATAACTAAATAAAATCGTTTATATAATAAAATGAGTTTTTTTTTAAATTCCACAAAATCAAACTTATTGATCTACATGTAATACAAAAAGATTTATTTTTAATTAATAAAGAATGACACTACCCAGATAGCACAGACACTTTTTAAAGACATCTTAAATACGTTTGTTCACGACGTTCGTGACGTTTTGAATAACTACGCTAATATCCAAAAGATGTTTTTAAGGCGTCTATAGGACGTACTTTGTTACAAAACAAGGCGTCTTTAGGGCATTTAATTTTGTACGTCTTTAAGACATCCAGTTTTGTACGTCTTGAAGACAAACCGTATTGGACGTGTTTAAGTCGTCTATTTACTTGATGGAAAATCATTTAAAAAAAAATAAATGAATACTTGTCTACTATATTTAAAATTAACATAAGTAGATCTCTAAAATTGTGTTTTGGTTAAGCTTAAATGTTACTGACATTTAAGCAACCAATATTACTTACTCATATTTTTAGTTGCATACGCATCATTCTATTGACAATTGGAACCACCAATAATAATTATTTATTTTCATCAGGTCTTGCCCAATATAAGAAAAAAAATAAATATAAACATAATAAACTCAGTATATTTGTTGTTTTGTTAAATTATTTTATTATTACAGGTGTGGCACTGGTGCTTACCAAATGGGCAAAAATTCAGCTTTCTATGTCCAAACGGTACTGTGTTCAATCAATATGCCAGAGTATGTGACTGGTGGTTTAATGTAGATTGTGCAGCTACACCAAACTTATACAGCATCAACGAAGATTTATACAGGGTCACACCTTATCAAGGAGAAAAGTATCAAGAACCGCAATAGTTACCTCAAAATACGAATATTTTTGATAATTTAGGATTTTTTATGAAATATTTATTTTCCTTTTTATAAATAAATTATTTAAAAAAATTTCATTGGTTTCATACATAATAATTAATGACATAAGTACTACATTTTTTTTTGTTATACATTTTATGTAAAACTTAAATCAACAACGAATTCAAGTAGATTCTAACTACGCAGGCAAGTTTAATAATAGGCTGTTCTCTTTCCGCCGAGCCTATCTATTTGACGATGATATTTTCGCAACAAATTTTAGTCTGACATTTCAATCTAGTTGATTCAAAGAAGTAGAAAGGGTAAAATGATAAGGTACCATCTTCGCACGTAAATGACAAATTGCAGGCTTGACTTTGTTCAGCTATTGTGTTCATGTTCACCTTTGTTTTTGTTTGTGTTGTGGCTATTGTCAGCTTTGTTTTGGCGTCAGTTCTTTATTAACCTGCTTATATTTGTGATTTTTTGTACTTTGATAATGCACTATTTTATAATTGTTGCACAAAATGTTCTTAAACCGTCCCTGCATCTTGTTTACAAAATATGCAAAACGAAATTGTATATGGCACATACTTTGATTACTGCACGGTGCAAGAGAGACGTCCGATGCGCCCAACATAGGGCGCGGCCATTTTGATGCAATTACTACTAGGTTAGGCAACACATTTTTTTGAAATGTTAAACTGGTAGCCTACATCTTGGTATTTTGAGGCGACAAATATAAAAGAAACGTTTATTTATTTTAAATAATATACAAGAAACTTCTTTGAAGCAAATTTATAATTGAGAGTGCATCTTGAAATAGAGATGAGTGGTTTTAAAATATTTTTAAAGCTGTGCTTATAGTCCCCATGCCTATGAACAAACTTTTTATTTTTGTAATGGTTATATGTATTTATTACATTTTTAACTAAAATAGATGTATTGTTCATCTACAAACAAGTGAGTCTTCTTTTAATTGTTACATAGTAAGAAAATGCTGAATATTTTCTATTCAAGAAAATACCCCTATCGGTATTACTACCACCACCTCCACCAATATTCTCGTTTTCAAAGATTACACAAGTTTGTTAATAATTGTATTAACATTAGATTGCCAGTGTACATTTTCAAAACCCTTGCATATCTCCCTACTTTCTGCTTCTATAGCAATCGATGCTCTAGCTATGCTTTTCTTAGTCCGTCGACTTAATATTGTAACAAGGATGCCCCGACATACATTAATTGCAACTAAAAGACGTTTTTGTTACTTTTATGATTCCTGTGCATGTCTAACGTACAAAATCAATGTACCTGGATCAGTGGTACTTCTGCTTCTCAGAAATTTCCATTTATCCGAAATTGTTTCCACATAACATCAATGTTCTATGAATATACTAAGAACGTTCTGTTCGTGTTCTTTTTAGTATGTCCTTTCTAGAATGTTCTAAGAATATACCTAGTATATACTTTGAAAATATATTCTAGAAAGTATATACTAAGCACGTGCTATAACAGGACATTCTTAGAAGATACTAAAAGTCATATACCTAGCATGTACCTCATATTCTGAGAATGTTATAAATGCTTACGGGTAAACATTAACGTGTTTTTCCACTTTCGTGGCGTTATCTTGGAAGAGGTGTGAGATCGCGGTCTTTTCTTGTCTCTAGTTACGTCGTGTTCCTGGCCTTTTGTGGAGGCAGAACTAGCGTCGCTGTCTAGGGGCTTGATTAAGCCGCTTTTGTTTGGAGTGAGGGAGTTTACTAAGGGTGGCCGTTGCTGTAACACTGCCTGCCTGCAGCTTATCCCTCTTCCTCCTCTTTGCTTCAGACCCAGAGATTCTGTTACCTCTCCGGGGCCTGTTAGTCTACTGTGTCCATCCTCCTTTTTTGAAGGTGGGCGTCGCTGTCCAGCCTCCTTTGCGGGAGCTAAACTTTGTTGTCCAGGATCCTTTGCAGGAAGTGAACGTTGACGTAGAAAACTACTTTTTTGAGGTGATCGTCGCTGTCCAGCCTCCTGCGCCGGAGTTGGAATTTGGTGTCAAGTCTCCTTTACTAAAGGTGAGCGTTGACGTCCAGCCTCTTTGGGCTGTTTTTGTGTTTGTGTATCCATATGGTTCCCAGAAGTAGCTAAGGAAGGAAAAGTCGACCAACGCAGAGCCCCGCATGCGCCAGCAGGGCTAGATACAAGAGGGTTTCCGCAGGGGAGCGTTTGCTGCCGCATCTGCACCTGCGAAAATTCATCCGTCGGCACGTTACCTTACACCTTAGATTGGGGGAGTTGGTTCGCGAGTTTAAAACAGATATGCAACAAGTATTAGAAATTAAAAATTTAAAAAAAACCGACTTCAAAAACGTGCAGATGCCATCATCACATCTTAACCAAATTTATATGGGACCACCCCTGAGGTACCCTCTTACTAACAAAAAAAGAATCATATAAATCGGACAAGGTGGTAAAGCATTATCGCTAAACATACATAAAAAATGAAGAGTTTGAAGATTTTCTCATGGACCCAATTATTAGATTTTGACCAAATTTATATGGGACCACCCCTGGAGTAGTTCCTTTCTAACAAAAAAAGATTTATTGAAATCGGACACCGTGTTAAAGAATTATCGCTGAACATACATAAAAAAAAATATCGCGACGAATTGATAACCTCCTCCTTTTTTGAAGTGCCTTTTAAAAGGAGATAGAAAACTCCGCCATTTTAAACCCTTATTACGTGTTGCCTACATCTTGGCGCAATATTTTTAATAGGTGCGTTTTAATCATCCGCTTCTGCTTCGGAATTGTCGGTTTTCTTGTTTTAATCTGACAGGTTAAAACGACTAAATCGACAATTCCGGAAGCAGGAGCGGATGATTAAAACGCACCTGATATTTTGATTGCTGCTGTCAGTGTAAGTATTATTTTTGGAGTCACAGTTTATTGCTAAAGAATCAGTTAGCTCACTCGGACCAGTTGAAAGTTCCAAAATAACATCCACTCCAGGGATACAAATTTAGGATACGCAGAAGATTGCTGTTTTATTATAGGCGGTTGTCATATATTCTATTATCCGAGTTGCGCAGTGTATAAACTGGAACATTGAGATCAAAAGTGCCGACGCAGAGTAAGCGATCTGATTCTTTAGCTATAAACTGTGGCATAGGAATCAAAATGGCCGCGCCCTATGTTGGGCGTGTCGGACCTCTCTCTTGTACCGCATAGTAATCAAAGTTTGTGGTGTTAGCACATACTTTGAGTGGGTGTTAGTGAATATTAATTTTGGAGTCACAGTTTATTGCTAAAGAATCAGTTAGCTCACTCGGACCAGTTGAAAGTTCCAAAATAACATCCACTCCAGGGATACAAATTCAGGATACGCAGAAGAATGCTGTTTTATTATAGGCGGTTGTCATATATTGTATTATCCGAGTTGCGCAGTGGATAAACTGGAACATTGAGATCAAAAGTGCCGACGCAGAGTGAGCGATCTGATTCTTTAGCTATAAACATAGGAATCAAAATGGCCGCGCCCTATGTTGGGCGTGTCGGACCTCTCTCTTGCCTCGTATAGTAATCAAAGTATATGGTCATAACGGACATTTTTCATCATGGTTTAACTTTATAATTTAAATAACAACAAAATTCATGTTCACAGTTAAAAAATGTGATGTAATAACCACATATAATCAGCTTTATTGGCATAGAGTAGTTAAAAATCAATAAAAACACTAGAAATCTCTAAATTAAAAATTCCTTTAGTTTGCAACACTGAGTACAATACTTCGTTTACAAAAGTCACCATAGAATTTTCCTGGTACCAATGTTGAGCAACGGTTGAAACTAACCAAAACTCAACAATAGACGTTCTGAAGACCCAACAAGTCACCATACTCAACTCTTGCGTCGGCTGAACGAGCCCATTAAAATGGCGGCTTAGAGGCGTACTTTGTTTTATTTGAAGTAAATAATTTTATATTTGAAGAGTGGCTGAAAGGAAATGTATTTATATCATTTGAATGAAGGTATTTTAAAAAAACATCAAAACTGACTAGCTTCACTAGTTTGAGTTTGACACATGACTTAAGAATATAATGCAAAGGTGTGGACACATTAGTATCGTCGTAGCATCTCCTCTTTATTCTATCTCAATGACCAAAACCGCATCATGTTGAAATGAAAGTCACATTGATATGTGTATGAAGACTAGATATAAAGAGACGAATCGGCATACTCAAAATACGGTCCCAAATAAACGCATGCTAATTGAGCTTCTATAATTAACCGCATGGGTGCTGGTACTGCATACGTTGTTCAAATACATGGATTCTTATGGGAATTATACATAATTTTGTCAAAATAATAAAAATAAACTTGTTTACAGCTAAATAAAACACAGAACATACTGTCGTATTTATTTCTAAATAAGTCGGCCTGTTTTAATTGATAAATTTTATCTATATAAAATACAAATTAGGTATGTATGACCAAATTCGAAAAGGTTTCTTAATTGCTGAAATTTGATAAGTACAATTTTGTGGCAATTTTTTTTTTAATTGAACCAATATATAGTTTTAAGAGTAAAATAAAACACAGTTAACAGATTTTTTATTGTTGTAATACAAGTATAAAGGGAGATTTGGGAATGTACATGGTATTACCTCATCCTTTAATTTCAGCTTTCCCCTTTTTATTTTGCTAACAGTACCATCAGTAAAAATAGTCTCATAATATTTTATATCTTCTAAAAAGTATAGAACAGCATCATTTCTAGAAAGTACTTTATCGGCACTAGGAATGATATATATGCTGCCACTGTTCTAAACGTTTAGTATCCTATAAAAAACATTTACAATGACACAATTGGAGTCAAAAAACAATAACAGTAGCAACTCTTTCTTTAACATTAAAACTCTATAAAAAATAAATTTTCTTTTATAGTAAGTTAAATTTAATGCATAATTATTGTTGTTTGTAAGTCGGCATCTATAACTGTAAAATTTTATGTTATAGAAATTTATAATAAAATAAACTATACTTCGTAAGATACATATTGTGACTAGTTTACAATAAATATTATATTTAGACATGAATACATTATTTTATTTACATTAAAAGCTTTAAAAAGACATTGAATTGATTTCTTCTTGTGTTTTCTTTAGTTTTACATTTGATTTTTATCCTATTTTACAATCTGAAACGACGTAAAACTTGCTTTGATGTTTTTTGTCACTCATGTTACTTGTACTCAGGTACTTTTTTTCACCAATTCGTTTTAACCTGTCAGATTAAAACAAGAAAACCGACAATTCCGAAGCAGAAGCGGATGATTAAAACGCACCTATTAAAAATATTGCGCCAAGATGTAGGCAACACGTAATAAGGGTTTAAAATGGCGGAGTTTTCTATCTCCTTTTAAAAGGCACTTCAAAAAAGGAGGAGGTTATCAATTCGTCGCGATATTTTTTTTTATGTATGTTCAGCGATAATTCTTTAACACGGTGTCCGATTTCAATAAATCTTTTTTTGTTAGAAAGGAACTACTTCAGGGGTGGTCCCATATAAATTTGGTCAAAATCTAATAATTGGGTCCATGAGAAAATCTTCAAACTCTTCATTTTTTATGTATGTTTAGCGATAATGCTTTACCACCTTGTCCGATTTATATGATTCTTTTTTTGTTAGTAAGAGGGTACCTCAGGGGTGGTCCCATATAAATTTGGTTAAGATGTGATGATGGCATCTGCACGTTTTTGAAGTCGGTTTTTTTTTTAATTTTTAATTTCTAATACTTGTTGCATATCTGTTTTAAACTCGCGAACCAACTCCCCCAATCTAAGGTGTAAGGTAACGTGCCGACGGATGAATTTTCGCAGGTGCAGATGCGGCAGCAAACGCTCCCCTGCGGAAACCCTCTTGTATCTAGCCCTGCTGGCGCATGCGGGGCTCTGCGTTGGTCGTTCTAAAGTGTCAGATTAAAACAAGAAAACCGACAATTCCGAAGCAGAAGCGGATGATTAAAACGCACCTATTAAAAATATTGCGCCAAGATGTAGGCAACACGTAATAAGGGATTAAAATGGCGGAGTTTTCTATCTTTTTTTAAAAGGCACTCAGAAAGCTGCGCCGTCCGACCATTCTCCGTATAGTAAAGTATGTGGAAAGAGCCCTGGAGTGGCACTCCGTATCAAATTGCAATGAAGAGAACGAAAGAGAAAGGGAAGAGAAAAAATCTCCTCTCTTTTTTTCCGTATCGAAATTTGTACTCTGTAGCAATTTCTTTATTTAATTCGGAGTGAATTGGGATTTTCCGTCGCGAAGAGAAATTTCTAAAATAACGAATTACTCGTCCTAAAACTGTTGACTTCACTTCTATTTGACACATTAAATAAAAAAGAAACCCAATTTTTAACATAAATTTGGATTTGTTTTGAACGTGGAATTTCTAAAAATAGTATTACACTATTGATTATTCTGGATCAAAGTTCATTTTCGACTGCTTTTTAATATTTTTATTTACCACTAATTCAAAGCAGACCCTGTGTTCAAAGGTAAGTGGAGAAAATAAAAGTGATTTCAGATTATACCACCTTTTATTTAATGAAAACAAATTTATGTAATTTGTATATAATAGTTATTTTTTAACTTTAAGATGAATCCTGTCATAAGACATGTGATGCAAGAAGCCCAAAATGATCAACAAAAATATGAACTATGCATTGCTAAAAGGGTAATGAGAGATGCAAGTGATCCATTCGGCCTTCCTCATGTTAGATTCAAAGAATTATTTAGACTAAATAAAGATTTAGTTCAGAATTTGTTTATTGATTAATTTCAAACTGACAATCCACATAAAAATAAACTTAAAATGTCACAACAAAACTGCCAAATCAAGTTCTTAATATAAACAAAGAAAGAGTTATACCCCTTCCATACATTAAAGCGAGACATATTCCTAAGCGACGAGGTCTTAGCGATCTCTTTCCCAGTGACAATCGTACATGTTCGGTTTAATCGTAAGTAGTCGAAGAAAGTTACAGAGTAGAAAAACGTCAAAAGAAGTCGGGATAGAGAAAAGATCTCTTGCCTTTCTCATATTTCTAGTTACGGAGTGCCGCTCCTGTCGCCATTTTCATTACACTTTTCCTTCAGTCAGGCATCGCTAAATGCGTCCATCTGTCATCGCAACATAAACACAATTATAAACACACAAACCGTAAGCATTTAATACTAGAGGGAGCATAAAACGAGTTTGTATGCGATTTCTGTGTCCGCAACATCTATAGAGGATGTGAGGAAGCGGGCACAAGGAAGAAGGTAAACAAACAAGAGTTTGTGTTTGTACTTACTTATGGTATAATGAAGCCTTTTTAACATGCCTTTTACACATAAAGCCTATTTTCACATTATTATAAATATTAAATCTTATATATACATTTACAACCCTTACAAGGCTATAAATAATTATATTTTTCGTAAGAAACAATCCAAAAATTGACATGTGTCAGAAATTATCAGAACTGGCACTGTCAAACTTGGCAACGCTAATTGAATAAGCCAATTACAGGTGAGGGATTTCCCCCCTCGAGGGGAGTAGATGTTGATTACAAAATTTAGCACGGTGAAGGGAGGAAGGCCCTCTCTAGTGGTAATTGCTTGGAGTCACTAACTTTGATTTTCTTTTACTATACGGAGAATGGTCGCACTGCGCAGCTTTCTGAGTGCCTTTTAAAAGGAGATAGAAAACTCCGCCATTTTGACCCCTTTTTACGTGTTGCCTACATCTTGGCGCAATATTTTTAGTAGGTGCGTTTTAATAATCCGCTTCTGCTTCGGAATTGTCAGTTTTCTTGTTTTAATCTGACAGGTTAAAACGACTAAACCGACAATTCCGGAAGCAGAAGCGGATGATTAAAACACATACTTTGATTTTCTTTTACTATACGGAGAATGGTCGCACTGCGCAGCTTTCTGAGTGCCTTTTAAAAGGAGATAGAAAACTCCGCCATTTTGAACCCTTATTACGTGTTGCCTACATCTTGGCGCAATATTTTTAATAGGTGCGTTTTAATCATCCGCTTCTGCTTCGGAATTGTCGGTTTTCTTGTTTTAATCTGACAGGTTAAAACGACTAAACCGACAATTCCGGAAGCAGAAGCGGATGATTAAAACGCACCTGATATTTTGCTTGCAGCTGTCAGTGTCAGTGAATATTATTTTTGAAGTCACAGTTTATTGCTAAAGAATCAGTTAGCTCACTCGGACCAGTTGAAAGTTCCAAAATAACATCCACTCCAGGGATACAAATTCAGGATACGCAGAAGACTACTGTTTTATTATAGGCGGTTGTCATAATTTGTATTATCCGAGTTGCACAGTGTATAAACTGAAACATTGAGATCAAAAGTGCCGAGCAGAGTGAGCGATCTGATTCTTTAGGTGTAAACTGTGTCACAGGATTCAAAATGGCCGCGCCCTATGTTGGGCGTGTCGGACCTCTCTCTTGCCTCGTATAGTAATCAAAGTATGTGCTTGGAGTATACAAATGATACAAAGCCAGGCAGTCGGAAAGAACTCCGAGAGTAATTGCTCGGAGGGCAAGATCATCATCATCTGATATGTCATTTAGAAAAGGACCCTTAACAAAATAAATTCATATGATTTGTCTAATATTTATGGAGCAAGAAGCAAATTCCCAATTTCGTCTATCACGTAATTGGTTAAATTATACATTATTGTTCATCAAGTACCCACTGACTGACTCGAGCTTCCACCGAAGAATTTGACAATATTTTGACAGTTTTATTAGAAGATTTTACAATTTAAAGATAATATTTTTATATGTGAATTGTCCCCAACGCAATGAAAGTATCCATGCAGCTAAATGCTAAATTTCAATGCATTTGCATGGTCTAAAACTGTGAGTATAGTTAAATATGGAAACATGCTAAAATTAAGAACTTTTTTTGTTTAAGATTAATAGTGGTGTGCATTATACTAGGACAAATACCAAAAATACTTAGTTTAGGCGAAAAGTCACCCAGAACTTACTTCAAGGAGGTAGCTGATTTTGATGATATAGTTGAGGAAACTGACAAAAGAGACGAAAACAAAAAAGTTACTTTTACTAATAATGTTACAATGGTGCCCGATTCTGCTGGAATATTCCCTCAAGCACGGGTCAAACAAGACGTTAATTTTATTGAAATTCAAGAACAATCTGACCAAAATAATCAGGATCAAGTTAAACCCGAAAACCTTGAAATATCCCCTCAAAATATTGGAATATATCCCCAATTTATTTATCCCCAACTACAATATGGCCAACGCGTTAACACATTTCGAGTCCAAAATCAAGCAGATCAGGTAGAACAAGTGACTCAAACTGATGAGATTAAACTAGAAACTATTCGCATTTTTCATCAATCAAAAGGTAAAGAACGTGTCAATGCTGAGCAAATTCAAAACCAAGCAGACCAAACTGATAAATTTAATGAAATTGAACCTAAAATTATTTTTACCAAAAAACTTGGACAGCCCAAGACGTATAGAAAAAAGACGAAATTAAATAAATTTGATAGACCAGAATTGTACGTAATTAGGAAAATACCATCGCCGAGAGGATATTTGGTTATGAAGAACAAGCAGAAAAATTATTTAAACGAAGATTTAGAAAATCAAGGCAAAAGGGTAAAGTCTAATATAAATCGTTACCATCCTGAAGAACCTGTTGATGTTGTATTTCCGTTTAAACCTAGTATTGAGACAGTGGAAACAACTTTGCAGTCTTCAGAAAATCCGGAAAACGAAGGTAAGAAAAATATTAATTAAAACGCTAGTTTACGGGACGATAATTAAAACAAAAAATTGGTTCATATTCATCATTATTGGTACTACGGCCTTATCTTTGTCTTTATCTTTATTTTTGTCGGTTATAAGCAGGTAGAGTTAGGTTTGGCCCAGAACACTGCGGCCTCTTGGATCTATTGTATTCCCCTGTTTGCACCGTATTCAAGTACTATCTTTGGAATAATTCTGTGTCTTTGGTTAGTTTTAATAAATTCCCTAACAAGTGTTCCTGGGGCGTTCTTTCCGGTTCTAGGCCGAAAAGGGTGAAACGTCACCTAGTAAGAGCTTCGCATTCAAATAATACATGGTATGAGGTTTCTTACTCTTCCATGCACTACGGCCTTAGTCGGGTCCCGACCTTTTATACTGTTGCTGGTTAACAGCTCCAAATTTCTCACATCCTTTTTTCTTAGTTTGTACTTGTTCCTGCACCTACTTCCAGGGTGTGGTGAAACAAGTATACGTCTAAGCTTTTCTATCTTTATGAAAGATACAACGTCTCTTAAATAAGAAATGTTTGTTTTTATTGTAGTCGTACCTTCTCCGCCATACACCACTTTCACAAACTGCCTCTAATTTTCCTAAAATCTTGGAATCGTAGATTAGAAGGTTTACGACGGCCACTAAGGTTATGATTTTACATCTTCCATTGCTACACTTAATTGTAGGGAATGTAGCAACAAGGACAACATATTATAGAATGATAAAAAACGAAATAATCAGCTCCACGGCCGGAGGTCTACATACCTAAGACATATCCTATGATATAAACTGAATAAGTATAGTTTTCAATGTCATAGAGCCAGGGTGCAGAAAAGAATAGAGTTACCATAATAGAGAGTTGGACAGTAAAAGAACCGACAATTAAATAGATCTCTTTAAGACAGGTTATGACTTTTCTGGGTGACTATAACTAGAAAAATGTAGAAGCCTGTATCTGTCTTAGCAAGAATAAACTTCCCTGTGGCCACATAATTAGTTGTTTAGTTGTCGAAAATTATACTTCTTTGTCGCCTTTGAGACAGAAATATAGATCTTGTAGGTCACCTTCTGTAGGACTGGTATGCTTTTTGCTGTCAAATTGTCTTGACTGGTGTTTAACAATGTGGTGTGTAATATCCCGTCAGAAGTTATACATTTCCCTAAAAAGTATCTTACACTGCGCTTATATAGCAAATAATCTTCTAAATATACAAATGAGTAATTGCTTCGATATGAGCAAACACAGCACTCATCTTGTGGATTTTTTTATGTCCAAAATTTCTGATAAAATGTAATATGTTTGCTCTTTTTATCTTTACTCTAAACAGATTTATGGACTTTCAAGACCATATCCTCCGTCGTAGCCCATTTTTACCTATCTAAAAGCTCTGTATCCTTAGCGCTTGTACGGCCACGTTTTAAATCTACAACCCATGTTGTGACCGTTGAGAATTATGAAGCAGACTCGCCTAAAGTAGAATCAAGCCCATCTTTAATTTGCGTGGGACTTAAATCCGTATTGTGAAAATATATCAAAAACTTAAATCATATTCAAACGATAAATATATTATTTCATGTGGTTTGAAAACGTATTCGAGTAAAGATGGAGAAATGAAAATGTGAATTGACAGAAAATATTCTACTTGAGTTCGAACATTAGATTTTTAAAAAATCTAAAATGTTATTGTTATTTAGTGGTGTTTAAAGTTTTATTTATGTTATATGTTCTAGTGCTAGAGTTTTTATATTATCTGTAGATTGATTTTCAAAAGATAAGCTACAAAAATCATGTAATAATTTCCATAAAATTTAAAAAGAATTACTTTTTATATGCATTGTAATGAGAAATATTATTGTGTAATTGGGTTATTTTAAACATTTTGGGTTAGGGTTTGGCCTCCGAGCCAAACTCGAAGCACACTTTGTTTATACCCTGAGATATTTTAAAATTTTAGCATGCCTGAAGCGAGCTGTATAGTGTTGCTGTTAGCAAACAATTTTTAAATACGAAAATCGTTATAAGAAAGTGACTGAGCCTAAACTGAAACTAAAGGCTAACGGTAAGATTTTAGAGTACTTGCATATACGGGGCCATTTTAACACCCCTGGATTATTGCTTACAGCCAACCGACGTTTGACCTTACAACTACGGGACGTCATAAATAGTTGCACTAATATTTGTTTAGAAACAACAGGTGGTATTAGGTGCGGTAAACATTGTTGTTAAAGAACTGAATATTCTCAAGTTTGAGGTAAGAAAATACAAATATTTTGTCACTCATATACTTTCTATCATACAGAGACTCGGGTAAATAATAGAAACTCAATGTATTTTTTTCTAATAGTTTATTTTATTTTATTTATTTTTATTTTTATTTTTTAGGGGTGATTTGAAAATGGCACGCAAATATCAAAGAAAGATCGGAAGTAGAAAATATCGCGATTATACCTAAGAAAAATTAGAACTGGCTGTGGCGGAGTATGTGCCAGGCAATCTGATAGCCATTGTCACAAAATATGACATACCGTACGCTACATTGTACAGAAAAATAAAAGGCATCCATACTAAACCAACTGGTGGTTAGACAGCCCTTACAAATAATGAGGAAGAAACTCTGGTTAAATGTATTTCCATTGCAGCTGAGTGGGGATTTCCTTGTGATAGTGAAGAAATTATAGATTTAGTGCAAAACTATCTCGAAAGAATTGGTAAAATAATAAACAAGTTCAAAGAAAATAGTCTAGGCGAAACTTGGATGGCAAAATTCTTGAAAAGACATAAAAAACTCTGTCAGCAAGATTATCTCCATCAATAAAACAAAGCAGGGCTAAAGTTAATCAAGACACTATCAACAAATTTTTCGACAATTTTTCAGAAGCCATTGTGAACTATGATGAAACAAACTTTACTGACGATCCTGGGCAAATTAGAGTAATCGTTCGAAAAACATGTAAAAGGGCAAAAAAAATCATGGATACCTCGAAAGTAGCAACATCTGTGATGGTTGCATGTTCAGCCGCAGGACAATTACTTCCAGTTTATATAGTTTACAAGGAAAAAAATTAGTGGTCCACTTGGACTGAAAATGGACCAGAAAATACTAGATATAATCGCAGCAAGTCTGGCTGGTTTGACGCTAATATTTTTGAAGCGTGGTTCACAAATATAATTTTTCCCTACTTCAGAAGTTTACCACAAGGTCCGAAGGTTCTTGTAAGAAATAATTTAGCAAGCCATGTATCAATGAATGTAATTGACAAATGCCAAGAGAATGATATCCGTTTCGTCCTACTCCCACCCAACATCACACATATGACACAACCGTTAGATGTCAGTGTATTTCGTCCTATCGAGAACGCATGGAGACAAATTTTAAGACATTGGAAAAAGCATGCGGCAGTTGTGAGAAAAGATGTCTTTCCAATGCTCTTGAAACAGGCAATTAATAAAGTTGATATAAATAATGAAAATAACTTAAAGTCTGAATTTGTAGCTACAAGCATTTAACCTATCGATAGAACAAAAATATTAAAAAACTGCCCCAGACAGAAGTAGACGGACGTCAACAAGTAGACGATATGACCAAATCCCTAACATTAATGTTTGAAAAATATCGCTTTAAAACTCGTGATTCATCTATAGACAGAAAAAAATTGAACATAGAAACTGGAAAGAGCATCTCACGGGAAGATTTTTCTCCAAAAAGTATTCCAACAACTTTAAATGTTCCAACTCCAACTATGAAAGTTAAAAATTCTAAAAAACGAAGGAAGTCGATTGTTCATCGCGATTCTTCTTCTTAAGATAGCGATAAAGAAATGGAAGTGATGACTATTGATACTAATAGCGACGTTGATAGACAATTATTCTCTGATTTGGAAAATACAAACGAAAATCCCAAAAAGTCGTTAAATGTTTTTATAGACGCTAACTTTACTCATGATTTGACTGTTAGTGACTTTATTTTTGTTCAAATAGCAACAGAAAATGGAACCACTGGAAAATATGTGGCCAAAATATTAACCCGTGAAAATTAAAGCACATTTTTTTACCATTTTCTTAGGAATAGTAAAGTAAAATGTTTTTCCCACAGCAGAGGATAAAGGAATCATGAATGTGTCAGAAATAATCAAGAAGCTGACAGAAACGAAAGTTTAAAGACGGGGGCAGCTGCAGTTTAAAAATATGTAGAGGTAGTTATTTAAATATTAATAATTTATCTGTATTTTTTAAAGAATGTGTTTATTTTTGTTATTAGTCATGATATTTTTATTCCTTTTTATGTTTTGTATTAGACTATTTAATTTATTTAATAAAATTTTGTGTTATTTTAAAACCAACACGTTTTATTCCTTAATCCCTACTATGTGGTTATCGCATATACCTAATTTTAACTTTTTTTTTTACTTTCAAGACGCCTCTGCTATACGTTTTACTTGAACACAACTAGAAAAACAAGCAATTTTCAAGCCGCCTCGCCCGTGGGGCCTCTTGAAAATAACCTTATTTTTAACCCCTCAGGAGGGGTTAATTTAATAATCTATATATACCATCCGATTCTGCTCAGTCTTAAGTAACCTAAAAAAAATATAGTTCCATTCGAAAACATTTCATGTGTTGGGTATTCGCTCCGTGCGAAGTCATGGAAAGGGAAGCAAAAGCGATACTAGCGCTAGCTGCGGATAATTCGTGCATTTTAGGGGGATATTTTGTAATTTTGGCATATCAAATACACGTATACATTTTACTTTTTTTCAAAAAAGTAGGTAAAAACAACACAATAAGCAACCGGAGTTGCTGTGTTGAAAATTGTACAAATACTAGCAAAAAAAAACAGTGAAACTTATATAACAAATTTCACTAACAAAGTGGAAATTAAATCAAAGAAATAAATGGATAGGTGTACAATAAGAAGAAAAATTACCTTTATTTTTGTGATAATAACAGTAATGCTGGAAATAGTAGACATCAGAAACTAGAAAGTTTTTAAATAAACAATAAATTATCATTTTACGATGTTCTTTAATATCCCTTTATTCTTAAATGTTCATTCAGCAAGGACTAGATTTCAAGATTTCTGCCGTTGATTATAATATTTGGCTGGTATGCAATTTTGTGACTTACTGATCGGAAACCAGTTTTAATCATTCATTCTATGTTTTCTTTAGAACAAAAATGAAAATATAAGTAGCGATCCTTTTTATACATTTTAACTTCACGCTATTATAAATGGTTTCTTCAATGACAACTTATTAGACTTAGGCAACTTCTCATACATTTTCCAGTAAATACTGTTGCCTGCCTATATTTTATTATCGATTTTTAATGATTATACATAATTTTCTTCAATTTAAGCGTGAAAAATATATAATAATAATAAATTAATGTTTTAATTGTTTTATAAATCCATATACTTTTATTAAAACTAACATATATACTTTTTATTTACGAATTCTATTAAAAATTGTATTTGTCAGTATAGGCAGAAATACTCCTTTAATACCAAAACAAATTAGCGCTGCTGTCGCGCACGGAGCGAATAGTCTTTCAAAGATGAAAAAGTTTATCAAGTAGCCCGGTTTACGGTATTATTCTGCAGTTATCATTAACTATTATTAAATTAATTGCAGTTTTGTCGGCCCTACATTTAAAATCAGATGAGATGGTTTCCAACAAGCATTAAACAGAGAATTGGCTTTACTAAAAGAACATACAATATTAAATAAAAGATTTAGTTTTTAGTAAAAATTAGTTTTTAATCATTTTAAAGCATTTACAATAAGAAATTAGAGTAAAAGGTTCTACCTTTACCTCAGAAATAAGTATTCCTTGCTGGGGATTTTAACTTTACAAAAGTGCTCTTGGTTGTATTTAATGCTTGTAAGAAACCATATCATCTACTTTTAAATGTAGGGTGGACAAAGCTGCAATTAATTTAATAATATTGAATGATATAATTGCAGAATAATATTGTCATTAGCCTTTAATTTCAGTTTAGCTTCAGTTAATTTTTGTTTGTAAATTTTGTGTCTGCAAATAGCAACACTACATTTCGCTGCAGGCGTGCAAAAGTTTTAAATTATTTTAAGATAAAAATAAAATGTGATCCGATTGGCTCGGAGGTCGTACCCTAACCCAAATTGTTTAAAATAAACCAATCAATAATATTTCTCTTTATAATTTAAATAAAAAGTAATTCATTTGAAATTTTATGGAAATCATTACATGATTTTTCCTTCCTCGTCTTTCAAAAATCAAACTACCGATAGTTTAAAACTCTAAAACTATAAAATAGTCCAAAAATAATGATATAAATGGGTACTACTAAATATTGATAAAATTAAATATTTAAAAAAAAATAATGTACAAACTGCGCCAGAATATTTTCTGTCTGCTCGATTTTTCAATCTGTGACGTCACACCCCTCTCACTAGCAACCGGACGAGACCACTATATTGTCTACGAACCCTAGATTAAACTAGTTGTATGGAGTGTAGAGGTAAGGAGAACCCTTTGTATACAAAAAATGTTCCTCAAGATGTATAAAATTAAGATGGCGCTTCTGTACCAGAGGTTACGTTGACAGTCGATAATTCAGATGACACAATGATATATAGTCCCCTTAGTGCAACAACTAGATAACTTGAAATTTATAGTTTTGAGAAAATCCACTTTAAAGATTCGAAACGCAAAAAAATACACCTGTTAAGTAATCAAAAATATTTAATATCTATACAGATATGTTGCATATCAAATTATGATTTGTTAATTTTGGAAACAATTAGGTTTTATATCTTTGCAGAATTTAATCAAAAACTTAAGATATCTAGTTGTTGCTGAAAAAAGAGTAAAGTTTTCTATTTATAACCACTAACAA
Source organism: Psylliodes chrysocephalus (assembly GCA_927349885.1). Lineage (NCBI taxonomy): Eukaryota > Metazoa > Arthropoda > Insecta > Coleoptera > Chrysomelidae > Psylliodes > Psylliodes chrysocephalus. Next base: position 28,329,490 of record OV651815.1, on the reverse strand, counting down.
TTAAACCGCAAATCACCTAATAAATACAACTTTATTTTGAATAAAAAATTAACAAGATTAGTTTAAATAAAACTCAAAAGATTCCACCCTTGATACAACTTAAGTGTCAATATCAATTATGTCGGTTTGGGAATCTTACATGTTTTAAGGCCATTTACGTTGGTCTCCTTGGAATGGAAGACTTTCAAAAATGCTTTATACTCGCTAGGGAGGGCCGGAGGATTCATTTTGAACAAAGACATAAGGTCGCCATATGTTTTTTTAAGTGGTAGTTGACTTTGATACAAAGGCTCTTGGGTATTATTTGAAGACGACATACGTGTTTTACGTTAAAATTTAGGCATCTAAACTCCCCATCAAAATCTTCTATAAAATTAATAATAAATGGCGTCGATTTTGAAAAGTTCAACCAGCATATTTTCTGCCCACTAATCAAGTTATGGCTTTTAAAAAGACACCGTAAAAACAATTTAGAAGCAAAGAAACAAACCTGTTGTTTCAAGCACACAACTAGATATCTCATAGCGACCAAGAAGGCGCCAGCAGATAACTCAATAATACCAGTGCTAAAACTAGATATCCCAAGATCTCTAGTTATAAAATGTATATATTGGAAATTATCTGTTTTTAGTCACTCTTCAAAAATAGGTTTGGTTGCTCGTACATGATATCCAGTTGTTGCATTAAAAAGAGCATGAAAAATAGGACATATTAAACTGGATAACTCAAAATGCATAAATTTCGAGTTATCTAGTTGTTGCACTAAGGGGGCGATATATAGTTACACATATTGCTCATCCATAGGTAATTTCTTACCTAATCTCTATTTCAATGAAAAGGTGATCTGGATCGTAATTGAAATAATCTGTATCAAAACAAAAATAATCTGTATCGTAATGAATATTACGATACAGATTTAATGTAGGCATTTAATACGTACCTACAATATAAAATGAGAGTAGAAAGAAAATATGTCATTATGGGAAATTTTTAATAATAGTAGGTAAAATTATTTATGCTTACTAAATAATACCGTTTCAATCAGTATATTATTAGGGTGACCAGCGCCACGGCAAATAATAATAATAGCCGTCCCTTTCCCCGCACAAACTCAGCTTTTGGGGTTAAAATTCACTCGTAAGGGGGTGAATTAGGGAGAGTATTATTATTATTATTATATTAATTTTAACCCAATGCTAGTCGTTAAACACGCATACAACAGCGATGAACTTTGGAGGAATGAAGACCTCCTTTTTTCTTTCTTATCTGTATACAGATATGGAAACTATAGGAATCATGATTTTTTTTAGTTCCCCCAAAGATAAAAATACAAAAACAGAGAAGTCATGTAAGTGGTCCACCTTTTTTTAGGTCCCCAAAAATAAATACAACAACAGGTTCGTCTTATTTGTTACGTTTCAGTAAATTATGTATTACATTGCTGGACAATAATGGCGCTTTGCTAGACAAATACAATTGCTGTACAAGATCAAATACCTACTGGGTCACCCTACATATGGTCACCCTAGTGTATATAAATCAGAAAAAGAAAAAAAAAATATAAACTTGCGATCTAATGTGAAAAATCCACCATTTCGATTACACCTAGCAAAAAGAAATTACAAGAGACTTGCTAGGATTGTTGGTTTTTTCAAAATACAAGTACTTAAACATAATAAACAAAAAATACAATATTAGAAATAAAAACTAATCAAAAAACTATAAACAAAACTTTGTTTTTTCTTTGTGCTCGAAAATAATCTTGCTTCATTTTTTTATTTGAGTTCAACGACTTCTTTTGCCAACTTGTGCGCATTCCCTGATAATGTCATTCACAAAACTGCTTTACTTGTTGCCTGCGTGCAATAATGCCTTTTAGTGGCGCCTCGCTTTTCGCCATCTGCTTTACATATGGATGAGCAATCTATATCACTATATTGCAATTTTCCTTCTAGTACACCAGCGCCATCTTTTATACATTTTGGAGGACACTTTTTGATATAAACAACCATATAAGATTGTCCTCCTTTTCTCTACACTCCGTAACTAGCTGCATCTGTTTCTAAAACGTCTCCTCGAGAATTGTTCAAGGACTACGGTAACGTAGATATCTACAGCGCCGCATTCATTTGCGAGTCAATTGTGTGGTAAACGAGACACGGGTTTCGAATCCTACGAAAGACCATGTGAATTTATTTGCACGATTTTCTATAGGATTTGATGGATGACGTATTAGTAGAAATGTATCCTCTGTTTTAGATTATGGTGGGTGGGGTTTTATTCATTATTTCACGTATTGTAGATAGAATATATCGTATGACGCAATTCCTTAGATATACCAACTCTTCACATCAACCAACAGTTCTTTTGTTTGTAATACCTAATATTTTTAAACCAAAGACGTTAGAATCTGTCTTTAGAACTTGATTATTATAGCGGACTGTCAAATACACAATGACATATGACAATAAATAAAACAAATAAATGGCCGAAATGTATTCATCTAATTCTTGTTTCATTGAGGAGTAGACATCACATACTTTGATTTTCTTTTACTATACGGAGAATGGTCGCACTGCGCAGCTTTCTGAGTGCCTTTTAAGAGAAGATAGAAAACTCCGCCATTTTGAACCCTTATTACGTGTTGCATACATCTTGGCGCAATATTTTTAATAGGTGCGTTTTAATCATCCGCTTCTGCTTCGAAATTGTCGGTTTTCTTGTTTTAATCTGACAGGTTAAAACGACTAAACCGATAATTCCGGAAGCAGAAGCGGATGATTAAAACGCACCTGATATTTTGCTTGCTGCTGTCAGTGTCAGTGAATATTATTTTTGAAGTCACACAGCCAGTTGCAAGAACGATTGTTAAAATCTCTCGTTAGCTAAAGAACAAATAACTAACTGAGATTAAAACTGGCAACGGCGCTTTTCCAACTGACAGTCTGTCGCTTCACAGCTGATCACGGGAGATTTTTAAAGTTTAAGTTAATTTGGTAATATTTTTTCGAAAACTAATTACAAATAAAGTAAAAAATGAAATTGAGGCTCAACCTTTACGGCTATGGTTAAATGTTAACACTATCCCTATCTTTTTTCGACATCGGCTCATATTTTTTAATATACAAGGACAGTCGGTTCAGAGAAAAAATGTTTTACACATGAATATAATTTCTTAAAATAAATAGAATGGCTTAAATGAAGAAAAGGTTCCAAGAAGTCACTCGAAAAAGAGGAAAATACTCATTTAACTGCCCTTCTAGTAGTGCCCGATTAAAAATCTGTGATTTGTGGTTTAAAGCAACAGTATTTAAATACCCAGCTAGCACATAACGTTGCCAAGCCTTTCGGCGATGTTGCATTAAGGGAACGTAATAACATTACTGTACAACGTAAATGCAACGTTCATGAGAAGTTGTTGAGGGAAATCAAAACCTCGCAAAACTTCTATTTGTTATTTACCTAGTTAACCTACCGTAAACATTACAAATCTGAATTCAGAACGTTTAGTTTTATGTCAATTGTCACTTGTCAGTTTTTCTTGTCAATTGTCTTTTTTAATGGTTTATTTTTCGACATCCAGAATTTATTTTATAAATAATTATTATTTATACATTCGAATAGATTTGGTAAGGGTCCTCTATAAAATAGATAACTATTTTCTAAACCATTGTCTTTGTTTCAGATTACAATGCCTGATGTAAATTTATTATTTCATTCATTAAGTATCTTTAGCAGTCGATGCCGATGACACCAAATAAAAAAAAACTACAATAAAAACAAAGAATTGCAGATCAATCGTTGTAAACCAGAAGATAAACATTTAACCGAATGTCCGGCAACATTTTACACCAAATACTTATAAAAGGTAATTATACCTTATCGAACTAAAAATACATTTTAAAAATATTATTTTTTAGGTATCCTTTGACATTCTAGGAATTTTAGAAGCAAAAGTAAATACTACAGAAGTGTAAAGAAGAATATAACACCTGAAGTTTTATAAAAAGTGAATCTATAGGTACATGATATGTCAGGTATATTAGAATTCAAGCAGTTCATTCTCTTCAACAGGCTAGATTGCCTGGAAATGCAACATCAGTTCAAGTGAAAACCCAGCAGAAAAGTTGAGAGAAATCATAGATGATACTCTCGAGTATAATAGAATATCTTGCTAAAAAACACCAGTTGTTTTTTATAAAATCTACATATCGATGGCTCAATCAAATACTGCCACAACTAAAATACTATTATTTTGAGAAATTTCATTTTGAAATTTTGTAAGTCTCTATTATCATTATTTTGTTTTTGACATACTCTTTATATTTTATTTAAAAGCTTCGATATTTTGCTGTTAAATAAAATGATTACGATTATAAAAGTGAGTTGTTGCATAGTTGTAAAAATTTGGGTGTTTTTGAAGAAAATAACTCGAATTGAGGCAGTTTTAGACACAGTTTGTGGCTACATTTTAAATGATTTATCTTTAAGGATATTTTTGTTTGTGGTGGTATTTAAAGTAAAACCGTAATGATATTTTGCATCCATTGAACCAAAAATGTAATTGCTTTGTTTTTTGACTTGTGATTGAGCCATCGATATATCTACCTTGGAAATCAAGCATAAAATTTGTAAAATTCAAACAAATTTCAATACACTAACATTGGTTGTTTTATTTAAAACAACAAAGTAAGGCATATTTTTTAATTTCTATATAATTTCCTTTAATTAATAATAGGTAAACAAGTTATCAATTTCTTTTTTATTCAATGTATTGAGAAGTAAAATCTTTTTATATAAAAATATAATTTATGCTGTTCTAATAAATTGTCATAGTTAGGTTACATTATAGCACTTTATAAATATCTATGCAAAAAAAGTTAAAAGGCTTGATTTAAAAAAGATATATCTCTGCGTCTTAGGTAAGAAATCAGCGTACTTAGCTATCCTCTAGTAATCTAATATAATAATATGTACCTAGTCATTGTTGTATTCGTTTATTATTTTTCACCAATCTAGCTTTATCATCATTCACCATTTAAGGTTTTAGTGAACCTTTGCAATATTGGTACCTTATTATACTATTTAGCTAATTTTGTCCAATCGTTCAGTGCTTTCTAGGTAGCTTCTTCTATCCCACATGTGTACTTGTGTTTGTGATATAAGGTGTGTTCTTTTATTCAATAATTGTTCCATCAGTGATTGATGTAATTTATCTATTCTGCAGTCGTTTTATATTTGAACTCTTATATTTTAGGTTAACTTAAATGATTGATTATCCTCACCATTCATCTATCACATATCCATCGGCTTTTAAAGCCGATGGATGCCTTGGCTCATTGGTGAACGAACGGTTTGCTGCAAGCGCTGGATACAGCACTGAATAAAAGAACACTCCTACACCTACCTCTACTTTTGTGCTATTGGTACTTGATTTCAAGAACATTTTAATAATAAATTTATATAAATATTTTGTTTTATTTGAAATTTTCATGTCTCGATTGAGATTTTACTATAGCCTCAATTTCAGCCTCTCTGTATTACATTACACAATGTGTGTCCACGGATGGACTTAATTATACTTGTAAAAATATTTATTTTAAATTAAAGAAAAAGTTATTTTTCATAATTTCTCAATGTGAATCGAATTTATTTAACAAGTAAGAAATTATGAAGAATTACTTTTTTAATTTAAAATAAATATTTTCACAAGTATAGTTAAGCCCATCCGTGGACACACTGTATAATGCTGTAGATCTAATTCACATTATAACATCAATAGAACGTTTCAGAGCAACTTTCGGGGTAAGTACCGTAAAAGTGCTAGTGTGATGTTTTTCGAACTTCACTTTGTAACTTCTGTGAGATGTGCTATAAAAGTCTTGCCGTTGCGGACATTCGGTAGTTACAGGGAGATAAGGCTTACATTTACAGTACATTGCATGCGAGCTTAAAGAGCCTAAAATTGCAGCTTATTAACGTAGATGGGATGTTTTTGTGCTAGCTGGGTATAGTTTGTCCCTTTTATATAAACCAAAACTATTTTTTCTTGTACTTACTTTACATTTTCTCTTCCCGTTTGTCATGGAAAAGCACATTTCTTTCTACTGTACATTATTTTTTCAAATAGAAGTACATAATTAAAAACATGTTTAAGTTTTTATCATGTGTGCAAACCCCATTTACTGTGGTAATATTTCCAATGTATTTTCAATTTTTAACAGACTTCAAAAAAAGAAGTAGATAGGTTCTCAATTCATCGGAATATATTTTTTTATGGATATTCAGCGACAATTCTTTACGATGTTGTCCGATTTCTGATTATTTTTTTGTTAGAAAGGGGGCTCCTCAGAGATGGTTTCATATATAAATTTGGTAAAGATCTGATGATGGGATTCATGAGAAAATAATCACTCTTCGTATTTTGTAGTCGTCAGTTTTTTTAAATTAATTTTGTAACTTATACATTTTTCAATGAATCAAAGTAAAAAACTGTTTAAATTGGGAAATTTCTAAAGTTCAGTATCTATTTTTTAGTTAAAAAATGAAAACTGGAGGAGAGTTGGTAAAATCTCTGGTATGAGAAATAAATTCACATTTGACCTATTCTTGAAAATCATATACAGTTCCTTTAATCCCTTCAATTTGGATGCTATATTTCTTTGCTAATAAACTAATGCTAGAATATATTTTTTATTTAAGAACAACTTTCTATTTGTACAATATTGGCATTTCTAGATTGTTGAGAAAATTAAATAATTATGATATGATAATTAGCTTTTATAGGTTGTGTAATAGTTGAAATTTAGAATATTAAATAATTGCTATGTAAATTACACTTATTTACCCTAATATATTTGCTTTCACATTTATAATTTACAGATTTGTAGGTCATAAATAAAACACCAAATTCATTTTAAAATTTTATTTTTTAGGATTAAATTAATATACACAAAATACATAACATAATAAAAAAATATAATAAATCTACAATAAATAAAAATACGTTTAATTTGCCCATCATTATTAAGAATTCTAATTCTAGAAAATAAACATTCAATTCAGGATTTCTTTTTGGTTATGACAGGTTTCAAGTTTACTAGTAATTTTGTGTTAAAATTTACAGTTTGCCTAACGTATTGGATATGTCTACTTAGCCAGTTCCACATATTTAATAAATGTATAAAAAGAAATGGATTATTTCAACATAGGTACAAACAATAAAAATGTTATTACTGATAGTAGTTTACTGCTAAATATTTACTTTTTCTGAAAATAGGCAGGAAAAAACTATAAAATAATATTAAATATGGTTGAGAATAATGAGAATGTATAAATACATAACATTTATACGAATTAAAAAGTTTTTAACAATATAAGTAGAGATACCAAGCTCCACAGTTATATGACTTAAAATTATTCATGCCATCATCTCATGAAATATTTTAAAATTAAAACACCTATATTACTACAAACTAATGCCTATTTAAAAATAAAAATATATTGCTACAAGGCTATACCTCCATCATAAGCCAAACCCCCATAACTGACAAATTACAAATATTTGAGGTTATTTGACCATTCTGATACTAACCCATTTTTCTTTTTAAAAAGTAAACAAAATACCAGCAATTTTTATTCTGTATCCTAAAAAGTCAACATGATTCTACAATGTAACTAACATTTTTCTAGAGAATTCTTATCAAAAATCAACCCAAAACATTAAATCACACTTATTTATATAACTAGTTAAAAACATTATTCAAAACTTGTCTTTAATTCAACAAAAGCAGCTATATTGGTAACACATATCAAAATACTGGCACTAATAAATTTATTTTATTGCATATATCTTCATTCTATAGTTTGTGTAGTTACTGGGGCAGTATAGATATTTAAAGTTTTATTTGTGAGCCAAGCCTGTCTTGTTTCAAGATTAGTGGTCCATACAACAATATTTTTAATTTTGTTGTGTTACAAAGTTTTCCTTTTTTAACTGTATGGTTTTGCTTGAGAGTCTGTGCAGGGGGACCGGAAGAGTCTATGCAGGGGGACCGGAAGAGTCTACTTGGACCAGGCAAGGGTTTAGTCGGGTTTAGTAGATTCCTTGGGAGTGAAGAGACTACTAGGAGAAGCAGCTACGGAGACTCCACTGAAAAGAGGCATAATGTCAATTATTGATTCGTGCACCTACAGAATAATAAATAAATATATATTATTCTAGAGCTCTTAAAAGTATGTTCCGAAATATAATGATATAACAAAATTTATAGGAAATTCATCATTGAAGAAGTTATAACTCGAACCTACATAGAGATTCAACGATGATATTTAGCTGCAGTTAACTAGGACTCGTGTAATTATTTATTGCAATGCAAGAATCTAATTAAACCTACAGTTATACTTTACTAAAATATGTAAAAGTTCCCTTCAATTCCAAATTTGTCTTCATATTGCACTAATTTTCTTACCAACATACAAAGTATTTGTGATAATTATACAGGATGGTCCAAATTTGACAGGTTTATAAGATATTACTAAATTAGCAGGGGATAAAGCACATTTGATCTCACCTTTTTTTTAAACTAAACATGTTATTTTATATCCCGTTATAAATTCCTCCCCTAAGTAAAATGTAAGCGTGATTTTTAAAATATCATTATTTTGTTTGGGTGTTCAAATAAAAAATGGTAAATGGTATTACCTTGAAAATTTGTACCCCTTGAAAAAATAATAAGAGTATGACAATGGATTTTACATATGTAACTATGTCAAATTATTAAATTGTTTTTGAAAATAAGATATTTATTTGAGATAATAAAATTATGATAAAATTAGAAAATCACCCTATAGCTTCTAAAATGGATTTATAACATAACTAAGCATTCCATGTTTTATTTCTCAAAAAAGTTGAGAATGGTGGGTTATAAGGTTTCGACATCTACCTAGTTGTATCATGTAAAAGCGTCGAATTTTGACCACCATGTATAATAAAACAGCTAAGTTTAAATAAAATAAATAAAATACTTTCTTACCAAAGAATGCAGCAGTGGAATCAATGGGGACTCTATTTGATTATAAAAAAATGCTTTAATTTGAGCCCATCTCATAAAGTTGAAGATTAACCATGCCTCCTTCTCGTTTTTCACCCTTAAACAAATAAGGAAAGAATTTAAATAAAGAAAAATAATACTAAACATTAGTTATTTCCAATTTTATTTTTTTTTTAACTTTAGTAGTTTGAATAATCTTTAAAATGGAAAAAGACAGATATTGCTAAAATTGTATAAATAATAACACATACAAAAGAAGTTTTATATTGTATATATAAAAGTGATTTAATTTCTGTTTAAATTAAAATCCTATGAATTAATCTTTTAAAATATAAAATTTCTGTTTAATAACATTATTATAGGTACTTTGCTTAGAAAATTAACTTTAAATATATTACTGCATAAATTTTTAATTTGATTTCAAATAAATGTTTTCTTTTATTACTAAGAAGGCACAATATTCTATACTATATAGAAGGTAAGTATATTAATGTTACTGTCCCAGAAGGGTGGGTGTACAAATATTATGAATATACAAATGTTATGTATAATAAGTGTCCTTTGAATGATACAAAAAAATACGAACCTTGTCCTGTCTCTCCTTCTATTTAACCTCTTGTAAAGTTTAGTTTTCTTTTTGTTGTATCTCACTTCTAGATTTCCTGGTATCAGTTTTATATTTAATAAATGCTAGTTATTCCTAATTAGTATTTTGGCCAATACAACTTCTTAGCAATTTACCTAAAATTTTAACCCCAAAAATGTAGTTGGAAATACAAATTAAGTATGTAATAAAGTGAATGTTTTTGAAGGAATTTTATGTACTTATTATTAATTTACTTACCAAGTGGTTTTTCTTCTATCTGTAGCAGTAAATTGCTTGCGTTTTTTTTGTCAACCATTATAATACTTCAACTAAACGAACTCAAATTGAACTTTTATAATATATATTCAAAGTACCTCTCGACACTCACATAAATTGGCTGGAAAATTGAAAAATTCTAAAATATTAATCAGTAAAGATTTCAATCTGTCAAAGTAAAAGACGAGCAAAGCTGACACAGGAAGCGACGTTGCCAGTTCACGTCGTCGTTAAAAATTAACAGAAGAATGCAACCCGTACTACACCTTTAGTAAAAGATTTGGGTTTAACGAGTCATTAGATATTTAACGATCGTTGTTGCAACCCGCTGTAAGTTTATTGCTAAAGAATCAGTTAGCTCTCTCGGACCAGTTGAAAGTTCCAAAATAACATCCACTCCAGGGATACAAATTCAGGATACGCAGAAGACTGCTGTTTTATTATAGGCGGTTGTCATATATTGTATTATCCGAGTTGCACAGTGTATAAACTGAAACATTGAGATCAAAAGTGCCGACGCAGAGTGAGCGATCTGATTCTTTAGCTGTAAACTGTGTCACAGGGTTCAAAATGGCCGCGCCCCATGTTGGGCGTGTCGGACCTCTCTCTTGCCTCGTATAGTAATCAAAGTATGTGGTAGACATACACCTAAACAATATTTCACAGAAAAAGTAATGATATAGTATGATATTAAATTTAAAAAAAAATTGCTGAAAATTATTCATCCCATTTTTGTATCGTTGAGGAATGAATATATATCTAAATCTATCATATATACCAGGACTTAACGGTAACCAAAAAAATGAAAACGCTAAATAACTCGCTAAAGAGATATCTGAACTATCATTCATAGGACCAACCTGTATTTTAAATAAGCAAAACCTTTGCTATACAGGCAGTAAATAGGTGCATAATCAGATAAGAGGACACAGAATAAGTAATCTCATGGCTGCTAAGGTAATACAAATCGCAAAGCCCCAAATATCCACTATTGTGGAATTACTAACGGCACACTGTTTGCTGAAATACCTTTATATGTAAACTTTTTTATAGACGACGAAGGAACCTTATACCATGCCATACTCTTGCTAGACGGCGACACAACCTTTCCGTTTTAGCACCGGAAATAAATCACCATGAACAATTGGTAAGGAACCTAGTAAAACTCAAATAGCAAACACATTTGCGTAGTCAGAACCACAATTAGTGCCACAATCCTTTTTTACCTCCCCTAAGGAGGTGTTGTGAGGTGATAAAGGGTCTCAAAAACAGAAAGGCTCCGGGACCGGATGACATCAGTAACATTTTATTAAAAAACCTCAGCAAGAAAACTATCGTGCAGCTGTACCATATAGTAAATGTCATTTTCAGGCTACAACACTATCATAGTGGCCTGAAGATGGCAAATATTATACCAATATTGAAGGCAAGTAAACCGGTCAATAAAATCGATAGTTACCACCCCATTTCCTTACTAAACACAATTTCAAAAATAATCGACACATTAATACTAACGAGACTTAAGAAAATCGAACAACGCTTACAAATTATCCCACGGGAACAGTACGGTTTTAGGGAAGGGCATAGCACCGTAGCACACATTTTAAGGATCGCACATCATGCTAAGGAGAGTTTTAACAACGACCTTCAGACAGTGAAAAAGCCTTCGACACCGTCTGGACCCGTGGGCTGATACACAAAATGCTTGTGAATGACTTTCCCGGGCATATTGTAAAAATAATTCAATCATATTTGACTAATAGACAATTCTATATAAAAATAAATTCAACAATAACAGGACCATTTCTAGCGATGGTGGGAGTCCCCCAAGGCTCAGTACTCTCGCCGCATTTGTACACCATTATGACCTGTGACTTACTCATGGGTGATAATGATGTACAAACGGCGCTGTACGCCGATGACATCTGTCTGTTCAACAGTAACAAATCCGCAGAAATAGCCACCAGAGAGCTGGACAACCATATAAATGGACCGTTGACTACCTATCTACCAGAAAATAAAATCAAAATCAATTCAAACAGGACAGAAACGATGGTATTGACTAATAGGTGGACCCAAGGCATAACCACGCCACTTAGCATACAAAATGAACAAATCCTGGCTAAGAACACAATTAAATACCTCGGATTTCAGCTAGATAGGGGGTCGCCGTTTCATCAGCATATTAAAGACCGAATAAACAAAAATTACGGGATTCTACGGACTCTGTACCCCATAATGAACAGGCTAAGTAGAGTCAAGCTTGAAAATAAGGTATTATTATATAAATCATATTCAGACCCATTTTAACTTATGGTTGTCCAGTTTCTGTTCCATGGCTCAAACACATTTTAACAAACTGCAAAGGGCACAGAACAGATGTTTAAGGCTAGCATTAGGGGGTAACCGCTACACTAGAATACTAGACATGCACGGGACGACCAAACTACCATACATAAAGGACTTCATTAAATTGACATCTGAGAATTTATACGCGCGATGCCTCCCTGATGAGTTGAGGGACAGCATCATTAACATACATCGGGGAGACAACGTGCGAAGAAAGCACGGATGCATACATCAAAACCTAAATATATACAAAAGACAATAACAGGACCATTCACAGTGACAAATTCTCACAAACAATTCTCACGGCATGGATATTTACACGATCTAGTCGGACGGATGACTGAGCGCTGAACCAATCGACATTTACTCTCGACTCTTTACACTCTCGACTGTGGCTCTTTCAAAGGGTTTTTCGCCCACTTGTCCTGAGAATTGTGACACACTACATAGACTATATACAAGACCACTTACAAGCAATGACAACCCTGTTTTTTACTAGCTTTTTAAGGGGACAATAACAACTAAGACCAACCAAATTTTTTAACGCTGACAATTCTCGATTCCATAATACCCAAAATCCCTTAATAATGCCTTTTTGGCAAGGAGTAAGGGCTGCTATATTTAGTAAAATCACAACAGAAAATGACTGTAACATATTATAGGCGAAGTTATCGTCATTGGCCAAGCGGGTACCTGCAGGCCGGCACAACAACATTTGGAGTTGTGTTTTATATTTTATGTTAAGTTGTATACTTTTGTAAATATTTTAATAATTGAATAAATGTTTTAAATAAAATAAAAAATAGTAAAACTCACCAAAGGCACAGAACAACGATGAAAAACTGCTTGACTAGTATTGTTTAAAAAATCGAATTGCAAACATTCACGGTATAATTCACGTAGTTGTTAAATTATTATGAGCGAGTATGGGATAGTATTGTTACAAGGTTTGTTTATGGTTATAATTCAGTATTGACTAATAAAGCTCTAAAGCATACTAAAGGCTTTTAAAATTACACAAGGGATGTAGGTATATGTGTATTCTTCATGCCAGTTATTATCAATTTATTGCAGTTTTTCTCGTTGCAACTAATAAAGTTGCATAATGTTTTTCAAGTACGCAATTAATTTTGAAGTGTAACAGCAGTTAGCAAACTTAACAGACGTAATTACTGATTCATTCATAAAACGCATGCACGCTTCTCAGATAAACATACTCGCGCCAACCATCCCCACTCAAATTAGGCATTGTCCCCTTCTCTCTAATGCGGCAGTCAATGCGACAGCTTTATCTTAGTAATAATAAACACAATCTGAATGATTGCAATAAAAAGGGCTTAGTTATGGATGAATGGATTATGCTAGTAATTTTTCGTCGTTGGCACATAACTATTCAGATAATACATAAATACGAAAACGGCTGGGGAATACAAAGGACCTAAGAAGCTGCAGTGTTCTGGGCTATATCTATATCTGCTTATAATCGATAAAGATGTAAAGAAAAAATATAGACGACTTACGATTCAGCAGACTTTTTATACCATACTTGTTTCATCAAATTTAATTAGGACCCTATTTTTAAATGCCTTATTGTTATATTCTCCTTTAGAGCAATTGTACCTATACCCATTTATACCTCCAATAAGCAAACGTACGAATTTTCAAGACATTAAGACATTGTACATAGTTTCTGATTTAAAAAGTTAATTTAGTTGGATAGGTTCGTTTTCAACTAACAAATATTTATATTTTTCAGACTCTAACAGTTGTAATATCCTGTTTCAATTATTTCAAGAAATTCCTATCATAAATGACATGCTGAAAGAATTGGTCGAAGGACAACCAACCAGAGACATAAATACCACTTGGAAAACCATCAAATGCGTTTTAAAACAACAACCGGATAATTCACAAAAAGATCTAATTGACAAACCGGAAGGTAAAATTTGCTTCCGAAAATTTATAAGAAACCACAGAAGACGTCGCAGACATTCGACATACCTAAATTTTCGGAATAAAAGGAAAAGAATTAACAATTCTTTAGCAAAACGAAACGTTGAAGACGATCCTAGGTTTAAAAGTATTATTGATTTTATAGTTAAAAATAAGATATTTTTGGATAAGTATACATATGTACCAATAGTATTCTCGAAAATTACTCAAGATAAAAATGAAGGTCAGATGACTGGTTCTATAAATAATAATCAATCGACAACATTATCCGCTGAACAACTTGCAAAAATATCTTGCGCTGAATGTTCAAATCAAGAAGTAGAATCTTCAGAAATTCCATCTTCAACAGCATCGAAAAGGGGTGTATTATCTCCAACAGAAATACCGATAATAACGACGGAACAACGAGATTTTAGCCCATTTGCGTCTATACAAAATAGAGCAACATATCAAAGAAATTCTTCCCAATTATTATTATCACCACCAAACCCTAATGTATCTAATATATCTGACATCGTGCAGTATATTTTTTCTGAATTGCCTCGAGACATAAATAAACAAGAATATTATTTTACTCCACACTTGTATTCACAACAAATTCCTATTTCAAACACATCTCACTTGAAAAATGTTGTAGAACCAACAAGACAGGACGACACGATAAGTAACAACGATAATAGTACTTCTGAAGAAAACGACAAGACAAGCGACACCAGCAGTATCATTTCTGAAACCTTTACAAATCCAACAGAAAAAACAACAGACACCGTAAATATGATAAATGAAACATTTACAGAACAATCGGATAAAGCAAGTGATACCGATAATATGTATCAAGTATTTACTCTTCCAGTAAAAAGAGAAGATAATGTACCAAAAATATCTGTTTCTTGCATTCCTTCTACACTTGTACCTTCACCGCCAGTTTCTTGCATTCCTTCTACATCTGTACCTTCACCGTCAGCTTCTTGTGTTCCTCTATCAAGTATATCAGCTGCTCCACTATCAGCAGTAGCTGTTACTCCTCCAGCATCAGCTATTTCTCCTCCAGTACCGGTGCTTTCTCCTCCAGCACCAGCAGTTTCTCCTTCAGGATTAGCTATTAATTCACCTGCACCTATTATACCGTTACAAACTAATATTTCTGGTAACCCTTCAACAGCTACAGTTAGTCCCATACAGAATGCTGTACTTAATAAAGACTCATCGGGTTCGAGTACTCCATTTATCGTTATTGGAAGACGAAATATTTCAGAAGATATTTATTTTAAACTGCCTGATTTTAAAAGAACAATTAACCAAACAGCTAAAATACTAAAAGATTCAGCAGGATGCAGGAAGAGAAATGTTAGAGGTGCAAATAATTGTGAATCTAGTACACCTTTGATTATAAGTGAATTGAGAAATATGTCTGAAGAAATACTTTTTAAAATACCAAATCTAAAGAGAGACTTACAAAATAACGAGACTATACCAAATCTGCAGTCAGTTAACAGATTAAAAAAAGATGTAGACAGTGAAGAATATGAAGAATTTGAGGAAAGTGATGTGGGGAGGAATCCCGATAAGCGTACAGCTAACGATACTACTACAGAAGAACCTATAAAGTTGCAATTAACTGAAAATTTGGGAACCACTTGCATTCCAGTTACTGCTTTATTGTCTAATACAACCGGATCTGGTCGAAATCATTCTAGTAATGAAACAATTTTAAAGATAAATGAAACTTTAGTGCCAAGCGAAGCAATGCCTACTGAAAATACAAATTTAGGAGAAATGTTTGTATTCGAAAAGTCGACGGAAACAAATAACGATAATAAAAATAATTCAAACACTTCTACTGTTAAAATTGATAACAACACCACAACAATTGAAATAAAAAATAACTCAAATATTTCCACCTTGAACAATAACACTGGAAGTGTTGATATAAAAAGTACGATGAATATTTCTACTGTAACAATTATTAACACTGGGGTTACTGATTTAAAAACCACCGAAATATGCACAAATAATACAAAAGGTCCAATTGGTTTAAATAAAACTAGCGACACAGGTCCATCTGAAATGAAAAGCGCTAACATTGTAGGAGCGGCGAAAAGCGATAACAGCACTCTCACATTTAATATGACATCTTCGAATAAAACCTCAAGTATGTCACAGAATATTACAACTACAACAACCGGGGACAAGCACATGATTCCAGGCGTTTTGATTTATCCAATTAATGAAAATGAAAAGCCGCAGCAACTTGCAACGAAAGCTAAACGCAGCATTTTCGAAGAGACAGATTTAATAGATACTTTTACATACACGAATAGTGCTTTAAATGAAATTGAATCTATAACTATCGAGGATCCTCTTTTAAATATTAACAGAAAAGTAAGTATTTTCTATTTTTTTTTTATAACATGTTTCTTTTTTAAGGCAAAAAGATATAAACATTTTGGGACGCGATTTAGGCCAGTATGCCTTTTGGAGGATAGTATAATATGAACAATTCGATGATAATAATCGAATGATTAGAGTGTCATCGTGTGTTCTTCACGCATAAAAATGAGTTTTAATTTTTTAGAAAATTAAGCATTTTTATATAATATTACTCAGGCTGCCACTTGCCTTAAAATAGACCGGGAGGTAACGACAGAAATTTTCGGGTCATTTTCGCAAGTTTAAAATTCTTTGTATGAGTTATGCAAGTAATATGTAACTCTAATATGAACGTCTTCCGACGCACCCGTACGACAGGGAGTTGCAGGAGGGTTGCAATTACAGTAAAAAATTTATAAAAAAAAAATCATTTTCGCATGCATGAAACTTGTTGTATACGTTAATTTAAAGAAATAAAATTTAGAAAATATCGTCTTCTAGCTGAATTTCACGACAAAATACGTCTTCCACCCACTTAAATAAGCAAAAAAAAAATGAAAAATAAAATTATATTCCCAAAGCTGAAATTAAGTGTGATGCTTATTTTTATAATAAGAAAGCTAAAACTAATAGTCTTCCATCGATACAATACAACAAAGGTCGTCTTCCAAGCTGATAAAGGTGCGCGTCACATACGGAACATGCTAGTTATAAATCCAAAACAGAACTTTGATTTTTAAAAAATTTATTAAGCAAAAATACACTTAAATAGTTATTTAAGACAACTCTGAACTAATGCCTACACTAAAGCTACCTCAAATAACAATAATAATAATAAGTTTTTACTCCTATTTATAAACTAAAAATGATTATTTAGCAAAGATAATTTAATTATAACATAAAAGAGTCTTATTATATTCACAATATACAGGGTGTCCCGAAATTAGACGGTCATATTTTAACAGCATAATCTACATCCTAAAATAGGAGTAAAAGTTTATATAAACATAGGTCCGAAAACGTTTCTTTTCCGAGATACAGGGTGTTAAAAGTGAAGTCCTGATGACACTCTTTTATAAATATTTTCTAAACGTTTAAAGATAACTAAATGAAATTTGGTACAAATGCTTACCTTTTTACGCTCCATTTAACGGACTAAACCCTAGTTTTTGATCATTTTCATAGGTGGGTAAATTAGGGGGGGCTTAGGGTAAAATTACCCTAAGTTTTTTTTGTTGACAGTTTTTAACATTTTAAACTATAAAATTTGGAAAACCAATGTTTTCTTTATAATAAAGCTACTTTTGTTGCATCTCGCTAAGACGAATCATTTTCAAGAAAAAAGCATTTGAAAATTTCATGATAAGTTATTTGAAAGTGTAAACAATAATTAGTAGGCCTGTGAAATCAGAAATTTTATTTTTTTTACTTTGGAAAACCGATGACTAAACAAATTTTAAAAAATATTTACAAAAATGTGCCATCAGGTCTTCACTTGTCTCAAAAACGAAACGTTTTCAGACCTATGTTTATATGAACTTTTATTCCTATTTTAGGATAATTTCGACACCCTGTATAACTCCTCCCTGCTTAAGTTTTAAAAACTATGGAGTTATTTTTCAAAACATCTTCTGTGGGATTTTCTAATTCAATTTCTTCGTTTGTTTTTCTTCTATATCTTCTTAAAAGTTGTCTTCTGTATTTAATTAGTATTAAAATAATTATGCAAATAAAAATTGCAAAAATTGCCCCTAATTGTTTATAAATTTGATTAATTTCATATAAATCATTAAACTCTAATTTAGTATAGGTATTAGAAGTTTGATAAGATTTTGAAATTTTGAAATTTTCTTCATGTCAAGCTTTGGTAGAATGAAAGGCTTTCCTGCTCAATTGAATGTTGTTGATATAGCTTCTTTCATTGGTCCAAATTTCACAAGATTTTGGTATTTTGATTAATACAGGTCACCTTATGTATATATACTAGTTACTGTTACATTTTGAAGGAATTTGTTCAGGTTTTGACGGGATTATTAAGACTTCATCGACTGCGATTTGTTCGAATACTGATTCTTCTAAATCAACATTTAAAATATTACAATTTGTCAAAGTTTTTCTTTCAAGAAGTTGGTGAGTACTATTGGGGATGAAATTCTGTAGACAATAATATATTTCTTCAAGGGATGGACATCCTTCTCGTTCAAACTGTATATCTTGATGTTTTCGTGCCAAATAGGGGAATAAAGGTGTATACATTTTTTGGTTTTGCATAATTGGGAATAAATGATAAAATTCAAAGGTATTGCTGTTAAAAATGTATCGCAAAAATTAACTTAGATTTTAAAATTGATACTTGCGTTCCTAAGAACTGATAATACGTTAATAAATTTGTAAATCTCGGAATTTGATCAACATTATATATTTTATAAATATTTTATAATGTTTTTTGCAAATTTTGCAAAGGTTATGGCATTTTCTAAATTATCTATAAAATAAATTGCCATTTGACAATCTAAATCAATTTGTGATATAATAGCCTGAAAACTAATATAACTTTCAAGTGTATCGATTCTATTATAAATAGCTGCTTGAATTGTTTACATATCAACTTCTTGAATTATGCTTAAGATTGTGATTGATTTATTATAATGATTAAAGACGAAATTTAAAGATTTGTTTCACTGATAATATTTTTTTGATTGGAATAGTTATCTAGTTCAGATCTCTTTTCATTTAATTTGTTTATTTAATTTTCTTTGACTTCTTCGTTACGTTGTTTAATTTTGTTATACATCTGTTTACTAATTTGTTTATGATCTTGTACATAATTAGAAATGATTAAGTGATCATCTAAATCAAAGGG
Organism: Psylliodes chrysocephalus; assembly: GCA_927349885.1. NCBI lineage: Eukaryota > Metazoa > Arthropoda > Insecta > Coleoptera > Chrysomelidae > Psylliodes > Psylliodes chrysocephalus. The sequence goes on along the minus strand of OV651815.1, from coordinate 28,310,040 downwards.
ATTTGGATTATCAATGTGTCCTTTAATTATTTCAAATGGCGTGAACTTTGTCACTGAATGTTATAACAAAATACAGATTTTTTAATCAGTCGATCTGGTGTGAAATGTTTGTTTTCTTCTTGTAAACATCTATAATGTTCTAATAGACTTGAATGAAACCGTTCCACTGTGGAATTTGAATTATTATTTTTTTTCCTGTAGTGATATGGTGTAGTTTACAAAAATCTTCTAAATCGAAATTCTTTAATTCTGTTCCACTGTCGGTAGTAATTTTTTGTGGTAGTCCGTAATGTGAAATGTGAAAAGGAGTTTTTCTATGACTGATATCCCTGTTATACAATCTAGGGAATAAGCCTGACCATATCGCGAAAAAGAATCAATTATAGTCAAATATGATTTACTAGAAAATATATCTAAATGTATGTGTTCAAAGAGTTTTGTTGAAGTGGGTGTCAAATCAAATTTTACTACTGGTGGATTTCGATCCTATTTATTCTTTAAGCGTGTTTGACCGTTATTAATTAAATTTTCAATATCATTAGCCATTCTAGCCAATAATATCTGGAACTAGTGCTTAGCTATTTCATTTCATTTGTACTACAAAGTACAATATATTTGCTTTTTGAAAAAATGAAAGATCAATATATTTTGAAATTTATTAGAAGAATTTTATAAATTCTTCATTGTGTTCTATTTTTAATATTTTTCTTTAAAGAGGTAGTTATTTTGCAAAAAAAATGTAATTAATAAATTTTTTTAATAATATCTTATATGACCAAAGAATGATTTGAGATTTGATGTATATTTTTTTGTATTTTAATAAAATTAAATTTAAAAGAAGGTATATGAGTATGTGTTAAATTAAAAACTAGGTTTATCTCTGTCATGATAGTACCTAATACTGTTTGAATTTTGTTCCTTTTTTCTTAAAATTTGAAAAACATTTAAATTTTATTCTCTTCCTGTTGCAATTATATGTATCCGGTGTTTTCATTTTAGTCTTAATTTTATTATTAGGTAATTTGTTAAAAAAAATTGATAAGAAGATCTATAAAAATTCCAATAAAATACATATATTTTGTGCTTTTAAATTTACTAACTTTAACTAGAGCAATTATAAATACTCCATTCAAACTTATCTATAAACTATATTGCAAATAATTTAATGTATTGCATACTTTTAAATCTACAACATAATTTTATTATATTTCATCTATTTACTAAAATTTCGATTTTCACGGTAAAATCTGCAGTTATTGTAATTGAATGAATAATTTATAACATAAATATTATCTTCATAATAGTTCTTTTAAAATTTTACACCAATGATCATCTTTCGAAAACGTAAAGATATTCTACGTTCTAACTGTTACCACGCGGCATGTCGAGAACACCTTTATCAGCTTGGAAGACGACCTTCGTTGTGTTTTATTGGTGGAAGACTATTATTTTTATTTTTCTTACTATAAAAATAAGCATCATACTCGGTTTCACATTTGCGACTATAATTTTTTTTTTTTATTTTTTTACGCCTATTATGTGGATGGAAGACGTACTTTGTTGTACAATTCAGGTGGAAGACGACATTTTCTAATATTTTTATGTTCATATCAACGGGTACACCAAGTTTCATCCATGCGAAAATGATTTTTTTCTATAATTTTTTTACTGGAATTGCAACCCTCCCGCAACCCCCTGTCGTACAACTGGAATGGAAGACGATGATTTTACTGTTAGATGCTATTTAAATAACTCGTATTCAAAAAATAAAGCTTGCGAAAATGGTTTATTAAAATCTGTCGTTACCTCCCGGACCATAGTGCTATTTGAATAACCATTGGCATACGTTAGTTGTGAACATATCAGGTGGGCATGCTCGGGTATATTTGCATGATAAAAAACGATTTATCCAAGTTCTTAAACAAGCTGCCATTAAATAATATACATGATTTTACCATAAAACTGCTACAGGTAAGATGGCATACCGTTTGCGCATGTCTATGTATATCTCATAAAGCAAACATTTAGATACCATGGACATTTGGCAATGTTATGCAATAATTTTCAGTCATTTAAAACAACACCAAATTGATACGATAAAAAAGTATGTATCCCTAAAGGTCAACATACAGAATGGCATAAAATTTCAACAGGTTCGATGTAATAAATAACGAATATCAATTTGTAAAATAAAAAATCAATTTTCTGTGCATTTAATCAGTGTGACATTTCATTGTTGATGCAATCATGACATAATTAAATGAAATAATTGATGGCATTCAAATTGTGCGGGTTTTACGTATGCAATTTCGTGAAAAAAATTGCGAATTTGTAGAAAAAATTGCCATGTTTAAAATTAGTATGTCGTTTGCTCTATAATTCGGGTTATGTGACTTCATCATGCGAAAAATTAATGTAACATGCATTTTATGACGTAGGTTGTGTTCGGCCATTTTGGAATAGGTGTGAAATGGCCAGTATTAGGCATTCCAAACAAAATGGTTGCTCTAGGTTAATTTGGCAACACTGTTTGACAGGGTCAATGTTATAGATAGTTATAAAGATTGATTAGTCAAGTTTTTCAAAATAAACCAAAGCTAATCTTCAAGCAGATATTACTGGAGTCATCGTCCAAATTGACTTTGTTTTGGTACAGGGGGAAAAAAGGGTCCAGCATTCCCATTGGTCTGTTAGTTTTGCTTGGCATGTCAAATCGTTTGAAATTGTCAGAACTGTCATTTGATTTTTGATGTTCATTAATTTCTAACTTATCTTTGCAGTTTACAAGTGATTTTTTGTATATTACTTTAGTGATACAAATTTTAACAATGGTGAGAGTTTGTGCAAGTTTTAAAGAGAAATATGAAAAGGCATCATCAAGATCATTTCACAATGTACCATGCTAAGGACTAAACAAAAATCTAAATCTGGCAGTGAGGAAATGCGTAGTTGCCAAGTTATAGATTGGCTCAACTTTCGTTTACCCGAAATCAGAAACTGTTGCCATGGAAACGCTAATTATGCTAACGACTAAACAAAAACCCAAATCTGGTGGTGAGGAAATGCGTAGTTACCAAGTAGTGATTAGTAGGTGGGTGGAACGAGCGTAGCGTGATCTTATGATGTAGGTGAAAAAAGAGCGCGCCCGGCCGACGTTTAGAAATTCGCGCGCGCGAATTTCTAAACGTCGGCCGGGCGCGCTCACTTCGCTCCCTTTCTTCTGTAGTAGTTAGGTTGTGGGTGGAAGGAGCGTAGCGTGATCTTATAGAGAAACAGTTGTCATGGAAACGTTTGTCATGCTAATGACTAAACAAATCCCGTAGTGAGAAAATGCCTAGTTGCCAAGTTATACATGGTTTCATTTTTACTTTAGTTTAGATTAGAATATTGTGTTAAGAGTTAATCTAAATATAAGGGCAACTACGCATTTCCTCACTACTAGATTTAGGTTTTTGTTTAGTCGACATCACGACATCTCCATAACCGATTTAAGCTAAACTAAAGTAAACATTAAATGACCTGTAACTTGCCAACTATGCATTTTATTACCACAATATTTGTGTTTTTGTTTAGTCGTTATCATGACAAGTGTCTCTATGGCAAGAGTTTATCCGTAACTGATTACAGCTAAATTAACTCATCTATAACTTGGCAACCACGCATTCCCTTACGATAAGAATTGGCTTTTTGTTTAGTCGTTACTATGTCAAGCGTCCCCATGGCAACAGTTTTAGCATAACTGATTTCGTCTAAACTAAAGTGAACATTAAATAATCTATAACATGGCAACTATGCATTTCCTCACCACGAGATTTGGGTTTTTTGTTTACTGGTTACCATGGCAGCGGTTGCCATGGCAACAATTTTTACGTAACTGATTTCGACTAAATGAAAGTTGGCCCTAGGTTTCCAACTAATCATGCCGAAAACCGCGTGTGCGTGTGCGTGTGCGTGTGCGTGTGCGTGTGCGTGTGCGTGTGCGTGTGCGTGTGCGTGTGTGTACACATAAAATGGTCCGTATTCGAGAAATTTTACAAAATGTAAAAAAAATTATTTTTTATAAAAATTGTTTTTATAAAAGTTGTTTGTAATATAATTTTCTATAATTTTTATCCCTTACATAATTTCTCTAAAATAAACCGTATTCGAAGAATTTGAGAAAAAGTGTAAATTTCGAATTTTGAAGAAAACTCAGAAACGGATGAAGGAAAAAACATTAAATTTTAAACTTAAGTTTTATTTCGGCCTGAGGTGAAATGATTAGATTTTGGACGAAGTCGGAACATCTGGGGAGTACTTTATGGGAGGTCGTTTTTATATTTTATGGAATATATATTATAGAAAAACGTTTCGAGTTAGATGTATGTGGAAAATGTATATATTTAGTTTATCCTCTAAACATTTATAGAGGTACCGCAATCGGTTGTACAAAATAACCGGTTGGACACATCAGATTTTTATGTCTGAAGAACACACGATGACACCTTAACTAATCGATTTTTATCATCGGATTGTTCATATTATACTACCCTCCAAAAGGCATACTAGTCTAAATCGCATCTCAAAATCTATCACTATCTCCTGGTCTAATCGTAGGATAATAATCATAAAGTAAAAGTTAGGCAGTGACATCCATTGATATAATGATTTAGGTAACGACTTTACTTGCCTTTCAATTAAGCCCTCTACAATAGCTTTTAGACTGGCCTTTTTTAATGTATGTACTAGGTCAGGACACCTATGCATAATGTTGCCTACTTGGACAGGACTGACTTAAAAATTTTATATCGAGCAAACAAATGAGTAAAGATTGGTTCGAAAATATCTGTTAAAACGAGATATTTATTGCATCAAAGGATTGTTTATTTTTTTTACACCCTTTCAGATATACAGGGTGGCTCACGCTCAACGGGACGGAGCTTTATGGGAAAACGACCAGATATAAAAAATTCGTTTGGGAGGAATACGTAGATTACAGACGGCTACAATTTAAAATTTGTTAGATGTATACAGGATGTCCCACATAAGAAAAAAAAAAATTAGTTCATTAAAAATTATTCAAACAAGAGTAAACAATTAATTTCTGGGAGACTTTTTTTCCTTAAAAATTCAAATAAATCGAAAACTAATAATAATAGTAATAGGGAACCTTTAGTTAACTGACATTATTTTTGATGTAGTTTTTAATTCTAAAATAAAAAACAGGGTGTTCCATTAAAAATAATATAACTTTATATATTTTCTCTTATGTGGGACATCCTGTATACATCTAACAAATTTTAAATTGTAGCCGTCTGTAACCTACGTATTCCTCCCAAACGAATTTTTTATATCTTTGGTCGTTTTCCCATAAAGCTCCGTCCCGTTGAGCGTGAGCCACCCTGTATATTAATCAGGGTGTACAAAATAGGGAATAATTGTGTGCGATATTTTGACATTTTTTTAGCAAACCATGATTCCTTACTTTCAGTGACACAAAAAACCTTCCTCTGTTGCCATTTTTAAGGAAAATTATCCGAAAATGGAAAATAATTCTTCAAAATTAATAAACTTTTAGTTTTTGAGAAATTGTTACTCGTACAAAGTTATAAGAAGAGATTGCTTGTTTATTCAGTTTTATAGTTAAGGAACAATGCCCCGCCATAAGAAAATGTTTTTTTTTTTTAATTTTTGATTCTCTACTTACTAGCAGTGCTTTTCGGATACATTTGTATTTCAATCAGTGGCGACTTGCCCTAAGGTGCCAAAGGGCCGTGGCACTATCACAAAATATAGCGGTGAATATTTATGTTTAATTTTAGTTCAATAATTATTTCAATGAGGAATGATTCTCATCTGAAAAGAAAATACGTAAATAGCGAAAAATATCCAAAATACGGGGTATTCCCAAACATCGTACACATACAGAAGAGAGTAATTCTTTAGCTTATTTTATGACTAAAAGTTCATATAAACATAGGTCCGCAAACGCTTCGTTACCGATCTACAGGGAGTTAAAATTTCAAGATTTTTCTTGTTTATTCTTTAGCTCAAATAGGTTAATACTACTGGTAGACCCGCGAACATAGAAATTATCTCTCCCCTTTAAAAGCCCTTCGATTTTCTTCTTTAAATGTAAAGAAAATCAATCATGTTAATGCTTCGTAGTAACACAGTACCTAGGTAGCGTCTTCCAGACAAAAACTGTGTGAATATTTTATATTTAACTCCACTATTAATTATCCTCTCCAACAACTTCGTTTTAAGACACAACTTTACTTTTTTTTTTGTAAATTGACGGCAGAAAAGAGTTTTTTGGGGAGCTTAGTTCCCCATGGTACTAAGGTATATCCGATCTGCACGTAGCAAGGTAGAAGTTCCTTCCCAAGAAAAGTTATTTCTTCGCCAATTTCTCCAATCACAATAAGTAAGCATTTTTTGGTCTCCCAAATTATATTGAACAGCTTAACAAGCCTATCTATTACAAGTTTCCAGACATTTTCAAAAATCTATAAAAGCCACCATCGGTTTACCCTTTTTTAACTTCCACAAAACTTGTGTCACTTCTTCCTTGTTGACAGAATCACCCTAAAATCTATAAAATATTTTTTTACCTATTTAAAATATCCTTTAAAGGGCTGCTTTCTGCTTTGAGCTTTGAGCCACCACATAAAATATAAGCACTTATTATTTTTGTTGTCTATAATGTAGCCAAAGCAGTAAGTCTTGAGTTCAATGATAATGAATTAATTCTACCGTTAAGCCTTAAATTTCAGATACAAAGTAGGTGTGCTTTTTAACGAGTTCTAAATTTTAGTATATAGACTTCAACCCACTTATTATGATGAAAAAAGAAGCAAAAATCGACTCCAACGAGACGAACTGTCAAAAAGAAACTGAAATGATATTGGATACTCTAAAATCATTAAATCTAAATCCTCCATCAGAAGCCTCTTCTCAAGAAGCCGCAACTATTCCACCAACTTCAGCATACAACGATCAATCAAACTTCAATACGCCGACAGTATCAAATATGAATATGAATAATTTTAACGTAAATCCAACAGCAGCCTCTAACCCATCGGGGTTTAGTCAACCAAATTTTGCCATAAATGCAAATTTGCAACCTGTACAAGTTTCATGGCAAGTATCACCAAATTTATCCCCAAATATGGGACTAGGTGAAAGTAATATGCCAGTTATGGGTCAGATGAGTGTTTCCAAATCAGAAACACCAAGCACCACAGTTAGTACCTCAATATCATCACCACCATCTACCGCTGCAGCGTCAACAACTGTTAGTACTGTTGGTAAGTGATTTAAGATATAGATGGATAGTTCGAACGATATCACACGCATGTAAACTGCTGGCCACTCGAACTTACACATAGAGATTTTTAGGCAAAATTTTGAGTTCAATATTTCCAACAGGAATGCAAATTTTTAAACGCGGCTTGCAGATTTTAATAGCTAGTTCTTTCGGATTAAGCTGCATGACGTATATTTATCGTAGGATCATAGGTTTATTATATACGGGGTGATCAAAGAAGTCACGCAAAAAATCAAAAAGTTTGTACGAATGAAATTTCCGCAAAAAATTTTTTTGGTCGATGCAATATGGTTCGTTACTAAGGTAACATCAATATCTCTAGATATTTTTGTCAGTTTTTGGATTAAGGCCCTTAGGTGTTGTACACACTACTGAACATAATCAAAACGTCAGAGGAATCAGAACAAAATCTATACAGTTATTAACTAATTCTCTTTCATACAACTTTGACCTGTTTATGTTAACGGAAACATGGTTAAATAACTCATTCCATAGCTCCGAATTTTTTAATGAAAATGACTACACAGTTTATAGGAGAGACAGAGAATATGACTCTCTTGATTGCTCACGTGGTGGTGGTGTACTAATTGCTGTATCATCTCAAATTCAGTCTAATATCATTCCCTCTCAACCATCCAATTTATTTGAAGATATTTGGATTAAAATTAAAATTGAAAACACCTACTTAATATTTGGAATTATTTACATTTCTCCAAATGCATCTTTAGACTCATACATATCTCTTTGTAAACAATGTGAATTGATAATGGAAAAATACAAAAATTATAAGTTTGTCATAGAAGGAGATTTCAATCTACCCCATTTCGGTTGGGAACGAGAATTTGATATAGTCCTACCTAAACTAATACAACCAGCGAAGGCCGAAGCTGTTGATTGTATGTGTTTAAATGAACTTAATCAGATTAACGATGTACTCAACTCTGATAAACGTATCCTCGATTTAATATTTGTAAGTGAGTTTGAATCTGTAACATGTGTAAAATCAGATTTTTTTCTATCCAAGGTGGATCCTTTGCATCCTCCGCTGCAAATACAAGTTTTTAATAAAGTAACACCAATTCTCCGCAACAACAAAATTGTCTTTAGATATCAATTTCACAAAGCTAACTTTATAGCTCTAAATAATTACTTTAATAGGATTGACTGGTCTTTTGTCAGCGATTTAGTTAATATTCACAAAATAGTTGAACGATTCAATCGTATCATATGTGAAGGTATTAATCTTTACGTGCCTAAAAGAAAAATTCGTGGTAATAAGTATCCCATCTGGTTCGACTTTACGCTTCGCAAACTTATGACCGAAAAAAATAAGCTTTATAAAACTTTTAAAAGAACTCGTCGGTATTCTGATTACATTTTGTATTCCAATAAGCGACGTGAAGTTAAATACTACACTGAATAGAATTACTTGACATTCATTACCAACACAGAACATCTTTTTCCTCAAAATATTAAGCATTTCTGGACATTCATAAGGAATCTAAAACGTGATAACGGTCTCCCTAATCAATGGTATACAACAATATTGAATTTACTAATCCTAACGAAATAGCCAATGCTTTTGCACATTACTTCCAATCTTGCTACAATACTGTCAACGTCGCAAATTCCGCACTTCCCACTCCAGTAACTTTTGCTTCAACTTTAAGTACTCATACATTTACTCCCCAGGAAGTTATTTCTAAAATTAACAGTCTTGATCTCAATAAAAGTGCGGGCCCTGATGGCATCCCTCCGATTTTGTTGAGGAAATGCTGTGATGCGTTGTCTGTTCCCCTTAGTCAAATTTTCCAGAAATCCTTTTTTCAGGGTATTTTTCCAGATATATGGAAATTTTCCAGTCTAATTCCAATTCTAAAGTCAGGTGATAAATCTAATATAAAAAACTATAGGGGTATATCTATTATATCCACAATTCCCAAATTATTTTAATCAATTCTTACTGATGAAATAGCTGCTTCCTTCAAATCTTATATCTCCCCCTTTCAGCATGGTTTTTATCAGGGGCGTTCTACCGCTACTAACCTTTGTTGTTTCCAGGACTATCTATTAACCTCTGTAGAAGCTGGGCACCAGGTGGATGCAATTTATACTGATCTTTGATAGTGTCTCTCATCAACTGCTTTTAAAAAAACTCTCCGAAATAGGTATTGCTATTGTAACTATCTCAATTGGATAAAATCATTCCTAACTAATCGCTCCCAACAAGTTTCTATTCATAATTTTACATCACTGAAAGTATCAGTTTCATCAGGCGTTCCGCAAGGCTCACACCTTGGTCCTGTCCTGTTCTCACTTTTTATTAACGACGTAACTTCCTGCTTTTTAAATAGTACTTGTCTTCTATATGCAGATGACTTGAAATTTTTTAGCCCAGTCACACATAACACTACTACCCTTCAAGGTGATCTAGAGAGACTAAACGAGTGGTGCAAGGTGAACCATCTCTCATTAAATACCAGTAAATGCAAGACCATCCAGTTCACTAGAGCGTTAACCCCTTCTCTAAATCAATACAAAATCGGTAATACTGTACTGCAAAATGTCACATCTGTGAATGATCTAGGGGTGATATTTGATATGGAACTGTCCTTTCGAGAACATATTGATTCCATTATCTGTAAAGCTTTCCGGATGCTAGGCTTTATTAAAAGAAATACTCAACATATGTATGATACTAAAGCAATCTTAACATTATTTAACAGCCTTGTTAGAAGCATTCTTGAATATTGCTCTGTTGTATGGAATCCTAATTACCCCTGCCACATAGAGAGGATAGAACGAGTTCAGCGTAAATTCACTATTTGCTGTTTAAACACCACTTTCCCTACCAAAACGTTGGTTACGAAAGTAGACTGCTTTTATGTGGTATGCAAAGCCTAGAAATCAGAATAAGACATGCACTAGTTCTGTTTCTGTCTAAATTAATTAACGGTAAGATTGACTGTAGCGCCCTTTTACACTTAATTAGCTTCTTGGCACCTACTCGACGTACACGTCATACTTCATTGTTTTTCATCAGAAGACATAAAACCAACTATGGACAAAGAGCATTTATTGACCGTATGTGCCACATTTACAATAAGCTTTACTCCGACTGTGACCTATTTAACACAACGTTGTATGCGCTAAAGAGTAATTTGAAACAACGGTCAAAATAAATTTTTTTTGTTTTTTTTTTTTTTTTAGCTTTAATATTTAAACCGATTTCTATGTATGCGATTTTGTGAATGTGATATTTTTGTGTATAGGTATTCTACATACATGTATTGTTATATATATATTTTTTTAACTCTGTACCATTTAGAATAATAATTCTGTAGTGTATACTACAGAATTAGTAATAGTAGTAAATAAAATTTGCGTAGTAAAATTTTTAAAATGCTATAACTTGACATTGGATTGACGGTTCTTGATGATTTTTCCGGATTTGGAATCCTCATTTCACGTAGATTTTCTATGGTCTAAGCAATTTATTTGAGGGTTAAAATTTATACAGTATACCGTGTCGATAATAGACAAAAACGTAGCAGCCAGAACAAGCTTATTACATTATATTCTACAATATACAAGATTGGTTAACAACGGCCAAAAGTTATTTCTTATAAAATTTCTAATTCTAAACCTAATTTAAAGGTTTCTACAATCCCTAAAAAACATGGTGTACTGTAATAACAAAGATTAGGTATGTGTGGATAGGGATACCGTTGATTTGGCCCTCTTCAAACTAAGATTCGGCCGTCGAATTGAATTAAATTAAATCTTGTTTCGTCAGTATATAAACAATGGCTCCACTCTGCATTGTCCTAATTCGCATGCCGATTTGCCCATGTCCGCCTATTCGCTCTATGGTGTTATAATAACCACACACATTTTGCTCGTCCTATAATTTAAAATGTTTGGCATTATGTTGTTAAAAAAAAATTCTCTCCCCAAGTTGTTTTTATTTAATGTTGTTCTCACTGTTCTGTCCAAAACTCTCACCCCAGTTTGTTGCCTTGAAGAGTTATTTAGTTTTCTAGAATTCTTTGTTCTAATCTGCATAGTTTCTCTCATTAAAATTCTTTCGATTTTTTGGTTTATTTTTTTCTGTATATCCACCCCCATGCTCATAATTATGATCACCAGTAGTTTCGACTAGTGATGGGTAGCTGGGAAATTTCCCCGGGGAATTTCCATTGGAAACGGGAAAATTCCCGGGAATTTCCCCAAACCCTAATTCCCGGCGAAAAAACGGGAATTTTTCTATTCAGTGAAATTCAAGAAAGTTTAGCGAAAAACTTACCGCTCTCAATGTTACAGAAAAATGAGGAAAACATTTTTATGGATAAATATTTGGAAAGAAAAGCTTATGCGTTTACGTCTATCCATAAAGGATCTTGTCTACTAGATACAAAGGCGCAAGGTTGCTACTTAATTGCTGAAGAACAACTCGATGCCATTAAACACTTAGTTAGCTTCGCAAGAAGTTCACATTTCTCTGATGATGCCATTTCTCCAATAAGCTTGGTGAAATTTCCAATTATAGAGCGCACGAAGGTATGTGGGCGAAAGATTTTATTTGGACTGCTTCACAGAATGTAACACCTGTCGCTTGGTGGAAGGGAATTATTGGACAGAACAATCAGCTATCAAAAGTGGCAGTAAAAATTCTTTCTGTTCCTGCTACTTCAGCTTCGACTGAGCGAACTTTTTTTCACATTTTCTGCAGATCAAATGAAGAAATGAAACAAGCTAACAACTCTGCGTGCAATAAAATTATCGTACATCGCCCATTACTGGCGAACGCGTAACAAAGACAGCTGTACAGGATGTACCACGATTTGTCAAGTGTCCGTCTATTTCCAGTTTGACTCAAGTAACTGAAAGTGTTCAGCATTCCAACATGATAGTGCCGGAAGCAGAGATACCTGGACCTTCAGGCCTTTCAAAATCACCAGTAAATTTTGAGCCAGAGACAGAGACGGAGACAGAAACTTCTTCGGAGGACGAAGAAATTCCTTATCAGGACTCTGATTCTGACGAGGAAGACGTGACCGATGAGGTTAATAGCTCAGAAACTGAAGTTTAGTTTTGTTTTTACATACTTTGAAGAGGTAAGTGGATAAAGGGATTATGTTATAAAAAATAGTTTTTGAGCAATTAACTTTTTAATTAGATTCATTGGCATTTTTAGTGAAAAATGTCTTTAACATGCGTTTTTTTGAGTTAGTAAGTGTGTTTATCAACTAATTAGATGTACAAGACCAGACCAAGACAAGACATATATGAACTTAATTAATTCTTAATCAACATAAAAATGTTACATAATTCCTTCATCTACTTATCCCTTCCTTTCATAATACTCAACAGTTTTATATTCTACTAGGCAGATATTTTATTTGTGTTTTTTTTTAGTTAAAGGATATCTTTTTTAAATTTGTTTCCAAAGAAAACTTTTTTTTTTAACAGAAAAGGATATTTAGATTCAATTTTTTATTTAATGAGTTGTTTTCAAAAAAAAAAATGGATATTTTAATTTAATTTTTATCTTGATTGCGTCTTGCGTAATGAATAGATGGAATAGAAAATAAGCTGAAATTCACAAAAATGTATCGGGAATTCTTGGGGAAATTCCCGGAGAAATTCCCGGGAAAACTTCCCGGGAATTTCCCGAACACTTGGTTCCCGGAAATTTACCCATCACTAGTTTCGACGCGACGACGCACAGTGCGTCGCGGTATAGATCTACCTGGACAAAAATCCTCAGTCCTAAACCACCAATAGTTTTGGAAAAAATTTGGATATATTTATATGACAGACTATTATTAATGTACAAAAGAAAAAAAATATGATATCAGACATACAAGGTGTTCCAAATAAATATTTTTTTAAGAAATTAAATACTTATAACTTTGTATTTGTACATACATAAATTTTTAAAGATTAGACATCTATAACTTGAAAAATATCTACTTTTTATTTATATTTATTTAAATTTAATAATAATACATAACAAATTATAAAGAAATAGAACTAAGAAACATTGATAAATTAAAAGAAACTATATACGTTTATTCACTATCGCTATCTGAAGATTCATTTTCGTCACCGCTTATGTCTATTAGGATCATAGGTAAATCTAAGTTCTTATGATCTATTACAGGCGAATCGATTATGTATTCGGTAATACCACTGAGATTTTCATTGTGTCTGAAACTATTTATTCTTAAAGATGATACAAATGGGTCAGAAGTTATTAGTAATGAGGTCATTATATATGTGCTTGTGTTAACTCTTCAAGATTTTCTTGAATGAAACAGACGAAATTTACGTGTGTTTAGCCTCTAAGGCGCCTTCAGCTAACTGGCCAATCGGAAGGTCAAAATGCTGAATTATATCTTTTCTGTGAACTAATAGCTTATTCACACTACTAGGCATATAGTACCAATCGTAGAGTTGTAAGTAGAGTAATCTAGTCTCAAGAAGTAACCGGTCAAATTGGATTAAATTAATTTTCTTACCGCTAGCAATTGTTCGTAAAATAATGGAAAATTTTAATATTAGCTCTTTGTTGATACCTGTTATTGCGGAACTAAGATCAGCGTTATTAAAAAACCTTCTTGCTGTGTTACCGTCATTCGTGGATCTGTAACCCGGTTTTGGTTTATCGACTACCAACCCCATCTTGGTTTTGAATACATTTTTTACGATCTTCGTAGATTTTTTTGTTTTCAGATCCTCTAACCTGTCAAATTTTTAATGGTAGTCGATAAGATAGGTGTAACAAACACTCAAGGATAATCCAAAATTGAAGTTCTTCTCAATTTTAACAGGTTTTTTAGTGACTGACTCTAAATTCATTTCCTTTGGGGAAGCTTCGCAGATAAAACATTTTTGTGTCGCATTGATACTTGACAAAGTATTAATGGTACTACCATCTAACATTGTCATTAATAAAGTGTAATTAACATGAAGCCGTTTTTCCTTGAACACTATTTCAAAATCTGATAAATTTTTTATGTTACTTTTAATTTTAGCTTCTTCCTCCAAAATTAATTTTGATGTTTCTTTGGCGGATATAAATTTAATTGGCCTGCAAAAAAAGACTGATGAAGTTCTGGGACCCAAATAACTTGGCCAGTTATTTTATTAATTAGTTGAATGGATGATAAAGCTACTAGAAATAAATATTTATTGGTCATTTCGGGGTTTTTAAACATTTTTTTGTAAGTGCTATGCCCAGAACTTCCATTAAACCCGTATTTGCAAAACAATTCTAGTGATGCATCGTCAGATAAGCAAGAAAAATCTTCGACAGTTTTTAATATACTTTCTACTGTGATATTTAGTAAGTCTTGTAGATTTACTTCTGCACCGCCCTCAGGAACATCGATATGTCTTGGTATTAGCTGAATTCTATACTCCCTAATGATAGCTATTCGAGGAAAACAGTTTGGGTGTAAGTTATTTACAACAGAACGAAAAGGTTGTATTTTCGTTCTGTTAAATTTAAATCTAAATACAGCGCGAGTGCCTGTTCTGATGATAAAATCTTAGATTTACCTTCTGATCCCGAAGAGCGCAAACGTGATGATTGTTGAGTGGCAAAAAATAGCTCCTCCATAGTGTAATTTTTAGTTTTAATACTGCTTTCTTGAAAAGATAATTGAGGACACCCACGGTTTGCTTTAGAAATATGAGAGTTTTGGGCTCTATTGCTCTCCGTATAAGGTGTCCGTCGTGTATATTTCTTGTTTAAGCCATTCTCCATGGTCTTTCAAAAAACGATCCCGAATACGTGCAGATTTCTGCCATTTTTTGTCTAAAAAGTGTGACACCTTTATCACATTCTTTTTCGATATCGTCAGAATTGTCAGATAAATTTAAAGAACTTAGAATTTTCTTCGAAACTTCTGCCTGCCTTTTAAGTTTTTTTGTTGAAATCCATATTTCAAAAAGATCGCTGTTTTTTAAAGCCATATCAGCAACTAAAAATAAAAAATTAAATTACTTGTGCAAATGTGAGCAATTTAAGTGATGTATCAACTTGTTTGCAAAGATATAAGCTACTTCAAAATAATATATTTCAAGGGACCAAACTAATCTTTTTTTTCTAAAGTTATCCTAAACTTTAAAAATAATTATTTTTAAATATTTTTGATCTATAACTTACAACTATAATTTTGCTTTAAAAAGTACTTACCTTATAACATTTAGCACTTTTAAAACAAGTTTTAAATAAGCAAACCAAAATTTTAATTTAATTATTTTTTTTAGAAAACGACAAGACAGAGCTTGCACTGATAACACTATTTTATAAGTTGACGATTGTTTCAGCGATTACCATAGCCACCTCTGTAACTTTGTGCGTACTGTAAATATGGTGGTTTAAAATTAATTAGTTATTACTCTTTAAGCCTAGATGTATATTATATGATTTTTACCCGATGTCGAAATCCAATTTTTGTCCATTGGGCGACACACTGTGCGACGGTTCAAATTATGAATTGTCTTTCGACTGACATTGTAAATGTGCGCAATTTGCTGTTTTGACATTTCTTCGTTGAGAAGTCGAATGCAATTTTCCCTTTCTGCCGTGTTTAAACGCCTCATATTAATTAAAATTTACAAAATTATAACATTGTAATGTGTCAGATTATTTCTAAAATAATGTTAAGAGGTTTTAATTCCAAATTTGGGCATGGGGGTGGACAAAGAACTCTGTAAAACTGAATGACTCTTTGAGACAACAAACTGAGGTGAGAGTTTTGGACAGAACAGTGAGAAGGACATTAAATAAAAACAGCTTAAAGTGAGAATTTGTTTTTACAAAAACTTAAATAATGCCAAACTTTAAAGCGCGTCGTACGCTACGTTTTTGTCTATTATTGACACGGTATAATGTATAATTTTCAACCCTCAAATAAAATGCGTAGATCGTAGAAAATCTACGTAAAATAAGGATTTGAAATCTGCAAAAATCATCAAGAACCGTCAATTCAATGTCAAGTTATAGCATTTTAAAAATTTTGCTACCCAAATTTTATGTTTAGTAGTGTGTACAAAACCTAAGGGCCTTAATCCAAAAACTGACAAAAATATCTAGAGATATTGATGTTACCTTAGTAACGAACCATATTGCAACGACCAAAAAAAATGTTTGCGGAAATTTTACTCATACAAACTTTTGGATTTTTTGCATGACTTCATTGATCATCCCGTATATAATAAACCTATGGTCCTACCATAAATATACGTCATGCAACTTAATCCGAAAAAAACTAGCTCTTAAAATCTGCAAGCCGCGTTCAAAAACTTGCATTCCTGTTAAAAATATTGAACTATTAATTTTGCCTAAAAATCTGTATGGGTAAGTTCGAGTGGCCAGCAGTTTATATGTTTTTATTACAGGTAGTTCGGCACAAGGGGATGAAGCATCTGCCTCTGCCAATACAATGACATCTTCGGCGGATTACGAGACAGACAGCAAACTTGAAAAACTGGAAAAAGACCTCAGACTAGTAAATGAAGTACAAAATATTATCGACGGAATGTACAGAATGAAGCACAAAGTGAGAAAGAGAGCAGTTGTTGATCCTTTCGCTATTGATCCTCAAATCTACAAGACTCTTATAGAACCTAAAATGCATATAACCTCTCCGGTACAACATTCCAATGTAAATCCAGAAAAATTGAAAGAGGTTAGTGGGTTAGGAAAAATTTTAAAATGGAAATACCTCAAAAATAAACATAGAAAGAAAAGAAGACTAAGAAGAAAAAAGAGACGAAAATATAAACGCTTATATCCTTATCGTCACAGACGTTTTTTAGGTATGTACAACTTTCAATAAAATGATATGTTTTGAATTAATAGATATTCTATATTTGTAGGCCTACGTATGCAAAATTCTTCGTAAACGATGTTCCTTTACCATTACAAAACTCATTTAACAATCCTTTAGAAGAAAAAGAACGTAAATTAATAGTTAACAATAATGGATTAAGAATCATGCATCTAAACAGAGTGGCAAATCCTTGGGGAATACTCTGGCCCCAACTAGATAAGAAAGAATTAAAAATAAAAGATTTAAGAACCTCTCATGAAACAGATGATCCATTAGAAGTGGAAGATATAAGGCTTAATAAGAAAATTACTTATGTTTTTTCAAATTTGCCAACGACTTCAGAAGATGAATTGGAAAAATCAGGTATGTATCTTATTATTAATATAGATTATAAATAATACTCATAATAATATTATTTAATTGTCTTGTTAAAATAGAACCAATTTCCAATGCTAATCCAGAAATAGACAACGACCGAGTTTTCTATTTACGTAAATTTATAACAAACGATACAAGTGAAGAAAGTCCAGACGAAAATAAAGATGAAAATTCTCAAAATAAAAAAGAATATATAAAAAATAGTTATTTTAGAAATTTTAGTAACTCTTTAAGTACTCCTACAGAAGTAAGTGAAAATAAAGATGAAGACTTTCAAAATAAAAAAGAATATAATATAGAAGATAGCAGTTTGGGTAATTATAGTAACTCGTTAAATACCCCTACCGAAGTAGACGAAGAAAATAAAAATGAAGAGTATCAAAACAAAAAAGAATATAATATACAAAAAAGTAGTATGGAAAATTTTAGTAACTCGTTTAATACCTCTACCGAAGTAGTTGATGATAAAGTAATAGATGATATATGGACAAAAACTTATTATTCTTCGGTACCAGGACATCATTCAAGGAACTCAACAACTAGCAAATATATTCACGAAGATGATGATTGGCCAGAATATTGGGCTACAAGGAAACGCAAATACGGAAAGTTTCATGAAACTACTAAAACATTTGAAAAAAAATCTTTAATTGTAACAACAGATAACACACAGCAGAATATTAACCCAGGTAACTAGTAACAATAGGTTTATGTTAGTGTTACACAAGGGTTGGTTCTGAGCCCTCTTTGTTTTTTTGCTACTGATACATTCACTAATCAATTTATGCATTTACGAAGTATGTTAGTTAAAATATAAATTTAAAGATACATACTATTACAAGTAAATATATAAGTTTACTAGAGAACCTTAGTGAAAGTATAAACCAGTAAATTACTATATATCTTCACCTAACCTTCCAAACCAAAATAGATATTAAAGTGTGTAATATAGTAAACCCAACAAAAACAAATTCATTGAAAGTAATCAGATTATTTTTTATATTAGATAGACAGACATTTCGCATCGACTGCCGCATTACAAAGAGACGGCTACTATAAATTGGGTAGGGATGATTTGTGCGAGTTTGTTTATCTGCCATTAGTCTAGTAATTGTTCGTAGTTGGGTGTACCATATTCAGTGAGCATAAACACAGTTTAAAGCTAATTTAGCTTATTTTGAATAAATATTAATAGTTCAATTCAGGATTCATTTAAGATTTAGGCAGGGTTGCGACAGAGAGCCAGTAAATTTGATAAGGTATTTTTGTAGCCAGGGGCGAAATAGTAGTACGCTTAAGTTAGCACCATCATAAAAAAGTCATTTTTAAGAAACTGCTTATATATTTTTCATAAATTGGCAGGCTAGGCGACTAATTTCGAATAAAAATAATCTCCAAAATGGCTATGGTTGCAAGTATGAAGGTCTCAACCCGCATTAGAAATTTCACCTTTACTATCAACAGCTGTTGTTCAACAGGTCGTTAGAGAATGTTTGCAATTTATGGAATAAACGTTAGAAATGATTAGAATTCCTAAAATTGGATTTCATACAAGATTGTAAGTAGCTGAGCTAGCCTACAAATATTGTAAACCTGAAACGAAAAAATAAAATAAATGATAAAACAAAAAAGAAACAAAGGAAAAAAAGAAAAAAAAACAAATAATACAGACAACAAAAAATACAAAAAAAAATAAAAAATAAACAAAAATACATACAATTAAAAAAATAGATATTATTTATAATTAATTACAAACTCAGGTATTTTGATAGCTGTAAGTTAAAATATAATAATAATAATAATAATAATAATAATAATAATAATAATAATAATAATAATAATAATAATAATAATAACAATAATAATAATAATAATAATAATAATAATAATAATAATAATAATAATAATAATAATAATAATAATAATAATAATAATAATAATAATAATAATAATAATAATAATAATAATAATAATAATAATAATAATAATAATAATAATAATAATAATAATAATAATAATAATAATAATAATAATAATAATAATAATAATGTAATCATGTAACAATAGTGGATAAAACAAAGAATTATCGATTACTACAATAGTCTGGCCTTTTCGTTTTATCCAGTGCCATTAAAAAAAATAATAATAATAATAATAATAAATTTCAAGTGTTACATCTCGAAAATAGTATGCTTACTGAATCAGGCCCAATGGTTTTGACTAGCCCATCATTTCGATTCTACCGTCAAAATGACCGTCAAGAGGATATATCTCAAAAACGGTATGAGCCCAAACGAAACAAATTGACAAATTAGTGGTCCATTGAGCACATTGCTCACTGAATCTAGCCCAATGGTTTGTATGACCAGCCTACTCATTTAAATGCTGCCATCAACATAGCATCGCATATTTTTGAAGGCCCTATCTCGCCCAAACGCCGAATATTATGGGCCCAATGAGCCCAAACGCCGAATATTATGGGCCCAATGAGCCCAAACGCCGAATATTATGGGCCCAATGAGCCCAAACGAGAGGCATCCTGACCCAATTACCATGAAGAAAAATCTGATGTGTTCAACACATGACTTCATGTCTAGTTATTTTCGATTTTGTACAACCTACTGTATCACTCCTGTAAATGTTTAGAGGATTAACTGAATACATTATGTTTTCACACACATCTTACTCGAAACATTTTTATACGTTCATTGCTAACGAAAATACTGAAAAATAAAAATGTTCTAATTTTTCCCTTATGGTCCATTTTAGAGAAATCATGTTTAAAATAAAAATTATAGAGAATGATATCACAAACAACTTTTATTTAAAGAATTTTCTTCTCCAATCGTAAATAACAGATATTTCCTAAAGTAAAAAATTACACCTTATAAAGTACCCTCCCTTTCCAAAATGCGTCAACTATGCCCAAAATTTATTCAGCTTACCGCAGGATAAATAAAATTTTATAATTTGGTGTTCTTGTCTTTAACCGTTTTGAAGTTATATTCAAAATTCGAAATTTGCCCATTTTCCCAACTATCTCGAATACGGTCTATTTAGGGGAAATCATGTATAAAGTAAGAATTATAGAGAATCACATCACATTGCAACTTTCATCTAAAAAATTTTCTTAAAATTCGAATTTAACACTATATAATTGGATTTTTCCCTCTGGTACAGAAGCGTCATCTTAATATTATTCATTTTGAGGTACATTTTTTGTATACAGAGATAGTTCTTCTTACCTCTACAGTCCATAACATTTTCCTAGTTTTCTATTTAAATTTGTAAAAAACAGTTGACTTAATTAAAAACTCTATCCAATCCAACCAGTAACACTTCTAATAGTAACGTTTCTTGTAAAAAAAAAATTTTAAAAAATGATAACAAAAGCGAGAATAAGAATAAACTGCGATTTTCTTGTACCACTGCATGCATTTTCGACAGAAATACTCGTTGCTGACGTCACAGTTCGGAGGCTGCCTGCGCGCGAGCACACCATCCTATATTCACACCACGGGTATATATCATAAGGTACGTCCAGATGTTCCGACTATGCCCAAAATCTAATCAGCACACCGCACGAGGGATTAAATCTTGTTTAAATTTTGATATTTTTCTATTTATCCGTTTTAGAGTTATTTTCAAAATGCGAAATTTTTCCTTAAATATCTCGAATAGGACCTATTTTAAGGAAATCATGTATTTAACAAGAATGATAGAGAATGGCATCACAAGCAACTTTGCTTTAAATAATTTTGCTAAAAATTCGAATTTTACACTTTTTGTCAAATTTTTCGAATCTTAGGAAAATTATGTACCCCCTTAGATGTGCCAATCAGCTCACCGCAGGATGGGTTAAAGCTTAAGTTTAAAATTTGGTGTCTTTCTGGTAATCCGTTCATGAGTTATCGAATATGCAAGGATGGCATCGCATATTTTCGGAGGCCATATCTCGAAAATGGTATGAGCCCAAACGCTGAACACTATGGGCCCAATGAGCTCAAACGAGAGGTATGCGCTAGTTCAGTGTGATATCATTTTGGTTCCACTGACATTTAATTCTAACCAAACTTTTAACAAGAACATCAATAAATTTGACCTATACGTTTTTACTGTTTTTATTTTATTTCAAAATATTGTTTACAGGTCATAAAAAATAGTTTAAAGGTATGTAATTGGTAACTAAACGATTGTATATTTGATACATGCTATCTACTTACTTTAGGAATTTATTTATAAAAGTGAAAAAAACGATATAATTTAGGTAAACAAAATGAACAAAACGCAGTCAAAAAATCTACTGTCACTTTAGTTGTCAGTGGAACCATAATTACATCATCACTGAACTAGCGCATTCTGGCCCATTTGTATATTACCATTTTCGGAAACAATGCAATGCCAACTTGACATAAGCGAGAAAGGCACCAAGATATTTGGAGGCTATCTTGGGCTTAAGTATTTGAAACTTTCAGAGAACGAGATACGTATTATTTCCTGAGGATTTGGAAACGAGATAATGGGAGTTTTGGAGATGTTTTCGTAAACTCCTACATTAGGAAAGCGAGATTGTTCAGGATCCGTAAGTAAGGTCAACCTTCACCCATCTTTTTCATGGATAAAAGTTATTTTTTATTAAATAAAATATGTTTTTAAATATATCGCAAATGGGTTGCCTAAGAAAATACGGTCACGACCAATTTTTACTTTTCTTTTTGGGTACAGGTAAGGAAAGTATAGAAATCATGATACAAGTTGCTTATAATGTCATTCTCTATTATTTTGTTTCTATACATGATTTCCCTAAAATGGACCTAATTCGAGATATTTAATGAAAAGTGCAAATTTCGAATTTTGATGAAAACTCAAAAACGAATGAAGAGAAAAACACTAAATTTTAAACTTAAGCTTTAATCCATCCTGCGGTGAGCTGATTAAAGTTTGGGCATGGTCAAAAAATCTGGGGAATAATTTACGTTTTTTTTTTTTTACTTTAAAAAATAAATAGTCTGGACCGTATTTTCTTAGGCAACCCATTTGCGGCATATTTATAAACATATTTTATTTAATAAAAAGAAAGTTTCATCCATTAAACAGATAGGTGAAGGTCGACCTCACTTCGGTTCTTAGACCAAGAAGATAAATGTTGGCATCTTCGGAAGATACGGCTTTCAAGTAAGGAGAGTTTGAGGGTTAATGAGCAGGAAGTACGCCATACTGTACTGCTTTGTATTCGATATTGGAGCTAATACAAGAAGTATGAATCACACAATACTCCAAGGAGATCTACTCGCCAACGACTCATGTCAAAAATACGTTTGACATCGGAAGACTAGTTGAGGATGTGAGAGAATCTCACACTCCAAATAATCAACTACAGTATATTTAGCGAGTCTGACTTTTAGGACATTTACATTCTGGGTATTTTGTGTGAATTTTTGTGAATTTGGATGTTTAAAATGATAAAATTGGGGTTTTTGTGGTTGCACCAGCGTGAATACTGGTCTAGTAAATTTAGCTCACTAAAGTAGACATTTAGACGTTGAGTTGTTTGGAAGTACGGTCTTTAATGAGCAATGTGTTTTAAACGAATTTGTCTCCAGCTCTATTTCCAAGCGTTGAAGCTGTTATTTAGAATACCAACTAGCATCATGGTGCTCGACGAGACGCCGCGTGATTGTCAGTATATTCCAGAGGGTAGTTATTAATGTATTTAAGGTATTTAAGGTAATTAAGGTATCACGAGCAAAAATTTTCTTCAGAGAGATCTGAATGTATTTTGTCTAAAGTAATACGATATTTTCAGAAATATATGATGAAAATACAAGACCACTCAGAGACTTAGATATTTTTACTGAACCATTTAAATGGGCATCACGACAAGACGATTTAGATCGCACCACAAAAAAACGGAAGAAAGGAAGTTGGAGAGATAAGTTCACTAAAGATAAAACTTCTACCGCACTTCCTAACGTAAATTGGAAGAGTTTTAATTTTACAGAAGAACGAAATCCGTATACAACCATCGAATTGACAAAAACGCCGCCAAGTAAGATATTCTTTATTATGAAAAGAAAATTTAGGATTTTTTTGTGTCAAATATTGATTAATTATAAATTGTAATATCGATGGAATGCACTGCTATTTATGGCTCTTTCTCAAATATACAGGGTGCCATTTAAAATATTGATCTGGGGTAGGTGAGAGTGGGTTGTATAGTATGGTTGGTAACAAACATTTCTGTTTTTCTTTCTTTAAATACACCTGAAATATATCCATCCGAACTTTTCGCTCGGGCACCTGGTATTGTCGACTTTTACGTTGCAGAGTTGTAAATCCTTAAATAAACGCTAACGTCGACTTCTCAATTACACTATAAATCGTAATTATTTTAATAAATATCAGTGATTAAATTAGTTCATGAAATATTATTTAAAATGTGATGAACTGCTGAACGTACTGTATTTTCTAAGTCACTGATATATTTGTTCCACTATTTTTTAATAATATCTTCGTAAACTTAGTTATTTGTTCTACATATTTATTTATCTGAATAAAGATGTTATTTAAAGTCTATTCTTACTGAAGATCAAGGCCTATTGTACCTCTCTCAGTATCTATCCCATACGGTTAATAATAATAATTTATTCAATTATATATCTGATGGGTGCTTCCGCGATTTCTTCGGGTTCCAGATATTTTGTATATTATGAATAGGAGTTTCATCCTGTTCTTCGAATTTTCTACATAGGTAATCGTCATATATCCATAAGATAGGTGTTTTCTTAGGCCGCAGTGTCCCATAAAAAGTTTTATTACGGTCTTGAGTTATTTCCTATTAAAGTTTACCAGTTAATTTTTTCCGCTTTAAGATGGACCTTCTATGAATATTTGGAACTTTTTGAGCCCAGAAAGTTTCAACTAGAGCTCATGGTGTTCTCTATTTACCTGTTCCATTAGCACCCTTTTATCATGTTGATATGAAATAATACCTCATGTGTGATCAAGTTAAACTTTTCTCAGCACCCTTTCTAACTAGGAGGTATGCTTTCTCGTTTCTCAACATTCCCAGCACCTATTCCAGAATGATCTTATTAAGTTCTGCCAGAGGCAGATGGAATGTTAGCAGTTACTTTTTATTGTACTACTACTTTTTGCAGTGTTTTAATGGCTGCTGGCTGCCATAGAGGCTCTTATATCTAAAAGAGTCATTTAGCTGTTACTTTAGCCTGGAATACTAGCGCGTCAGTGACTTATGGTTTAACCCTTAAACTAATGATCTACCCTGTGTTCGCATTTTCAATCAAAGCTCATGTACTGTTTTGCATCTTCAAACTGTCTGCATACCAGATTGTTTAGTCCTGTATTTTCGTATCTTCTCGACTTTTGACCTTTTCGGGTATTTAAGTATCTAAAGTTATGAATCATGAATAATAGATATTCTATCCAATGTCCGGATTTTATTTCAATTTTTTTTAATATCATTGTAAGGTATCCTTTTCTTTAAAGTTCCTATCCAAATCTACTTATAAACAACCTGTATACCACAAGGTGTAATAGAGAAGGACCTAGTAGTAGCTTCATTACTGTGGTGGGCGTACTTATAAATGTCCCTTTCTTCCTAGGCTCGTCTAACTTAGTCTCTGAACTGAAGCCTAATGACTTATTGTATTTGACCCATATTAATTCGTAATACCATTTTGTTACCTTAGTTATTGTTTTCTTTAAACATGATCCTCCCATAAAGCTATTCCCTTGTACTTGTTTTGGGAGATTCGTCCAATAGTTGTGTATTTTCCGAACCCAGTCATTTATGAAATCTGAAACTGTACTCTGTGGTACTTTAAAGTTTATATTTCGTTCCGGTATTTCTTCTGATCCTCTCTTCGCAAGTTCGTCGACTTTTTTCCCTCTATCTTTTGCTGACCTGATCCTGACACCCAAATTAATTTTACTCTATTTCGGTCTGACAGTGTTCTCAGTTCTTCTCTTCACTTTCTGACTCGATATGGCCTTAAGGGATGTCTGACATAATTTGGATCTGATTATTTTCGATAGCTCTTCTATTGTTTTTTCTTGCACATTGCAATATTACATAATTCTCAACCTGAAATACTGAAACGTGCCTTCCTATCACACAGCTAGGTTTTTTGGAGAATACTCCGTCCCCAGTGCCTTCCGCAGTTTTTGACCCGTCTGGTTACCAGGTTTATTGCTGTCATTGGGCACTGGGTTCTTTCATAGTGATCTTCGTTCTGTTTGGTACTAAAACCTCAAATGAAGTGTTAAACGTTTGGTTACGTGATATGTTCTCATGTCTAGCATGTCGTCTGTCATTAACTTTATACTTATGTGACCTTATCTACTCGTAATGTTAAAATTTTTCTTCTTAATCTGTAAGCACCTAATGTTGCTTTTTCCTGTATCACAAAGTAAAGTAGAAACAAGACTATTAGTGCTTCCATTGCTGATGTGGGGAGCTGTTCTCATTAAAACCGTTATTACAAGACAAGCGAGTCTGTTTCTTGCTTAATCTCGTTATCGTCGCTCTTTGTTGTATCTTTGGCCACCAAATTAAAGTTGCGTATGCTATCATCAGTCTTACCACGGAGCATCTTGTCATCACTAGTGACGTTTCCGCTTTCGTTTTTATTCTTTTCAAACGTAGAATCCAGAGTTTCCAGTCGATTGTAACCCCAAGATACTTTACCTCCCGCTTTAGTTGGACGATTTTACCTCGAAGGTCTAGCGGTTTTGGTCCCTCAAACTTTCGTCTATGCGTGAATGCAATTATGGTGAAATTGCTGGGACTAATCTTTAGTTCTTTCTTTTCTATACCATGTTGTTACTATGTTTAAAGTCTCTTGCATAAGATCTTTGTAGTATTGTATTTACCATGTGCCATGATCACTAGATCATCAGCCTATTCCAGGGATTTATGACCATTATTTTTGAGTCCTAATCGTCCCAACCATTACCAGGTTCCACAGGAGTGAAGACAGTACTCCTCTCTCTGGGTATCCTCTCGCAACCCGAACTATTATCATCTCTTCATTAATGGTTGCATACAACATTCTCCCTCTTAGCATAAAGTCAATCCAGGTCACACATGTGCCCTTGATTCATCCATGTATCATAAATCTGACGATAGATTAGATTGAGGTATTATCGATGTCCAAGAAAGCTCCGAACATTTCCTTCTTGTCTTCCATTGTTTTCATCCTTTTTACCAATTAATGGAGAGCTATTTTTGTTATTTTTTCTACACTATAGGCGTATTGGTCCTGGTTTATTGGTCTTTGAACCAATATCCCAAGTCTTGAGTACGAAAGACATTATATTTATTGGTGATAGGGTGTTTGCCGTTCCCTGTCTGATTTTCCTAGATTTTGGTAAGAAAAGTGACCCTAATATTTCGCTATGCTCTTGGTATGTATAAAAAGACCAGAGTACTTCTAAGTATGCTGCAGAGTCTTCTGTATAAAATATTAGGTCCTCTTAGCAGCATTATTGGATAAATCCGGTCAATTCTCGGTGTTTTGTATGGTTCAAATGAGTTGATTGCCCATTTCAGTTTATCATAATCCTCCATTTTTTTGACGGTCTATCAATCTTCCCGTTTGGCTCCTTTACGAGCTTCTAGGTTAATTGGACTCCAGATTGCCGGTGTCTGCTCTATGGTTTGTGACCCAGGAACCCTAAAGAGTTTTCTTATCGTTTCATTTCCTTTTCTAATGTACTCTCCAAATTCGTTATTAAGAGAGTTTATAGTATTTCGTTTGTATTTTGAAAGGGACTTTCTGGCATCTAGTACATTCTTGAGTACTTTCTATCTCCTCACAATACCTCCTACAGGAATATTTCTTGACTCTCTGTTATAAAAAATGTAGTTATTAGTTATTATTATTTCAATACATTATTTAGTTATCTTCACTGAATGTGCCCGAACCATCGTAGACAATGTGCTTATATATTGTTGGTTGACAGGTAAAACCCAAGTGTTCCTACAACTTATAGGAGATAACGAGGTTTCAATGATTTTTTTTCTATTAAAATTATGTTTTAATAGCTACAGAGGTAATATCGCCGATTACCATAAAAAGGGTTTGTGTACATTCTAATGCAAGAGTTGAATCTGACAGGCACGTAATGTGTGGAGACAGAAACAATACGTACTTAGTGAATTGTACCTGTTTGGGACGCATATAAGAATGAACATAGGACTTAGCGAATTATACTTATTATTATACATATTTTATACGAATAAAAAATAACAGCCGGATATAAAAGAAATGCATTTTAATCTTCAGCATATCACTCTCGTAGACATCGGGCTCTGGTAAGTGCTGCGGAGGTACAGAATATAGAATTACTACTAGGTAAGTTTTGGTAATATAGATGTTTTTTTTTTGTTTTTTTTTTTTATTTAGTAGACTACCGCATCAACCAAGTGGGTTATTAGCAGTGGAATGGGTTTACATGGTTTACAAAAATTGAGAATTTGAATGTCGTTTAAATATTTGACAATAGTTTTGTATCACAGTTTTCACCTAAAAGAGAGCACAATGAGTGTGGAAGATTATTTTGTTATCTTTCATTGTTATGTTTTATACATTCCAATATGGATTATTTTCATTTTTTAATAGGTACTCTTGTGTAATTTTCGTATGGCCTATTCTTAGTCGCGATATTAGCACTTGTGTTGAACGCGGGTATATTTTAATAGGCCAAGGTTTCACTGTTTTTCTAACTTCCCGTAATTTAGATGTTGAAGTTTACTATTCATTTTGCCATGCACTTAGAACTTTGGTTTTTACCCACATTTTCACATCTTCATGTAAAGTTTCACTCACTATTTTCGCAGTTTCACTACTTATTGTTTCTTTGGCACATATGTCAGCTTCTTCATTACCTTGGATTCCAATGTGTTAAGGAGTGCATAAAAACACCACCTCAATGCTGTCTTCTTTTATGGTCGGAACATACGTTTCCAATTGTTTTGAGAGAACTCAGAGAGTCTGTTATTATTAAAACTTTTTTGGGATATATTGTCTGTGTATGGGTAAGGACTTTTAAAAGAGCAAACATTTCTCCAGTATAAACACTAGTTAAGGCAGCGAGTTTGTATTTTAATTTGGAATGTTGGGTTACAACTGCGACTCCAACGCCGTCTGATGTTTTAGATGCATCCGTATAAACCTTGTAGTGATCAGGATATTGATCTAATTTGGATATGAAGGAATATTTTATTAAAGTAGCTGGAGAATCTGTTTTCTTTAAGGGTAAAAGTGAATTGTCGATAATTTGGGCATGTATTAGCCATGGTGGGGTTTTTATATTACAGGTTAATATAGAGGGAAAATCAAGTTGCAGAATTTCTAGTTGTTTTCTAACTCTTTCATAAACAGAAAGATGGCAGTTTTTTAGCAAGTACAACTTATTAAATCTTTTTGAGTGGGTATTTTCCAAAGTAGGATGTTCTTTCTTATTTATCAACGAACTTGCATAAGTCAACGTCAAATATTCTCTTCTTCTATTTAGCGATGGTTCCTCCAGCTGGACGTATAAGCTTTCAGACGGTAATGTGCGATAAGCCTCTGATATAATTTGCAACGCGGAGTTATGAACGACGTCAAGAGATTTTTTTGTAGATACGTAGACAATGGAACCGAAGTCAATTTTAGATCGAATGAGGCTTCTGTAAATAAGTAGAAAGGTTTCCTGGTCTGATCCCCAATTTCTGCTGGATAATAGTTTAAGTAAATTGATACCTTTTTGACAAGCGACTATGAGATTTTTGATGTGATAATTCCAGTTTAGTTTGGTATCGAAAATCATACCTAGAAATTTTGTAGTCTTCACAAATTCCAGTTTTTTTCTGTAGAGCCTAAGTTCTGGTAGTTCGTAAATCTTATTTTTAAAAAAATTATTTGTCTTTAAAGTTGAGAAGTAAAATCCTGTTCTATCAGACCATTTTTCTATATCATTTAATTGTTTTTGTAATATTGGCTTCATCGTTGTGATACTTTTGCTTTTAATGAACATTACTAATAGTGGATTTTATTTGTTACACTAGGTGTAAATTTTCTGCACTAATTGCATTTGATTTGTTCAGTGTAGCATCAAATATTTGACAGTAGTACACGTGTAGCATATACTTTTGACAAGTATGTCAGTTCGAATACAGTGTAGAGTGTGACAGCAGTGTAACAAATAAAATCCACTATAAGTCGTCAGCAAATAGTCTCATTTTGATTGGCTTCTGAATATTTTCTGCAATACCATTTATTATAATAAGAAAAAGTGTTGGGCTGATAACAGAACTTTGAAGTATTCCATTCTCTTTTATTTTTCTCTCCGAAAGTTTACCATTTGTTCATACATAAAAATATCTTTTGTTTATGAAATTTTTATGAAAGCCAGTATGTTGCCGTTTATGTTCCAGTTTTGAAATGTGTTTAGTATGTTGGCTCTGCAGGCTATATCAAAAGCTTTATTGATATAGAAAAAAATTTGCAAGGCATTTTTGTTGAATAAATGACTCGTGAATATCACTTTCCAAGTCTAATAGATTATCAGCGGTACTTCTCTGTTTCCTAAATCCACTTTGTTCTGGAGTAATTAAATTTCTGTGTTCTAATTCCTACAACAATCGATTTTTTACATTTTTTTTAAGGGTTCTGCACATTGTGCAGGTAAGTGAAATTGTCCTATAAGAGTCTGCCAAAAGTTTGTTTTTTACAGGTTTCAGAATGGGTATCACTGTTGCTTCTCTCCAATTGTTTGGGAATACATGGGTCTTTCCATATTTTGTTAAATATTTCTAGTAGAATATTTTTTGCCTTTTTTTGGAAAATGTTGTAGGAATATGATGGGTATATTATCAGGTCCAGGG
Source organism: Psylliodes chrysocephalus (assembly GCA_927349885.1). Lineage (NCBI taxonomy): Eukaryota > Metazoa > Arthropoda > Insecta > Coleoptera > Chrysomelidae > Psylliodes > Psylliodes chrysocephalus. Next base: position 28,279,610 of record OV651815.1, on the reverse strand, counting down.
CTAGAATTTTTGAAAGAATTTATAGCGCCATCTAGTTCTGCCTCAATTAATGGATTATTAATAGGTGCATTATTGTTGGTATTTATTGCAAAATTTGTAATATTTGTTAGTTGTCTGTTATTTAAATAGTTTTCTCTGTAAGTGACGTCGCTAAAATTGTTTTTATAGTTTTTAGATAATGTTTCAACTATTTCTTCAGGGTCTGATATTACTTTTCCATTTTTCTCGGGATACCTTATTTGTTGAAAGGAATTTCCTCCTGATATTTGTTTAACTTTTTTCCAAGCACTTGTCATATTTGTTGATACATTTTTGCTTGGCACAAACTTTTTTCAGGATTCTTTCTTACTATTTTTAATTTCAAACCTGGCTTTACCTCTTAATTCTTTAAACCTGTTAAGATTTTCTAGATTTGTATGTATATATGTATGTATATAAATTCATTGATACCTACTGCTTTTGATATTTTGTTGAAATCTGGTAGGCACCCACCATGCGTGGAAACATTTTTTGGGACAAAAATTAATTTTCTACGTTTTGAATAGAAAAAAATGATAAGCGCATTATTGCCCTCTTAAAGCAAATGAAATAAACATTAGTAGGCTGGGTAAAGCGTCATCATTTTTGACGTTTCTTTTCATAAAGACAATAAAGTTGATATTGATTTTACATTATTAAATAATTATTATTAGAGTAAGAGTTAAAATCTGAAAAAAAAAATGGTAAATTTTATGAACAGGGAATTAGCTGACATGCATTTTAGTTATGGGCTTGCAGACGGAAATGCATACGAAGCCAGATGGATATACCAAGAGCGATATCCAAATCGCGTACTACCCGATCCGAGAACATTTTCTAGGATTCATAGACGTCTTCACGAGACCGGAACTTTAAAAGTAGACCACAAGGCTAAAGGAGTCCATCAAACAGTAAGAACACCGGAACTTAAAGAAGGAATTTTATGAAATTGAGGAGAACCCCGAAACTAGCACGAAGAGAATCGCGTCAACATTTAATGTTTCACATGTACTTGTTTGGAAAATTCTCATCGAAAATTTGTTATACCCATATCACATTCAAAGAATCCAGGCATTACTCCCTAGAGATTTCCCGTTGCGCATTAATTTCTGTGAGTGGTTTCTTCAAAACCTGCTGGAAAATCCATTATTTGACAGGCACATTCTTTTTACCGATGAAGCTAATTTTTCTCGAAACTCAATAATAAATTTCCATAATAACCATTTATGGGCGGATGAAAAACCTTATGCAATTGTTGAGTCAAATCATCAAGAACAGTTCTCATTAAATGTTTGGACTGGCATTATTGATGATTATTTGATAGGCCCATTTTTTCTCCCAAGAAGACTTGATGGACAATCATATTTACACTTCCTTGAAGATGATCTGCCGCCAATGCTTGAAGACCTTCCTCTTTTATTAAGAAACCAGATGTGGCTAATGCACGATGGTGCGCCTCCACATTTTAGCTTACGAGTGCGTGAATTTTTAAATCAGGAGGAACGCAGTCATGGCCGCCTAGATCTCCCGACCTTAATAGTTTAGACTTCTTTTTCTGGGGGCATCTGAAAAGCTTAGTGTACGCAGTGCCGATTCAAACCGAAGAAGAGTTACGAAATCGTATAACAATCTGCTGCCAAACCATAAGAAACACCCCAGGAATCTTTGAAATTGTGCGTCAGTCTATGCGAAGAAGAGTAGATGCTTGCATACGTGTGGGTGGAGGACACTTCCAACAATTACTGTAAATAATTTGGGTTCTTTATTTTGTTTGTATTCTCTTGTAATTTCGTTTTAGATTCAAGATTTTGAATTTTCATTTTACTATAAATAAATCCCGATTTTTAAAATACATAGAATTTAAAAAAATCAGAGGTGTACGTTTTTTTTTCTATCCAAACATTCAATATGATGCCTACGTGGCCGTCACTGGTGGAAGTAGAAAATTAATTTTTGCCCCAAAATAAGTGTTTTCACGCATGGTGGGTGCCTACCAAATTTCAACAAAAAATTAAAAGCAGCTTAAGAAAAAAAAATTTTGGTTTTTATTTTTTTACGCTAACGCAGTGCATCATCGTACGAAAGCAAGTCTATGGGCCAAATTTGCTCAAAAATAAATGAATATTTCAAAAATAATTTTGGATTTTAGAAAAAGCAGTGGCGTACCATTTTTTTCTTCAAAAATATTCAGTTCAAACCCCGTACGGAAGTTACTGGTAAAAATTTAAAAAAATCTTATACGTCAAAAAATGCTCCTTAATGATTAAAAGGTGTCTACAAAATTTCATAGAAATATCTGCAGTGATAAGAAAATTATGAAAAAAAATATATTTTTTTCTTAAAACTGTAACACCCTGTAGCTCAAAAATTAAGAGATTTACGACATATGTTGATGTTAACTTTTCTTCTTAAAATCACCCAAGGATTCACACCCTTAAGTATCGGCACTCAATTAATAAACACCCTGTATAAGGTTTAATAGATTTCAAGTCTTCATTTATGCTTCTTCTTCCTTTTTTTTCATTGGTTGTTCAGGTGTTTTAAAGTTTTGATAATTTTTTTATATTGTTGGACTTTCAATTTCGGAAGCATTAGGTTTGTTTTGACTGAAGTTGGATGTAAATTTATTTGATCCAGATGGTTGCGGCTGTTCTTTTTTGGAATTAAGTTTAATTGTATTGGTTTGAGTAGGGGGGGGGTTAGGGTTTCTACTACTGGAGTAATATCATAGTGGCTGATAGGTTCGTTTGTTGTAGGTACGGTAGATTCGTCACCGTTGTTTATTTTTTGATTTAGTTCGAGTGGTTGGTTATTTTGAGGAGGACTGTTTGAGTAGGTTGGTGCTGGTTGTGTTTGGGGTGGATTTTGTGTGTTAAGTTGATTTAAATAATCTGATCCTTTGTGTCCTGGTTGTTTACACTTATAGCACACCTGACCATCTGCACTTAAAAATATGCGATACGTTGTATTGTCATGCTGTATGTGAATGTTTTCAGGAATTGCATTAGTTGAAGAGGTTATATAAACTTGGCGACGGAAACTTAATATGTGTTGATAGTGAGGGTTATTTTCAATAATTCTTAAGAATGACATTGGACTAAGTTTATACCAAGGTTCTATAACGATGTAGTTAAAAGTTTATTTGGAATAGTCGGACATACATTAGATAATACAAGTCTTTCGGAAGGGCTATTTAACTTTCCAGCTTTGATGCATTCTCCGTTTACAATAATGTCTCTATTGTTGTCTGTTAAAAAATTTTCAACGATGTTTTGTTTTCTATTATTCGACATTCGAGAAGCAAATAATATACAGGATGTCATTGAAATAGTGTAAAAAAAATTCGGGAGGTGATAGTACTCCTAAAACTAGTAAAAAATGTTCCTATAACTATGGGTCGTTAAATGCATATTAAGGGATTTAGGGCAGTCAAAAGGGAAAACTTGGAAAGTGGTTTTTTTGAAATTGTAAGCTTAAAAAACACGATAAAACTTCGAAAAAAATCATTGCTGACATAAAATTTACTGCTGAATCCAATGGTAATATCTAAAAATTACTTATTTAATCAGAAAGGGTAGTTCTTGCAAGGGTAAGGGGTTGATTTTTTTACAACATGGGTCTATTTTTTTAAAAACTACTACCTTTTTTCAAAAAGGTACTCTTATTGCAAGTCGCTTAAAGCAATGGTTTTCGATAAAATTGAAGGCAAACATTTTACTGAACCCGTATTTGAAAAACAAGTATGTATTTATTTTCAGATGGGTTGCTCACAGGTTAATCAACATAAATTTATGAAAATTATGGCGTGCTTATTTCAATTTAGAATTACCAAATCGCCCTGTTAAACAAGAGAAGCGCCGAAATTATTTTAAATAATAAAATAGTGAGAAATTAAAATGAAAAATATTTTATTACTATTATTGAAAGTACCGTATTTTTTATCATATCAGTCTGACTCTTTTATTTAAAGTAAATGTTCAATGTGGCCACCATTCATTTCAATACAGACACCTGCTCTACTCCTCCAGGATCTGCGTACCCTATCGAAAATCCTTGCCGTTGTACGAATTTGATTGGAGCAGTCAATTATCAGTTGTCGTAGTTGCTCTTCAGTATTAATCGGCACTGAGTAAACCAAAGCTTTTAAGTGACCCCATAAGTAGAAATCAAGTGGATTAAGATCTGGTGATCTGGCTGGCCAAGCTTGTGGACCACCACGTCCTATCCAACGCCTCTCGAAAACTTGATTTAAATGATTTCTCACAGCTAGTAAAAAATGAGGTGGTGCACCATCGTGCATAAAATACATAATCTGCCTCTGTTCTATTGGAACTTCCTCCAAAAGTATTGGTAAATGGTTTACCAAAAAATGAAGGTAATTTTGTCCATCAAGCCTAAAAGAATAATAATAATTAGGAATTGGTGACGTTTGAACAGTTTTAAAATTTGCCTATTGGGTAGAAAGAATGGTCCAATAAGTCTATCTCCAAGAATTCCCGCCCAAACGTTTACTGAGAATCGAACTTGGTGTCGGCTTTCTATGACAGCATGAGGATTTTGATCGGACCAGTAATGAGTGTTGTAGTAATTAACAATCCCATTTTTGGTAAACCCTGCTTCATCAGTGCATAAAATGTTTGACAGAAAAAAGGGATCTTCTACCAGTTTTCTTAATAACCAACGACAGAAATTGGCACGAGCGGAATAGTCTGAAGGATTAAGGGCTTGTACTCTTTGGATGTGGTATGGATACAGCAGTTGAGAATGAAGAGTAATCCACACAGTATGGCGACTCACGTTTTCTCGCGCTGCAATTCTCCTTACAGATAACCCTGGACTTCCTCTACACTTCTTAAAATTTGCTCTTCAATTGCTGGTGTACGCACTGTAACATTACGGTCGCGATCATGGTGCTTGTTTCTAAATGAACATTCGTCTCTCAGGCGCTGATGGACTCTGGCAAATATCCTATGAGAGGGTGCTCTGCGATTTGGATATTTTTGAATATACAAACGTTTAGCTAAAAGACCGTTTCTGTTCGCTCTTCCATAAATAAAATGCATATCTGTCAGTTCAAGTACAGTGTATTCCATAATTTCTGGTATATTACGCTCACGTACACTTCAACAACAAGAAACTGACAGAAATACTTAAAAACCAGAATAATTTTAGGCAAAATTATTTACAATTTCTTTTTGCTAAATTAAAATAAAAAATTGTGATAAGGCCATGTCATAGCTATTGTTTTGTCCTAATTTGATTATTCCATTAACAAAAAGTATTCATTGACAGTGGCGTGCCCACAAATTTCTTCTGGGATTTGGGTTGCCACTTACCTTCCGATTGTAAAGTTGAGAGAAAAAAATTGACTCACAGACAAAAAATAATTTTTCATAATAAAATTTCTTCGACATTACTTGAAAATATTTTTTTTCTTTAGTGTTTATGAGTTTTTTGGGAGGTTGATTAGTTTAACACGTCACTATTTTCATAAATTTATGTTTATTAATCTGTGAGATACCCATGAATAAATAAGTAATTTTACTTTTCGTTTTTCAACTACAGGTTTACCAAACTCTTTGCCTTCAATTTTCTCGAAAACGGTTGCTTTAAGCGACTTGCAATAAGAGTAACTTTTTATGGAAAAAAGGTAGTTGTTTTTAAAAAATCAACCCCTAAAAAGTTAATCATACATCGACCCCTTACCCTTGCAAGAACTACCCTTTCTGATTAAATAAGTAATTTTTCGATATTACCATTAGATTTAGCAGTAAATTTTATGTCAACAGGGATTTTTTCGCAGTTTTATCGTGTTTTTTAAGCTTACAATTTCAAGAAACCACTTTCCAAGTTTGCCCTTTTGACGCCCCTAAATCCCTTAATATGTATTTAACGACCCATAGTTATAGGAACTTTTTTACTAGTTTTAGGAGTACTATCACCTCCCGAATTTTTTTACACTATTTCAATGACACCCTGTATTTCTAGGTTGAATATATGCTCCTAGTTGATAAAGAAACTGTTGCAAATTTACATTGTTCAAGGATGGAAAAATAATTGCTTGTTCTTTTGTTGGGAGATTGAAAGTCTCATTATGATTTTGTTTGAGAGCTGTTGAGAAGGGGGTGTTGGAGGTTGGATTTTCATGGGAATAAATTTTATTGATAGAATCCCCTGCTAAGGTTGGAAAGGTAATATCATCACTTTTCATTAAATGTCTCATTAGTATTTCTTAAGATGGCCCTGTTCAGAACGGAAAAAAATTCTTATCTGCTATTTGTAGCTAAATGTATTTTCGATTTTGTATATAATTTGGTTTTTAGATTTGTATAATGCCTGTATAAGTATAAGTATTTACCTGCTTAAGATTTGATTTGTTTAACTTGTGTTGAGTAATCACTGATTCCTGTATACTTTTAATATATTTTAGCTGTTTACCCACGATATTTGTTAATAATTCTGGAAGTGTTCAAACACCAACTGTTTACAATGTTGATCAGGTCCGGACTTCCTTGTAGATGTTATAAAGTCATTTTAGTCATAATTGGTACTTAATGAGTTTTACCTGTCAACCGACGATATATGAGGAGCAGACCTGCAAAACGCAGTTTGTCCGAAATTTCAGTTTTTTAACTATAGATGGCGATACAATATTGAATTGAATAGTTATCGTTTCATTAAATCTTGGATGTACAAATCGCATTATATCCTGCTTAAAATGTATTGTCAAAACCACTTGGACATGCAAAATGCATTTAGTTTATCAAGATCTCCGTAACTAAGGCCGTTTCCAAGCACTTTGCCATTCCTGAAAATTTACAATTTTGGTCAAACTGCGTTTTGCATGTCTGCTCCCCATATATATTTTTTAATGATTATTTATTTCTACTTGGTTCAGTTTGTTTCTTTTGGTCGTTTGCCCACCTCATTTGCGGACTTTCTTCTTTTTTCTTATGGTCTCCAGCACATATTTTAAAATTCTTTAGATTCTGCAATATGATATTTTCTTTCTTTCTCATATCTTTCTGCATTTTTTAAGGCGTCGGATTTGGATCCGTTCTCTTCGTGAATCCATTTTTTATATTACTTTTTGTTCCTAGCTTTATTTCTATCAAAGTTTTCCCCTAATCAATTCCGATCTCTTAAATCTAGTCAACTCAATTCCTTCTGGATCTTCCTCGTTGCCTTTTTCTCAATTTACCTATTTCTATTACTTTCCTCGCTATTCTGTCTAGTTTTATTCATACTAGGTGATCATACCAGTTAAAATGTTTTTTTTATCTCTGTCATTATTGGTTTATATCCTGCTTGGATCCTCCGCGTCCAAAAATATTTAGTTTTTGATAAATATTTTCTATTATAGGGTATATAGAATTCTAAGCTAAAAGCCTCCTTCATCTCGGTTTTTCCAGGTCTATTTTTGGCTATCCTTTTTTCTCTAGATTAGTTTAGAATTAATCCAAAAGTATAGTGTTACTGTTTTCACTCAAAAGCTACCTAAACTTTATTGCATTCAATTAGAGCCAAATTTAAATCAAACTGAACCATTTTTATTATACAGATTTAGAAATGAAATTATAAACATATTAGAAAAATATGAGGTGCGTCGCTTTAATTATAAAATCAACTTTCATCAACAGGATCAATCATTATTAAAAAAAAAGCAAAAACTGGCTATTATTGCAATGCTCTTAAATTTACTAAAATTTAACATTACAATATATTGTTTTAATATAAATTAAAAACAAACACAACTACTTTTTATTGGTCTATTAATTTTTCTTCTAATCAAAGGTGTAAAAAAAGAAGGAAAGAAGAAGAAAACAATAAAAAATCGACATAATTTTTAATCTAAATGATATGTGATTTATTTTTACTTTGTTAATTTGGATAACAAAAATAAGGATTGAAAAATACTAGGAATAATTTCAGGAACGTTAATGACTGACTATAATGTGATTTATAATAGAAAAAAGTGACCCATTTATAATAACCTAAGACGCTGTACGAGTACTTTCTTTTGCCGAAAATAGAAAATACAAAATATTCTAAAAGTAAAATATGAAAAACATGTAAGTTTTTATTCTGAACATTTTTTTCATCAAACTTATTGAAAAATGTTCTTTTCTTTAATATTCGTTAAAATCTTCTGATGAATATTCAGAACGATATAGGTACCCAATTCAAAAGTATGTTAGGATAACCAACCACCAAAAATCGAATTGACACTGACAACTTCGTGAGTAATAATAACACTGTTAAATTTAAGCAGAATTTTTTCAAATATTATATATAATTTTCAGAAAGCCATGCTGTTTAATAAATTCGTCGAGGCTGATTTTAAATTACAACAATAAATTGGGTTAAAATTATAAAAACAAGCAAGTTTTAGATACCACAGATTTTATTTTACAACTTATAATTCATATTGTGCACGTATGTAATAGAAAAAAAATAATCTCACTAAATGTGATGGTAAATTAAATTCTCTTAGATATTTCAATTAAATTTTTATATTTTAGAACTCAATGTCACTTTTAAATCGACATTTCATGGCTAACAAGGAAGATTACAACATTGGTGCAGGTATTTTTATTATTTTAAAATGAAAAAAGAAGATAACTTAGGTATTATCAAATAAATCATACCTACCTTACGATATCACCACGCTATTGATTGTTCCACCCTTGGTCTCATCTTATTAAAATTCATTTTTTTATAATAGTTCCAGAAAAATAAAAGATTTGAACTCTAGCTTGATATTGTCCTATTTCTTTATTTTCATTTGAAGTGAACAATTTTTCCAGATACTTGAATTTGAAGCTCTTAGTATTAATACGACCCACCAAATTTATATGATCTGTATAGAAGCAGCCATTTGAGAAAAGACTTGCTATTTCAATTGTAACTATCCAATATAGAATACAATTTAAATCGTCGCATATACATACTTTGCAAACATTATTCAAATATTTACCACTAATAAAATTTGGGCAAATAAATGAAAAGGCAGTGTATACATATTTATAAAAAAAATCCTAAATTTTACGGTCCCAACTATTTTTTCCAATTTTTTAGCTACACCAACACCGACAACGAAGAGTACAAGTGAGGTATCAGTTAATTTAACTGTGAACACTCCACCTACAGAAGACATTTTCGACTATGACGTTTTAACTACAACCAGTGTTTTATTCGGACCTGTAGGGCTTGAAAATAACGATGCATTAGGTGTCGGAGACTCATCAGAACCAGTTGACTTAGATATACAAGTACCAGTTGATAACGAAGTTAGTGAAAGTAGTGTAAGCACTACAGCAGGCTCAGGAGATGACTTAGATATTGACGTTGATAAAGTGCTGAAATCTGCCACCGAAGCTACTACAGTTGAAGATGATATTCAAGACAAGAAAGAACTTTTCCAAATTGCTGATGAGTTATTAGAAGATTTTACCGCTACTACTCGTGAATCGACAACTTTCGAAACCGAAGAAACGTTTCCGCATAAAATAAATGATAATATTCCAACTCTTAAGAAAAAGTCTAATGTATCAACAGAGGTAATTGAAAGTTTAAATTCTGAACAAACTAGTACTGTTAGCAGTTTAACAGAAGGGAGTATTGGCGTTTCTGAAATGGAAACGACAACACCAAATGGATCTGCCTCGTCTGAAGAAGAAAGTACTATAAAAACTATGAACCTTAGTGGAAAAGTCTCTTCTGAAGAAAAAAATACTATAGAAAGCACATTAAGAGTTGAAAATGGAAGTACTTTTTCTGAAGGAGGTAGTACCAGTTCTTTTGAGCCAACTACAGCAATATCAGAACAAGAAAGCACGTTATTACCGGAAAGCAGTAGTAGTAAAAGTACAACACTAAATGAAATGCAAACGATTATTTCATCACAGGAAAAAAACTCTAAAAACACAGTTACCTCAATTTCATTAGCTTCTATAATTTTAAATACCACTTATATACATTCCTTAAGTTCAGAAAGTGCAACAACTAAGACTTCTGAGAAAGTAACACCTACTTTTTCTGAAATCCAGACAAATAAAGTAACTGAAGAACCAATAACCAAAGTTTCTGAAGTTGTAACTGAAAAACCTGAAAGTTGGTCTTCGTCGAAAAAAAATAGTTATTCGACTATTTCTGAAATTGTGACTACAATAGGAACAAATACCACTTCTAAAGAAATAAGTTCAACTGACATCACCTCAGAAATGCCTACAAGTAAAATAAATGAAGAAATAAAAAGCGAAGTTTCCGAATTAGTAACTGAAAAACCTGAAATATTGTCTTCTTCGATTCAAAATAGCTTTTTTAGTAATTATACGACTATCCCTGAAATTGTGACTACAATAAGTTCAACTCGTATCATCACAGAAATTCCTATAAGTAACATAACTAAAGAAACAAGAACTAAAGTTTCCGAAATAGTTACTGAAAATCCTGAAATTTGGTCTTCTTCAAAACAAAACAGTTTTCTTAGTGGTTGTACAACTATTCCTGAAATTATGACTACAACAGAAGTAATTAACAATTCTGAAGAAACAAGTTCAACTCATATCACCTCAGAAATACCTACAAGTAAAATAACTGAAGAAATAAAAAACCAAGTTTCCGAAGTAGTAACTGAAAAACCTGAACATTTGTCTTCGAAAGAAAACAGTTTTCCTCTTACTGGTTATACAACTCTTCCTGAAATTGTGACTACAAAAGAAATAATTACCACCTCAGAAATACTTGCAAGTAACATAACTGAAGAAACAAGAACCAAAGTTTCCGAAATAGTAATTGAAAATCCTGAAATTTGGTCTTCTTCAAAACAAAACAGTTTTCTTAGTGGTTGTACAACTATTCCTGAATTTATGACTACAACAGAAGTAATTGCCAATTCTGAAGAAACAAGTTCCACTTATATCATCTCAGAAATACCTACAAGTAAAATAACGGAAGAAATAAAAAACCAAGTTTCCGAAGTAGTAACTGAAAAACCTGAACATTTTTCTTCGAAAGAAAACAGTTTTCCTCTTACTGGTTATACAACTCTTCCTGAAACTGTGACAACAAAAGAAATAATTACCACCTCAGAAATACCTGCAAGTAAAATAACTGAAGAAATAAAAAACAAAGTTTCCGAAGTAGTAACAGAAAAACCTGGAAATTTGTCTTCGGAACAAAACAGTTTTCTTCTTACTGGTTATACAACTCTTCCTGAAATTGTGACTACAAAAGAAATAATTACCACTTCTGAAGAAATTAGTTTAACTAATATCACCTCAGAAACACCTAAAGGAACAAAAATTATAGTAACTGATGTACCTGAAATTTGGTCTTTGAAACAAAACAGTATTGTGAATACAACAGAACCAATTACCACTTTTGCTGAAATTAGAATAACTCATAATATCTCAGAAATACCTACAAGTAAAATAACCGAAGAAACAACAAGCAAAGTATCTGAAAAAGAAATTGAAGAGTCTCAGATTACGTCTTCTGGTGCAAGCACTAGTCATATTACCATTTCCGAAACTCAAATAGTAACTGAGTCTATAAATAAAACTACAGAAGAAACAAAGACCACATTATATGAAACAACCACAAATTTTAACAATTCTTCTGAGAACAATAAAACTACAGTTACATCTGAAATAGAAACAGGTTCGAATTCTGAAGGGCACGAAAAAACCATTGCCATGACTAAATATTATTTTGAACATGGCGAACCTTACGTTTGGAGTTCTAGAAAACGAAAAAAAGAAAAATTGAAAGAAATGGTAACCAAAACCGAAACACTACCAAACGTAACTTGGAAAAACTTTAATTGGACACAAGATTTTCATACTTTGAAATTGATGACAACTGACTCAGGTAATTTTATGTACATGCAGAACTTTATATAATTATATCTATTTCCCATTGTTATCACTGCTCAGTTATTTGTTGTACATACTTGTATTGTTATCTCGTAAACTTAACAGTTTAAAAGCGAGCAAGACATTTTATTAAAAAAATTAGCCTATATAATTTATCATGAAATATTTTTTTTAGAAACCAAACTACAACATTCAACGGTAAAAGCCACTACGTTAGCTGCGGAAATCAAGGAAAAATCAATACAAAGTAATACATCCAAAAAAACAACTTCCAAACCAAAACAAAGTTCCATAAGTTCTTCAGAAGAAACTAAATCATTTTCAGAAAAACGTACAACTCTTGGTTCTATTGTGTCTTCAAACGAACTTACTTCCACAAAATCCAACACAAGTGAAACAACTAGCTCATCTAACCAAGAAACTGTTATTGAACCTTCTACCGAAATGCAAACAACTCTGATTATCTCATCTAAACAATATAATGAAAGAAATTATAGTACGGTTCCTGAAACTAAAATAACAGCTGAAACTTCAAATAAAACTACAGAAGAAACAAGTTCCAAATTATTAGACACATCCAAAATTTCCAAAATGTCATCTTCTGAGATTATTGAAACTACGGTTTTATCTGAAAGAAATGAACAACCGATGCTTATAACTAAATATTATTTTGAACATGGCGAACCTTACGTGTGGAGTTCTAGAAAACGTAAAAAAGAAAAATTGAAAGAAATGGTAACCAAAACTGACACATTACCGAACGTAACCTGGAAAAATTTTAATTGGACACAAGATTTTCATACATTAAAATTGATGACAACCGAATCAGGTAATTTTATATGGCTTTAAATTTTAATTATTATATTCATGTTATACATGTAACTTACCACCATTAAATAAATATAATTTTAGAAACCAAGCCACTGACTACCAACGCAAAAGCTTCTACATTAGCTGAACAAATAATTCAAAAATCCTCACAAAGTAGCACCTCTGAAAAATTATCTTCTGTATCGAAACAAGAAAATGTCTCAAGATCAACCAGAGCAACAGTATTAAGTCCAGAAAAACAAACAACCCTAGCCTCTATTGAATCCAGAAAAGAAATTTCTTCAACAAAACCAATCAGCTCATTTAGCCTAGAAGAAGAAACATCATTAGAAACTAACACCGTTGTATCAATAAAAGAGACTACATCTTTAGAAACACATGCAAGTGCTCTGTCTGAAGATAGTACCGTTCAAGCTACTATAAAAACTACAAAACCTGCAGAAATTCAGTTAAGTCATGTAACTGAAGATAAGGCTAATTCTTCAGAACTAATAAGCACCACTACTGAAAAAACTGGCATATCTATCAAAGAAACTATTGAAGATACTAAATTAACAACCAAAATCCACAGTGAACAAGAATCTGAAGTAGTAAGTGTTGCTACTTCAGAAAAAATATCTTCTTCAGAGCCAAGTATAAACCATGAAAGTGTTTCAATAACCAAAACAGATACATCGTCAACACATACAGAACCAAATACTGAAGAATCTACATCTTCAATTTCTTCACGACAAGTTAAGTACACAGTAGAAAGTACATCAACTTATTCAACTCCTTCAACTTCATTAAACTTAAATACTATAAAATCTTGGAAGAAATTTTCATGGCCTACTCAGACTTTCATAAATGAAGAAATATTGGAAGCAGAAGAAGAGAAACTAAGGAATGCCGCAACTTCTACAACAATAAAAAAGATTACAACTAAAAGTAAGTTAGCCCAAACACAAAATAATTTAATTTTAATATTTTTTTTTTCTTATAGCTACAACTACAATTAAATCGTTTTTGGAAGCTGAAGAACAGTCAGGAACAGAATTCACTGGTGTTTACATACCAGAGGAAACTACCACACGCGCATATTTTTCTGATTTCTTCTTATTCACTGAAAAGACACCAAAAGAGGTAAACGCAGAGGAAGTTCAGCGTAAATTAGCAAGTAAAAATCTAAACGTTGCCGAAACAATTGGCACTATCTTGCCGAAATTCAGTGAAACGAGTGATAGAGATCAGAAAAAATTGCACAGCGTAGTAGATAATCTGTTGAAAGATAATCCTTTAGACAATACAGAACATGAAGCAGAAAAACATGTTAAAGGAGAGCTGGAAACGAAGTTTACAGACTCAGGTAAAATAAGAAAAATAAAAATCCTTATTACACTTTAGTAAAATAAGCTACCTGAACATGTATGGACTCGGGACTTACAGTTTATCGTCTCATCTGAAAGACGGCATATCCATAAAACTATAAGAAGAAGGTTTAATATTACGCAGATTGATACTATACGTCACGGTGACGTAATGTGGTGGAAAGTGTGGCACATACGAATGCAACGTATCAGCTGATCAAAAACAATGTGCAAAAATAATTTTAATCGGCTCATGGCCAATCAGATAACCATATTGCACACCACAATACGTCATACGCAAATTCGACGAGATTTCATCGGCTAAGTATCATACCTCTGTTTTTTTTTTGTATTCTACGGCACATCCATGTTTAATATATCGTACTGAGGTGGAACTATGTTTACACTTTGAAGCGAGTTGAAAAGCGACCTTCTTTGCAATAGTTAAGCCAATTGGTAACGAGCCAGTAATGTAGCGAGAAATTGCTTCAAAGCTGTGCAGTTAAATGAACATAGTTCTAAAACCCGACATTTGTAAGACGACATCACAGCAAAGTATGAACATAGTTTCACTGCTGAAGTAGTGAATGTAAAGTAAGATATGCTAGAACTCCATAGTATTTTATCTACGTCACTAGCATTCAGCAGAAATGCTAGATGGGTCACGCACATAATGCAGTATAATGAAATTGGCTTATATTATAATTGGCAACAGCATATCAGATCGACCATGACGTCACGTCTATCCATTAAGACGGGAATAGCGTGGTTACCGTTATGTCGCTCTCAACATGGCTCTGCCAGACAGGAAAAATAAGTACTGCATAATTCTTAAATAAAGTAAAATAAAGTCTAAACTTAACAGCCTGGTTAAAAAGTTAATACTTTTACTTTGACTAGATATGAAAGTTACATGTGGTACTGAAAGGCATTTATAAATTATTAGTGAAATAACCCAACCTATTTATGACAGTTACCTATACAAGGTGTTTCAAAAAAACATTGGCCAAATAAGACTTTATTTCGTATCAACATAGGTTCGATTTTGCTTCGTTAAACATGCCCAACAGATAATTTCAGTAGGTTAACTATTATGGTAGCGCTTAATCAGTTACATGTTCAGTCAAATAATAGAGATTTAATTGCCTGTATAATACTTTTTTTCCATAGTCTAAACAGTTAAAAAGGGAGAAGATAATCAGCCTATAGCTGCTAGGTATTTAAATTATTGTTCCTACAAACACTCTATTTTAACATATTTTTGTTTTATCTCCTTCCTGGATTCGAACTCATGATACCACTCAACCTCGATCAGAAAGTACACTCCTCAACCTACTAGCCCACCTAATAACCTGACAAATTACTAACATTTTACGGTACTACTAAATATAACGTTTTTAAATTTTGTTCACAATTTTCTCAATTTTTCTTTTACATTTTTTTATTACTATAATACATCATTTTATTTGATTTTCTAATATTGCTCTTACAACTGCTTATATCTAAATATCAGAAAGAGAACAGCACTTTAAACTAAAATGGGTTTTTTAATCGCCAACATTTTATTATTTTATTTAGACAATACATGGCTGAAAAAATAGTATTAAAGCAATAGTTCAGAAGCATTAAACTTCATTCTTCAGCCAGTTCATATTAACCCATTGTGTCACGGACCTCATTTTTTTTATAAATTTATTTAAAAACATATATAAGGATGCTATAGTATTCAAATTAAAGTAAAATACTTATTTTTAAATTTTTTGCATAACTAGCAGGGGCAGGGGGGCCGGTACTTATAAGTACCGTTGTGACTAAAGAGATATATGTGTATGGACTTATAAGTACCGCTAAGTCTAAATAAACAACCAGTTACATTTTGCTAATTATATTACTGAAAAATACAAAATAATAAAAACATTATGATTGGAGGTCCATATCGTCGTATATAAGAAAACAATTGTTTTTCTCATTCACACATAATTGTACCTTACTTGGAATGTGGTTTTGATACGTAAAGCCATTGAGGAACATTGTTCACACCTGCCCCTAGAGGAAACAAAAATTGGAAAATGAACACTCTTGTTACCAAGTCTCACATCATTAAATACACTAGAGTTATATCTTCTACGTTTTGCACAGTTTGGAACATTTTGAATTTCTCTCGACCTTCTCTTGTTTAATAATTTAATTGAGTTTTGGCTCATTAGATCTAGACTAAAACCTCGTCTAAATTCCAACAGAGATAAGGTTTTTTCTTCAGACTGCATTTTTTTATACACAATATAACTATTTACGAACACAATATCCAGAATTACAAAGAACAGACGATGCCACCATTTTTTGGATCGTCTGTTCACACAGTAAGCTTGCCTCAAACGGTCTGAATTAACCACTACCGCCCATAAATTGATTGTAGTCCTTGACAATAGCTGGATAAGAAACTTGCATTTTTGTGCCATCTTTCTGCAAACAGATACTTCAGTTTTTTCAGTGCCGTCATAGTTGGACAAAAAATTAACCACACGGTTGTCAAACCATTTGAAAGAGATTGGAAACTCTATAATCTAGGTTGCCCCGTATCATAGATTTGTCGTCAGTTAAATCCTTTGGTTAACCTAATATATCTCTAAGGACTATTCCATAAGCTAATACCTTTTCATTTTGTAATTTTTCTAACAGAGGTGAAGTAGTTGCCAAAATAAAGTTTTCTATTTTGACGCCAATAGCTTTCAGATAAAGACAGTACGACTTTTTCTTCTAAAACGTAACCTTTGAATCTTTCCTCTGTTACCTCGTCCTTTCCTTGAAATACACAAAACTTTTTCACATACTCTTTTTTATCGGCAATGCACCACAATTTATATCCCTTCTTTATGGGCTTCTCGGACTGTACTGCTTCAGGGAGGATCGCCCTTTGAACAAAATCCTGCTCTCATCTACAGCTTGCTCTAACTTATCAAATATGATGTTTAGAGCTGTTTGAAGTGGGCGCAATTTTAAATATTTTGTATTTATTTCCTTCAGGAATTGTAGTATTGTCGTTTATGTAAATATAATAAAATCTGATCGAATCGATTTCTGCTCTTTGTTTGACGTATCATTGGGATACCTAAGTCTTCTTGTGTTGACCAATAATGCTTATAGCTCGGAAGTCGGTGATTCCCTTAAAAAAATGTATACCACTAAATGCAAGTAATTCTTCTTTCAGATTTAGGACTTTTTCCCTTTGTGTGGCATATAAATTTGACTGATAGTTAATACTTTGTATTATTTTTAATTCTAAAAATTTTAGAAAAATATCAGCCTTACAACCTTGAAAATGCTCATCAATTGGGTTTACCCAAATTGTATTCTGGTATGGATGTTTCAGTTTCTTTTTTCTTCCATTTATGTTTTGCAATTTCTTCTGCCTTTTTTCCTATTTTATTTTTTCCCAACCTTTCTTCTTTCTTTTTGGTTTATTTTGCTAATTTCCTTCCTGACGTCTTCTTCTGAATCTGCCTCATCGTCATTTTTATTTATTTGTTTACTGGTAGATTGTTTGGCATCATCTGCATCCGAAACAGTTTCAGTATCAGCTTCTTCGATTTCATTATCTAGCATACTAGTATCCTCATCTTCATTATCTTCTTTATCCGTGACCAGAGCGTTATCCATAGGCAATTCATATAACTCATTAGTTGTCTCATCCGCAGCTCGTGAAAGCTCCTCATCCGTGAGAAATCTTCCTTTCCTCCACGACATTATTTTTCTTATTGGGAGAATTTCGCTGTACGTTCGACCTTCTGAAAAATGAAAATAAACATTATTTTTTAGTGAAATCCTGACTAGGCTGGTGGGTCCGCAAGGCCCCCCCTTCCCTTCAACCCTTTCCATCAAATTAATCGGTCATTGCAGTGCAATTAAAAAATAAAAATCCTTGAGTCTCCTATTTTATAATTAGTTAATTGAAAAAAAAAATACGGATGACGCTGCTTCTATGAAAAATAAAATAAGTATTATGTAAACCTTCCTACCCCAAAAAATGCCTCCCCTACGTTCAAAACGCGGACCTTATGCAAGTAGTAGTCAATAATATTGATTTTGCCTGAAAACATAAAAAAATGGGTAATCGAAAATGCTTACCTTGTTTGGTTCTGACGGTACTCAAAAGTCCACCAATCAAAAACTTTGTTTTTATTTAATTTTATAAAAATATTAAAAAAACTAATTATTTTATTTAATAAAGTAAACACCAATTTTCTAGTTTCTGCGTAAATACAAATATATGTCATTTAGTAAGTAAAATACAACATAAATAAACAGCACTAATGAACTGTCCCTTCACAGATCATGAGAAGCTAATCTGAAGTGCTCTATGTAAACTATAGTTTCCAAATATCAAAATTGGTGGCGCTGTTTCCTATTAATAAAGGTGTACTTGTGAGTACCAATGGGACTCCAACGCTATAAAGTTAATATGCGTATAAATATTGGAAAAGAAATTCGACAGGACTTTAAAGTACCGTCGTGACACTTAAAAGAAAGGCTAAAAAGTAGTATAGGTATAACAAAGCCAAATTATCCTTCCTTCAGATTGTTTTATATTTTTGAAGAAGCGAACTGTTGCAACAGGTCAATGGACAGCTAAATTTAAACTACTTAACAATAGTAACAAAATAAGCTGCATTGTAACTTATTCAACCTAATATTAAGCTTATATAATTGCTGATGAGTGGTATACTTTAGGACTACAACAGGGGTTGTTCAGCTTTATGTTGAGCCTATACTAACTAGCTGTATAAAGGTATAAAATTTGACTTGAGTTGCGCTCTTTCAACCTATTGTGCAGCATATTTCTAATTGCTGATTAGTAATGTACTCTAGGGCTGCAACAGAGCTTCTTCGGCTTTATGTTCAGCCTATACCAAGTAGCTGAATAAAGGTATACAATTTGACTTAAGTAAGGCTCTTCCATCCTATTAGGCAGCATATTTTTAATTGCTGATTAGTGGTGTCCTTTAGGGCTGCAACAAAGCTTCTTTAGCTTTATGTTCAGCCTATACCAAGTAGCTGAATAAAGGTATAGAATTTGACTTAAGTAGTACTCTTCCAGCCTGTTGTGCAGCTAACGTTAATTAGCAATACAAGAGTTTACAGAGAAGCAAAAGAGGCTTCTGTGCAACCTATTGATCAGCCAGTTGGCTTATTCAGGCTTCGCCACTACTACACTCTTATACATCAGATAAATTTCTGATCAAATCAAACCAGCTTTAGATGTTACTTGGGTGGCAAAGGACAATAGAATAAAAAGTACAGGTTAAAACTTTGTTTAATTTCGATTAAAAAATTCCTCCTGGTATTTTTTCGAATTTACTGTCATTTGCGAAATAATAATGACACTTTGTAGCTCCCAAAGAAGCAGAATCGGATCTACATCGATATGAAAAAAAAATTATTTGTATATGAGAAATCTACCTAGGAACGTTGGCCAATGTTTTTTGAAACTAGTAATTTAATATTTTTTTGAATTTGGCGACATAAATGAATATTCAAGAGGGATAGCCATAGGTTAAAGTTGTAGTTAATTTAAAAACTTAGAAACACAGGTACCAACGCCTACTTTTTTTTAACATTTAAAGTTTATATCGTCAAATATATTGGTGTTTATTTATCACTTTTATTATTTTTACGACTTTAAAACTAGGTTATTTCGTGAGAAATACTCAAATATTTATTAAATTTGTAATTATTTCTGGATCTTAATGGGTTTTTATCAACGACGAACAACTACTAGACTAATTTTGTGTACAAAAATCGAATTGCAAACATTCACGGTGTCTTCACGTAGTTGTCACGATACACAGACTCACGATACAGTCTTGCGCATGCAGCTGACTGACGGTGACATCACGTAGGACGTAGATTTATTAGCATTATATGAGAAATATTGTTTAAAATTAGATATTTTGCTTTTTTTTAGGTTTTATTTAGTTACTTAAACTTTCTGGTTTATTTTGTAATACAGAGTGGCCCAAAAGTCTGGAAACGGCCAATTATCTCGTAAATTGCTAGTCCTAATTGTACAAAATTTGGGGTACACCTATTTTGGGATACGATGATTCCAGATTTAATATTTGCAATGTTGCCAGATTTGCCGTTTCTCTTAAATTATTAGTCACTTTGATTTTTCGAATTGATCACCCTGTATATTCAGTTATTATTAAAATTTCCTGTTCAATACGAGTTCAACCATATGTAACACTTATGATTTTATGTAGTCTGGAAGGTCTTAAATAAACAAAATAAGTCTGGCATCGCCTAATTGTCTCAATAAATTTTTTAATACAAACTATTTTCAACTACATTAAAACGTAACAATTGAAAGATTATAACATTTTTAACATAATGGTTACTTTATCAAGTGTTCAAAATGTGATCCATTTGTGAGTTGACAGTACCCCTTAATCGATGGTAGAATGCGTTTCCCACATTTCTCCATGATTGTTTTATTTATTTAAGACCTTCCAGACCACATAAAATCATAAGTGTTATATATGGTTGAACTCGTATTGAATAGGAGATTCCAATAATGACTTAATATATAGAGTGATGAATTTGAAAAACCAAAGTGACTAATAATATAAGACAAACGGCAAATCTGGCAACATTGCAAATATCAAATCTGGAATCTCCGTATCCCAAAATAGGTGTACCCCAAATTTTGTATAATTAGGATTAGCACTTTACGAGATAATTGGCCGTTTCCAGACTTTTGTTTACAAATATGAAGGTTTAAAGAAAATAATTCTATAATTATAGGTATTTTGTGACAAAATGCCTACTCCAGTTATAAGATAAGTACAGAACCTGAGTACAGAATATATATTAAAAATATTTTTCTAAATTACTCCTACCGTCTCTTCCCTTATTATTTGAAATAAAACAGGTACAGAAACAAATTATTTATTTGCAAAAAGTGTAAGTTCACAAAAAATTACTTTTGTTCTAAGATCCGAAGTAAGGTCGACTTTCAACCATCTATTTAACGGGTGAAAGTTTCGTTTTATTAAATAAAATATGTTTATAAATATTTCGAAAATACGGTCATGACTATTTATTTTCTCAAAGTAAAAAAAAACGACACTCTCTAAAGTATTCCTCAACTGCTTCGACTATGCCCAAACTTCAATCAACTCAACGTAGAATGGGTTAAAGCTTATGTTTGAGTTTAGTGTTTTTCTCTTCTTCCGTTTTTGAGTCATCTTCAAAATTGGAAATTTTGCAGTTTTCCTCAAATATCCCGAATTAAGTCCATTTTTGGGAAATCATGTATAGGAACAAAATTATAGAGAATGACATCATAAGCAACTTTTATCATGATTCTTATACTTTTGTTATCTTTATACAGAGAGGAAAGTAAAAAATGGCCGAGACAGTATTTTCTTAGGCAACCCTTTTGAGGTATATTTATTAACATATTTTATTTAATAGACAAAAACATTAATCCATTAAACAGATGGGTAAAGGTCGACCTTACTTAAGGATCCTGTACTATTTTTAAAATTGGGAAATTTAAATAAACTATTTTAGCGCGAAACTAGAACAATTGTATAATACGGAGAATAATCGATTATGTTTGTATCCTATTATTGGATATGATTACTTTAAAAAGGACATGAAGCTACAGTTTTATCAGCTAAAATTTTAAAAATGTTCTTGTCTTTACTTAATAAGGTCCCAGGCATCTGGTGGAATTCAGTTTCCATTTTTTGCCCAACTTCCCATAATTCTTGTACAGGGTTATTTAATAAATAATTAATTTACCATTCGAAAGTATTTGAAATATTTAGTTGCTTTGTGTGTATTCTCAAAGTTGGATATTTATTTCTAAATTTAAAAACTTCATATCCTTCAAAGAACATTAAGGCTTCTAAATGTACTTTCTTACATATTTCAAATTTGTCCATAAGAAACGCACTCCGAGAAGTTACCAGAAAAAGTTTTGAGCACTATCTGACTCATAGAGGATGAATTTCTAGAGATTCTATACCGTCCAGAATCTACTCGAGCAGAGCTGGCTTTATATAAACAACACGACATTATTTATCAGTTCAGTTGAAGTTTGAATATAAATGTGGTCAAAAAGATAAATTGTAAAAATAAGCTTAAGCACAATGATTAAGTACTAAATAAATTAATTGTATGTAGTGCAAATAAATTATAAATAAATATTTTAAATGAATAAACTATTTTTAAATTAAACAATCGTACATTATAATTCGGTATTGACTAAACATAAGGCTCCAAAGTGCACAAAAGGCTTTCAAATTATTAGTTTAATGTATTTTTCTCGTTGGAATTATTATAGTTGTATTCGCTCCGTGCGAAGTCATGGAAAGGGAAGCAAAAGCGATACTAGCGCTAGCTGCGGATAATTCGTGCATTTTAGGGCGATATTTTGTAATTTTGGCATATCAAATACACGTCCGGAGTTGCTGTGTTGAAAATTGAACAAATACTAGCAAAAAAAACAGTGAAACTTATATAAAAAATTTCAGTAGCAAAGTGAAAATTAAATCAAAGAAATAAATGGATAGATATACAATATTTTTATATACAATTATTTTTGTAATAATAACCGTAATGCTAATAGTAGACATCAGAAACTTGAAAGGTTTTAAATCAACAATAAATTATCATTTTACCATGTTCTTTAATATCCCTTATTCTTAAATGTTCATTCAGCAAGGACTAGATTTCAAGATTTCTGCCTTTGATTATTATATGTGGTTGGAACGCAATTTACTGATGGGAAATCAGTTTAAATCATTCATTGTATGTTTTCTTTCGAACAAAAATGAAAATATAAGTAATGATCCTTTTTTTATACATTTTAACTTCACGCTATTATTAAATGGAATTTTTTTATTTTGACAGATTAGAGTAATTCTTCAATGAAAACTTATTAGACTTAGGCAACTTCTCATACAATTTCCAGTAAATACTGTTGCCTGCCTATATTTTATTATTCAATTTTATCGATTATACATAATTTTCTTTAATTTAAGCGATAAAAATATATAATAATAATAAATTAATGTTTTACTTGTTTTACAAATCCATATACTTTTATTAAAACTACCATATATACTTTTTAATTACGAATTCTATTAAAAGTTGCATAATTCAAACACAATACACGACAAAATAACTCACTTTTGTGAAAAGTAAATAACTGTAATAAGCCATATAAACACACTACAAGTCTTTGAGGACAAATAATTAATATTACGTTCTATTTGTTAATAAAATGATGCAAATAGAGTAGTAATACTGGTTTCCTAGATGTCAGTAATTTCTTACCAAAACACAATTTTATAAATCTAGTCAAATTTAGAAAAAATATTGTATGTAACACGTTACGAAATGCTGTTTTATGTAACTCGTTAATGTTGAGACCTCGCTCTGCTCGGTCCGCAAATATTCCCTCGTAACATAAAATAAGGCATTTCGTAACTGGTTTCATAAATAGCTATTGAAGTAAGACAACACTGTAAAGCAAGCGTAGTAGTAGTAAATACTAAATCATTCTTAAAGCGCACGCTAGCTCCTAAGATAAACAATCTCGCACATAACATCCCCACTCAAACGAGCAGCTATCTCCTTCTTTCTAATGCAGCAGCCGATGCGACAGCTCTGTCAGCCTAATAATAAATACAATACAAATGATTGCAATAAAGAAGGGCTTTATTGTGAATGAATAGATTATTCTAGTAGTTTTTTGTCGTTGATTTTTACATTACAATTTGTTAATAATTACATTATGCAGTAATT
The DNA here is from genome assembly GCA_927349885.1 of Psylliodes chrysocephalus. NCBI lineage: Eukaryota > Metazoa > Arthropoda > Insecta > Coleoptera > Chrysomelidae > Psylliodes > Psylliodes chrysocephalus. The sequence goes on along the minus strand of OV651815.1, from coordinate 28,255,720 downwards.
AAGTTTTTATATAATAATATTCTTGCAGGCTCAGAAATATTGACTGGTACAGTAATGTCAAACTTCGATGTGAAAACACCGACTGCAGCTTCTACACTAACAGGTAGTTAATAGATTACGTTAACAGAATAATTGATTTTTATAATAATAAAATAAACTAGTGAGATTACATTTTGAAATATTTAAATTTGTTTCTTGTCACGAAAATTAAGAAGTTGATGAAATTATAACTACAGACATCAATTTAAGTAAATAGCACCACAATCGGGAGCTTATTTCAAACTAGCAGTGGGGATAGAAACAGAAAATTTTAAAACCCGTTAATTAAGTAATACAAATTTGTAATTCAGAAAAAAAATTAAATAAAATTAAAAATCCAGTAGAAATTACCTGCTTTTTTTCAAATACAAATTGTCATTTTTTAGAGCATACACTTACCGCTTATACGAGGCGTGTATTTAAAATAAGGTCTCCATTGCTAGGCGAAATCCAGCAATACTGTCGTGTACGTTGGGCTTTCCTTCACAAAAAAGTACCCGGCAGAATTCCGTGGAATCCTCAGTGTCGACGTAGTAGCCCCGTTCAAGATAAAGGTTCTAGTTGTTGTTCCTACCAAGTACGAGTTACGGTCTGTTATTAAATTTTTATTTGCTTTAAAATTCCTCTTAGAAATTCGTCGGACGAAGTTCGAGGTGGGAAATGTATGGATGTGAAAAACATTCGAAAATGGTGTAGAAAATTTTCTGCTGATCTCCCAAAGGTCTACGATGAGGAGCGAAGGAGCAGGCTATCGCACGCGGTCGAAACATTACAGAAAGTTGAGGCACTTGTGCTGGAAGATCGCAGGTTGACCCTTGATGAGCTGACCGAAAAACTTTAAGGAGTATGAAGCACTCAATTTTGGCGAATAATCTGCAATACCGAAAATTGTCAGCCAGATGGATCCCAAAAATGCTAACGCGGAACACAAAGTGAAGCGCGTCCAATGTGCCCAAGAATTTCTTGAAGAAGAGGAAAAATAATTTTTTGATTCAATAGTCATAAGAGATTAAACATGTCCTGACGTCACCTCCTGTGGCTTTCACATATTTCCTGTCCTAAAAAACATCTGAGAGGAACAAAATTTGCGAGCTATATGAAGCGGCCTTCTCCTTACTGCGCGAGGCGACGGAATCTTGGTTCGAGCAGGGGATACAAAAGATAGTCGTTTACATAAAAAATAGCTTAGATTTTAAGCTTTCGAATAATGTAACATACTTTAAAAATAAATGTAATTTATTATGAAAAAATAAATAAAAATAAAGACCTTACTTTAAATACAGACTTCGTATGTTATTCCTGAAGATTTATTTTTATCTACACCAGATCATGGTGAAAATAGGACCGTTAAATAAGAAAAGTTGCACCGATTTACGATTTAAGTGCCTTAAAATAAGACATTGATATGCAACGTTGATATAAATAAAAAGGGAAATGTATTAAAGTCGCCCATTTTTACCTGCATATATGTTTACAAGCAGAAACAACCATGTATAAATTATTTCAGGATTAGCACTTAATAATAATAATAATAATAATAATATAATAATAATAATAATAATAATAATAATAATAATAATAATAATAATAATAATAATAATAATAATAATAATAATAATAATAATAATAATAATAATAATAATAATAATAATAATAATAATAATAATAATAATAATAATAATAATAATAATAATAATAATAATAATAATAATAATAATAATAATAATAATAATAATAATAATAATAATATAATAATAATATTAATAATAATAATAATAATAATAATAATAATAAGAATAATAATAATAATAATAATAATAATAATAATAATAATAAATCGTTTATTGTTTACCATAAAAAAATATATAATCATTCGTTTACTTATATCTAGAAATCCACTAGTAAACAAAAGGAGTGATGATAGGTCTAGAGACCAATTCTTCCTCATCATCCTAAAATAAAAAGTAATACAAATAATAATAATGCAACAATTAAATAATTATATGTATGAAGTTACAGACCTTAACTAACATTTTTCATTTCCAAACCTAATACAAAAAAAAACTTAACCACGAAAGAATAATACAATTAAAATATTTTAATTATGATGTAAAAATCATCTATTTTTTTCTCTAGTGTGTGCACAAATATAATATATAGCTGGAGACTATTGTTGCAGAAACAACTTGTTCGTTTGCTTTTTTTTAAAGGCTCTTAACGAAAGAGAGAAACTTGGTATATCCATGAAGTGACCAACAGATGCAATCTGATAAGAAAAAGATGATTTATATAGTTCCTTGTTGTGTGCTGGTATGGTAATAGGATTTTTTTACTCTTAGATTCAGGTTGTGCACATCTGTTCTAAATTTGATTTTTGTTGCTCATCAGATGGAGATCAAAATAACCATTGGGTGTATTTACCCCGTTATGATCAAAATACAGATATTTTAATTAATTTTACCGATTTCATTTTTTGACTCATAAGTTTCGAACTACCTCGTATATGTTACTGAAATTTTGCTCACGTAATCTCCATAACGTACCGAATTTACTAAGGTATAAATAAAAATCGAACACCAGGTCCATCTTTACAAAAAATGAATAAATTCATCCATCCTTAAAACAACTATGTCCATAATTATTGAATACAACACGAAAACCTGAATCCAATGATGTGGTTTTTTTGCTCATATGATTTTACTAATAAAATTGTTATTTTTTTTTACGTTTTGTTGGTATAGAGTGAAAACGGAAGGGATTTTGTTTATACAAGGTCTGTTCCAACACGCGTGAAAACCGTAATATTACCGTATAAACAATGCGCTGTATACAATTTTTGGGTAGAGCGCATGATTTGTACGGTAATATTACGGTTTTCGCGCGTGTTTGAACAAACCTACAATAAATCGCAGGCTGCAGTTCCGCCACGCTCGTACGGATTAGGGTGATAGTACGGGTGGTCCGAAGGATGTAAACAATAAAAAAGTGAGACATACGCATCACAACCATTCTTTAAATGATGTCTCCCTCTCAATAAAAATTGAAGTAATTTAGAATATGTTTAATGTCAGTTCTATATTTTAGATTCAGGGTGGGTTCTTTTTAAAAAAATTATCCTGTACAATAGGAATTATTATAGAACATGACGTAGGTATACCGGACCCTGTATAATGATGATAATAATAGTCATAAAATTTAGTCCAATTTTATTAAAAATAACTTTTTCTCATTAGTTGATTTTATATATAAAAAAACATACCTATATTTTAATGAATTTGTTGTTAGAATGATTACTAAAAATTATAAAGATGTTTCTAGGAAAACCCGGTGCCACCCCGTTACGCAGCAAGCCACAACAAGTTCAAACACCACCAAAAAGTGAGGAAACGACAATATCATCATACAAACATGGTGCAAAAGTTTCAGGTAAATTTTTTACTATTATAAGAAAAATAGCGTCAAAATTGTCTTCTACGTATACTTCTTCTGGTACTCTAATATGTTTTTGTAGAAAATGTGAATATTCAATCCGATAAAATGAGTAATTCCTTGTCATAAAATTGGATTACTAGGCAAATCTTTATGACCAAACCAACTTAATTTAGAACAAAAAATTAAACTATGCGTGCTTATATTATTAGGCTGAACGACTTCTTGCGCTATAATGAATAAAATATGGGGTTTTAAAATTGTAGGAAATGATAAACAAGAATTCAAATTTATATCACGTTATGAAAAATGGGAAGTGTTGTGGCACCCTACACGATTTTTATATTAAAGTAGTCTATACAATAAATACAACATATTTATTTTCTGAAGTAAATATTACAGTTGTAACTGTAACTTTAACCCATGATAATAATTAAAACATTGCTTTGAAGAAAGTAAAATTAATAATATTGTTAAACACAAAAATTGATGTCGCTCTATTAAAAAAATTATTATTTAGACTCTTTTAGAAAAATCGGTGTTAATTCTTATGAACAACTCACAAATGTCAGTGTCAATTCTTGATTAGGTGGTTGGTTACCTAATTCGTGAATTAAATATATCTGGATAATAAACGAAAGAATTTTAAATGAGAATGGTAAATATGAATAAATCTTCCTAAATAAAAGTACAGCATCTTAAAATAAGGTTTATTATAATAAAAATTATTTCAAAAATTATTCACAGAGTCTTCGCGTCTGAAATTACTCCTACTTTTTCAGTCCATCTCAAAATCTAAAAGCAATAGCGGCAATTTAAAAGTGATTCTGTATCAGAAAATTGTTTTACGTAAAGATAAACAATTGAATTATTCATATGTTACAGGTAGCAAGGAAGAAATTCAGAATGAAAAGAAATCATCGACCACATTATCTCAAGAAAACCGTTTTAGTCAGTTAGATAGAGAAAAAATAACTATTGAGAGTGTAACAAATATTAAACAGGTGCCTTCAACACTATCGCCAGAATTTGAAGTTAATTTACTCACACAGTTGCTCCCTACGGAAATGTTAAACCTCATAACTACGGAAAGAGATTTAAATACAAACATAACAAATCCTTTAATAGATGCTGTACCTGGAACCCCCATTACACTAGAAGGGACTGTCCAATATTCAGAAACAAACTCAGAATCATCTACATATACATATCCTCTAAAAACAACTGAAAATAATAAATATAGTACCATTAATTTTAAAAAATCTTCCGAGGGAGGATCTACCGTGATAGTCTCGGAAAAAGAAAACTTGACTACTGAATATCATATTTTTGACATAAACGAGTTGGAAGAAAACAGTACTCTACTAAATACAGAACAAGAAACTATTTCAGAGGCGGTACATTTAAAATTGACTGCTGATATATCGAAAGCTTTTGAAAAGTTTATGAAAACAACGACGAAGACTAAAACCACTAAAGAAAAAGATGAAAATTGGGAAGAAACTGATCTAACAGAGGAAGATCATGAAAGTAGTAAACAACGGGATCAGAAAAAGAGCACAAAATCCTACTCTCAAGAAGACATTTCAACAAAATCAGAAAAATCAACATCTACTGAAGAAAATATTCTCAAATCGTCGGAATTTAATAATGGAACAAGAAATGCAGACATTTTCGTTCATTCATCTAAATCTGAAAGAATAATTGAAATAACAGGTATTTAAAAAAATTATTTTTCTACGATCACTATCGAAAGTTGACTTTTGTAAACTGCAAAGTTGATGTTTTCAGCAAGCTGTTATAATTTGACATTATTGGCGCACTTGAGCAGAAAGTAACTTTGGCGCGCGCCTAATTTTATTTATTGATAAAATATAACTAGTAGTTACTTTAACACAGAGTATAGTCTAAATAAATATTTTGATTGACTATACCCAACAGTATTTTCCATAAATAATTAAATGATTAAATCATAAATAATTACCGACATATAAGTACTAAAACAATTTTTTCTCTTCAGAGAGTAGGCTTATATCAAATAAACTTACAATATTATAACGAAAGAAGGTAACCCACTTCTAATAAAATAATATATATGTACCAAGGCAGCCAAGTGATTCTTTATCGAACCAGTCTGATATTTGTTCGGTACTTTGCTGACGTAGTCCATACAAACTTTTATCGCCAAGCGTAAATAATTATAATTAATAAAAAAAGGAGATATTATAACATTATATTTTAGAATAAGAAAGTAAACAAACAGAAAAATAACAGCGACTACAAAAAAAAATACATACTATTTCTATCAGACGGCCATGGATAATACCGATAAATATTAACAGCAGATAAAATATTTGATTTTACAGTAAAATAAAGTGTTTACTTCCGCAAATCGAAATAGTAATCCATTGACGGTTGGCCATAAAATAATTTATTGTATTTTTGTGTGATCGTAGAAAAAATCTTGTGTGCAATTCGATCAGAGAGTCCTTTAGCAGTTTCGACAGATTACAACTTTCTGTCTCAACTGCTAAGTGCTACTTTCTGCTCTCAATACGCAAATAGCTATTTTTAAAATTTCTAACAATATTGCCTAGTACGGATATTTAAAATTTTGGGTCTTGGATAAGAGGTATGTTAGTGGATGTGAAAATATACTACCGTTCACCATAATCCTCTTTTACTTTTATACTTCTGGAATACCTTTAAAAAGAATTAAAAAATTGTGTACGAAAATATATTTAATTGCATACTATCTAGTAGTCTAGTAAATCTACTTACCCTATACTGATTTTCGGTCGGTAAATCGAACATTACAATAGCCGATCGTAAGGTGTTGCTCAGGTACACTTTATTGCTTAGATAACTCCTGTATCTGTAACGTTTAGAGGATGGGTTAACCCACGGCCCTTGGGCCTCACTGGGAGTCACTTTCCTCACCCGTTGTGCATCCTCCTAAGTATATAAGCACCTCCTAGCTCGTAAACCAACCTACAGATTTAATGTGGTTGACAAGGTCGCCAAGAGGTGCTTGTCTCATATCGGCCGGTGTTAGCCAATTCTCGCCGAACACAAATATTCTAATAAATGAGAGCATCAAGCAATCGTAGAGGATATGCTCAATGGTCTCATTTTCTTGTTTGCACCTCCCTGCAGAATGCGGACTCTAACGGCCCCATGATATGGAGATGCTTCCGTACTTGGTAATGATTAGTCAGAATACATGTGATCAGGAGCAGATTCTGTCCAGTCATAGTTAAGTATTTGTTTGCTGTTGTGTTGTCAGGATAACTTAAAAGCTACCTGGCAAGTCTGCAGCTTCTTGTTTCGTCCCATCTTTTCTTGAATTTCACAAGGAAATTTTCTTAAATTAGATTTGTCACTACCGATGTTGTTCTATAATTTTGAGAGCTACTTGCATTATTTCGCAAAGTGTTCTCAAAATTCCCTGTTTGCAGAATAACCAGGTAATCTGTATACGATATTGTGTAGTGACTGTCATTATTGAGACGGCTTAAGAGGATGTCGAGGACGATGTTCCGCAGTAGAGGTGATAGCACCCCTCCCTGTGGACATCCTTACGCAACCAAGCCTCTTATATTCACATCTTCAACAGTTATGTTTACTGCTATCTGGCCAGCAACTAGGTGAGGGGTTGAACCAGTCGATCTGCTTGAGTTGTATGCCTGTTGATTTGGGTGTAGTGGTATTGTTGTATAGACGATGATCATCTGCAATATATTTTAAATACGTTTACTATAGGGCGCCGCCATGTTGGTCAAACTTGGGATTGAGGAGTTTGCGCAGTAAAACAAATTCAATTTCTTGTGTCAGTTGCATCAGCTGTTATGATTATTTATCGTTTTTCTGGTTTATTTATCAATTTTTATTAATAAATTGTATTGCTGAGTAGTTTCTGGTACTATTTTTATCATTTTAATATGATTAAAACATGTTTAGTCATGAATTATGATATTAGAGGTAACCTGCCTTGTCAAAGGTAATATTTATTGACTTTGACAGGGTCCTACTCATGTCTCATGTCCTACTATTAGATTTAAGATACACCAGTTTACTTTTCTGTATTAATATATTGTAATATTTTCAATAATTTATGTTTGGTTTGCTTCCTCTCAATAATTGCTTATTGAGAATATTGTATTTATTGTCATATATTTGTATATTTATAATTTACGTTGCAGTTTCTAGTCTTGGAAAGAAACGGTAGTATGGTAGTAAGGGCTACTGAAAGAAGTACCAGCAAAAATATTAACCCTACAAACCCTACACTTTTACGAATCTGATACAATTGGACTATTTTAGGGATATATCTTTAGATAATGTAACCAATATTGCTGGTTCTAGCAGAGATATAGATGACATTGGTTTCCACCCTCACAAAAAAAAAGATTGATACAAACTCAAAGATATTTTTTCATAAATTAATTATGAAGTTTAAATATATTTTATGCTGTAATGGTTGTTGTTTAATAGACATGCTGTACATATTTTATGTTAGTTCTAGAAATTTGTTTTATATATAAAGTCTACAATAACTTAAACAGTCAGGAAGTTATATTTTTTTTAGATTACCCGATACAGCTTTGTCTTCCAGTATTTTAAGTTTCTTTAAGAATTAGGTCACATTAGCTTTATTTATGTGATGTATGTTATTCGCAAATGTAATCTACATAACTTTTGTTGTAACAGACACAAATATACAGTGAGCACCATAAGTCTTACCCCCCCTATCTAACTCGTTACTGGAGTCTTGTTGGGAAAATCGCCGAGATACGTCGATTTTTGATTTCTACAATGTACATTTTTGTATGAATAGTTTACCCTTAATTTCATCCCTTACTGGAGGGGAGCAACCCTTTCGAAAAATCTAAATGGCATGGGGTGGTGAGTGATAGCTCATTTGAAAGAGGGTTTTATTCTCTATTCAACCGTGTAAAAAAAATTGAAATGTGCTTCATTAATTCTCGACTAATTGTTGTTTCAGAATAACGGAAATAACGTAGCGCATTCATCCTTAGAATTAAAATTCGCCCTTGCATGATTTCGGTTTTGGTTTAGATGTGAAGTAAGACTTTTGCCATTAGAAAGTCACTGATAGTCTAGTTGCTTTCCTATTTTGTGAGGTTTTGTTATTTTTAAACAATAACAAATCAACACGTAATGAAGCAAATTTCAAAATTTTTTGCACGGTTGAATAGAGAATAAAACCCCCTTTCAAATGAGCTATCACTCACTACCCCATGCCATTTAAATTTTTCGAAAGGGTTGCTACCCTCCAGTAAGGGATGAAATTAAGGATAAACTAATAATACAAAAATGTACATTGTAGAAATCAAAAATCGACCTATCTCGGCGATTTTCCTAACAAGACCCCAGTAACGAGTTAGTTAGGGGGGGTAAGACTTATGATGCTCACTGTATATATTTATAAAATTTGTTAGAACTACCTTTTTCCCAAAATCAACAGTTAATTTATAACAAAAAAATATTAATGGTTTTATTCCTTTTTATGAATTTATATCGAAACCTATATGTAAAAGTTAAATAATTGATTATTTCAGCAAATTTTATGTGATGTAGTGAAACAAATAATTTTTTTAACATTCACTAAATATAAACACGTTTACAGATGTTTTTTTTTTTTTTCTCACTATAAATTAGTTAATAAATTAGTTAAAGAAAGGATACGTATAATGTAAACAAAACAGTTATTTTGTCTAAGTTCAGACCTGTTTACTCCTTTCTGCGCATGCTCGCTAATCCCAAAAAATAAAAAGATATCGGCTCATTATAATAAATTTTTTTGGTTTATTGCATAGCCTCCTAACACTCTAGATCTGTGCCACATCCCTTATGTATCTTTCGCGTAGCCCTTAGCCCTTAGCCCTTAGCCCTTAGCCCTTAGCCCTTAGCCCTTAGCCCTTAGATCTTCATACAAAACGATGTCAGGCTAATTGGTCGGTATGTTTTTGGGACAATGTAATCCATCCTTCCAGGTTTGGATATTAGGTAACATATTCCAGTATGTTTGTCACTTTATATATAATTACCCATATTTTCATATACAGGGTGCCCCGAAATTAGACGATCATATTTTAACAGCGTAATCTACATCCTAAAATAAAAGTAAAAGTTTATATAAACATAGGTCCGAAAACGTTTCTTTTCAGAGATACAGGGTATTAAAAGTGAAGTCCTGATGACACATTTTTATAAATATTTTCTAAACGTTGAAAAATAACTAAGTGAAATTTGGTACAAATGCTTAACTTTTTACTATCTATTTAATGGACTGAACCCCAGTTTTTGATTATCTTCATAGGTGAGTAAATTAGGGGCTTAGGGTAAAATTGCCCTAAGTTTTTTTGGTGACAGTTTTTAACATTTTTGACTATAAAATTTGGAAGACCAATATTTTCTTTATAATAAAGCTACTCTTGTTGCATCTCGCTAGGACGCACCATTTTCAAGAAAAAAGCATTTGAAAATTTCATGATGAGTTAATGTTATCTTATTCAAAAGTGTGAACAATAATTAGTAGGTCTGCGGAATCAGAAATTTTATTTTTTTTAACTTTGGAAAACCGTGACTAAAGAAATTTTAGAAAATATTTACAAAAATGTGCGGTTCTGGTGAAGGATCCTGAGGTGCGAATTTCATAATTTTAGCATTAATATATTGAAGTAACTTACTTTTTATAATATTTCAACTGAAATTAAATATGGAAGAATACATTTCATTTGCTATTTTCATTTATATTATAATAAAATGCACAATTTTGACTAATTTAATCTAACTTTTATAATTTAATTTAATTTTTTTGGAAAGTTGATATTATGTATTTAGTAAATTATAGTTTTATATTTCATTGTATCGTGTCAATAACCATAGCTGTTGAGACACGTTAATTGTTAAATAAAAAAAAAATCTAACTTTTCATCATTTCCTTCCATAAAACCTAAAATAAAGAGATTCATGAAATTGTCAGTTCTTGACACATACGGTCCTCGAGTTTGCAACGTCGCCATACTATATTGTTGATTTTTATTACTGATAATTTCCAAGTTTAAGATTTCTGTTTGAATAAGAAGAAAATAAGTTATAGGTGAAAATATAATGTGTTATGTGAAACTTTTCATTTCAAATTGAGCTGTATCCAGGCCGTTGGAGTCTATGCCGGTAGGCGTAGCCAAGTGTGGATTAAAATTTTTTGGTGGCGGCGAAGCCGCCACCCTACGGGAAGTCGTTTCGTTTTGAGTGAAAGAAAATTTAAAAAAAGTTGTCTAGGTATTACCTACATGTTAAGTGATTTTTTTAATTTCACTTTTTAATTTTGTATGTAGTTTTTTTGAGCTGCATTTTTAAAATTAATTTGGTTAATATATTAATTTTTTTCATTTTATATACGTTTATTACCGTACTTATCTCTATGAAGCAAACAAAAAATGTATGATTTTTGATTACTTCTTTTTTATAATCTCATAATTTATAAATTTTAAATAATCCTTAAACTTATAATTTTATTAATAACTTGGCAACGTTTGTTATTTTTAAGACAGAAACAGTTAAAGTAATTGTTTTGTGATTATAACCTGTAAAATTGGAATTTTTAATCTAATTTTTTTCGAAAAATACTGCTTCATCCATAGACTTTTTTTCGAAAATTTACTATAGAAACTAGTTACTTTTAAGTGTTTAAAATTTTTTTGGAAATTTCGCACCTCAGGATCCTTCACCGGACCCAAATGTGCCATCAGGACTTCACTTATAACACCCTGTATCTCAAAAACAAAACGTTTTCGGACCTATACTTATATGAACTTTTACATCTATTTTAGAATGTAGATTAACCCTGTTAAAATATGACCGTCTAATTTCGGGACACCCAGTAATTTGAGGATTTTTTTGGTATTAATTATCCGGTATCTTCTGTAGATTTATTTAAAATATCCTCCCAAATCCCAAATTAGGGTGGATGAGACTTATTGTAGGTTAAATAAATTACGAAGCCATATGTCACAAAATAAAATAGGTGCTACTATTTCTCTTCATAAAACAACTACTACCTTGGCTAATACCTTGTTGAGGTATAGATGTTTCAACTTTTATAGCGATCGGGAATCTTCACTTTTTTGTAGTATATTCTCCTTATTCTTGTACTTTTTTCTCTTCTATTTCGTGATTTAGTTTTGTCATTTCTTCACTACTCGTTGTCTTTACCAGGGTATATCGATGTAATTCTAGGGAATGGCCAATTTACTTATTTTTTATTGTAAACTTCTAAAAGAATATCTCTTAGTTTTACTTCAGAAGTTTTTAATTCACCATTATATATCAGATTTGCTAGATATTCTTGCAATTTTCTGCTGACCGAGCTTTGTAGCTCTGCGGTGAGTTTGAGTATGCGTTTTTTCAAAGGTTTTTTTATAGCAATAGATAATACAGGATCAGTAATATCCTCTGCCACTATTCCTTTCACCTCCCAACAGGGGAAATGAAATATATATTTTACAATTTTTCACTTTGCACGGATGGACGGATGCAAAATACTTACACTTGTGTTTCATAAATAAATATCGTTATCTTGTATAAAATGTAAGAGCGTTAAGAATACCAACTCTTCATTTTCTTATATATACGTTATTAGTCTAAAATTAACAAGGCTTCGTACTCACCTAAAACCGTCATCATTTTTTCCTAGATTGCGTCTTAAGAGTTCTTTTGTTATTCTGTACCTTTCAATATTTTTCCAGCTACTACAGTTAATATGAGTAGTACTTTGAAAACACTGGCTAGTAGTTTTTCAGAAGAAGTTGCTATAACAGGAACAAATTCAGGTATAGTATATTTATTTTTGGATTTGTTACTAACACTTTTTATAATAATTTAACCACCAAATATGGAATAGTAGATCGTGTAACAAGAATTGATATGATGTCGATACGAACAATACACTCGAATTGTACAGCATATTTTTCCTACAACTCATTAAAGAAAAACTACAAAATTTAAAAATTATTATTACGTTATGTTATGTTATGTTACCATGTTTTTTTTAATATTCGGTGGTTGATTATATTCCAAAAAATCTTCTGATTGTGTTCTACATTTGTCAATAAATTTCTAAATTTATTAGTTTTTTTTTTCTTTATAGAACCTGTTTCAAATAATTCGGACACTACAGAATTGCTATTTTCAGAAGATCAATACACCATAGGTGAACCAACTCAAATGACCACTACACACAAGTTATCTCAAATTGAAAAGTATGTCACTGGCGTAATATCAGAAATTGAAGAAAACTTTCTCTATAACACTACCGTTACTACAATGTCTACATTATCTCCATTTGACCAATTCGTAACAGCTGTGATATCAGAGGTCGAAGACACTATTAAGAACGAAACAGCACAAACAACAGAGTTAAATATAAGTGAAATATTGCAAGAAAGTATTAAAGATGCAAATACAGCTATATCTCAAAATCCAAATAAAATAACAGAAGTAGACAATATTGAAAATGAGACCCCAATAAGCGAATATGAAAATAGTGAAAATGAATTTTATTTTTCAGTCGAAGACTTGAGTAGTACCACACTTTGTGAAAATTGTAAAGAAGAAGTATTTTCTCCATCAATGTCAAAATCATCCGAAAAAGTAAAATTGACACAAACTACGAATTATCAAAGTCAGAAAAGTACATCTAAAACTAAAACAACAACAAACAAGTCAGAATCAGATGACAGAGGACATATTAAAGTTAAAACTACAAAAAAATTAACACATAATTTGCCTGTTCATACCAATTCAACCACCAGAAAAACGAATCCTGTAAGTGAAGTGATACATTCTTCGTTTAAAACAACAACAGCCGAAGAAACTTCTATCGGCACGTTATCTTCAATTGGAATTAAATCACAAAATGAAAAAGAAACTATTGAAGAGAATAGTTCAGAAACTTTACAAAATCAAAAATATGAATATCAAACTGTAATTACTGAAAAAGAAGAAACTGAAAATGATAATTTTTTTTTCTCTAACTTGTCTCAATTTAATACAAATGAAGAACATGTTACAAAAGAAGACACTGAAGAAATTATTTCTATTAATGAAAATCCAACTGAAGAATTTAAAGAAGAAGACGTAAATTACCCGAATAAAATAAAAACTACTCTATGTAAATCATGCGATGAGAAAGAAACAAAATTTGCAAATAAAAAATTATCAACACAAACCAAATCGACAAAATCTTTAGAAAAATCCAGAACATCTGAAACTGTAAGTAAACCACTTCATACGGAATTTGTAACAGAAACCAGCTCTCAAACACTTTCTATCAGTAAAACGCAACAAATAGACTTAAATGAAACTGCAGTGACTGTAGGCAATAAAGAAGTCAGAGTAGAGATACAAAGCCAAAAAACAAACTTTGAAATACAATCTAGTGAAGAAATTAAAATAACTGGCAACAAAAATGAAACAATTGTTTCTAGTTATGAAACCAAAACAGAAATAACCAGTAATATTGCAAGCGACAAACAGGCAGGTGAATCTAACAGAATGACACAAATGGGTTTAGTTACTACTTCGATGTCTGAGAACCCTGAAATGACCTCAGAAAATGGAGAAAATGAGAACCATTCATCTGTTATTCTAAAAGAAACAGAAGAAACCGGCACAAAAATTATTATGACAGAAACAGAATTAACAACGACTCAAAAGACAATATATGATGAACAGTTAAATGATGAAAAAGTTAAATCAAATTTTACCACCGTGCGCGAAGAAATACAATCAATTGAATCCAATATGACTGAGTTCTCAACCAAAACTACTCAAAAATCAATTTCTGAACTTAAATCCGAAATAATTTATTCCACTGAGATAAAAGAAACAGAATTGTCCAGAAGTGACGTCGCTAAAACAATTACAGAAGCAATATCGACGAGAGAGCATGAAGAAAGTGAAAAAACTGAATCTAACAACCCTTCAGAACTAAAAACCCAAGAAACAAATGCAGAATTAAAATTTTCAGAGAACGTTAAAAAAACAAGTGATTTCGAAAGAAAAGATACAACAGAAGAAAAAGAAATTAGTAAGATTAAAAATAAAGTCGTCGAGGAAAACACACAATCAGTTGCAACCCAAAAGTCAGTATCCCAAGAAACCTTAATGAAGGTTACATCTGAAGAGGAAATGCTACATATTACCACAAAAAGTGAAGAAACAGAGGCAAGTGAGTCTAATCAAAGTACAGAAATATCGGGAAAAGAAACAATGTCTGAAGAAATTCTAGATATTGAAAAAACTGTGACCACGCGTCTAGAAAATGGAGAAATAAAAACAAGGAAAACAGAACTAAATAAAACAAGCAAAACTGAAGAGACAACTATAGGAGTAACTCAGACGTTGGAGTCTGAAGAAAAATCTTCAATAAATATAAAATCGGAACTTACAACCAAAATTGAAGAGACAATCAACACTGAAATGGAAGCAAATAGTATAACTAAAAATAGCGAAATCGTTGAAGAAAACACACAACCAATATCATCACAAAAGTCAATATCCGAACAAAATCTAATTAATGCTACACATAAAGAGAAAAATTTACATATTTCTACAAAAAGTAAAGAAGCTGGGACAATTGAAACTATTGAATTAACGAATATATCGATAATATCTGAAGAACCTTTAATAACCAGAACATCAGGGTTCACAAGTCTAGAAAATACAGAAGTAGAAACAAGGACAATAACTAAAGTTAATAAATCAGGCAAAACTAGTCGTACAACTGCAGAAGTATCAGAGTCTGTGATGCCTACAGCAGAAGAAGAATTTTCTCATAAAACAGCTATAGAGACAAAAGCAAATATTATAACAGAAATTAAAGGAACAAGTACAACTGAAACTGAAAAAACAATAGATACAAAAAAAAAAATTATAATCAAAAGTAGCGATGTCGTTAAAGAAAACACACAACCAATTTCAAGACAAAAATCTCTATTCCACGAAAACTTATTTAATGTTACATATGAAGAGGAGAATACAAGTATTTCCACAAAAAATGAAGAAACTGATACAAGCATATCTAATCAAATAACACAAATATCGCAACAAGAGACAATATCCGAAGAAACTTTAAAAACCGAAAAATCAGTACTTACAAGTCCAGAAAATGGAGACGTAAAAACAATGACAACTAAATTGAGAAAAAACAGCCATACTGATATAACAACTACAGAAGTGGCAGAGTCTCTAATTTCTGAGTCAGAAGAAGAAAAGTCATATGCTTCCACAAAAAGTGAAGAAAGGCAAACAAGTGAATCTAATCAAATAACAGAAATATCAGAGCAAGAGGCAATGTCTGAAGAAACGTCAGATACCGAAGAAGCAATGCTCACAAATACAGAAAATAAAGTGGCAAAAACAAAGATAACAACTAAACTGAGCAAAACTAGTGAGAAAATGTATGTAGAAACTTCAGAGGCCGAAAAAGCAATGCCCAGCAGTGAAAATGGAGAAGTAAAAACAAGAACAACAACTGAACTTAGTAAAATTAGTAAGATAACTACAGAGGTATCGGAGTATTTGACATCTGAGTCGAAAGAAGGAGATAATTCAAATATTTCCACAGAAAATGAAGAAATAGAGATAAGTGAATATAATGATATAACAGAAATATCGGAACAGGTGACAATACATGAAGAAACTTTAAAAACTGAAAAATCAATGCTCACAAGTCCAGAAAATGGAGAAACAAAAACAACTGAACTGGGTAAAATTAGCAAAAGTGGTGTGACAACTACAAAAGTAACTGAGTCTCTGACGTCTGAGTTGAAAGAAAAGGAAACGTCAAATATATCCACAAGTGAAGAAACAGAGACAAGTGAATCTAACCAAGTAACGGAAATATTAGAAAAAAAAACAAAATCAACAGAAATTTTAGAGACCGAAAAATCAATGCCTACAAGTCTAGAAAATGAAGAAATAAAAACAAGGATAACTAAACTGAGTAAAACAACTAAAACTAGTGAGATAACTACAGAAGAACCAGAGTCGCTGATATCTGAGTCGAAAGTAAAGGAGAAATCAAATATTTCTACAAACAGTGAAGAACCAGAAACAAGTGAATCTCATCAAGTAACAGAAATATCGGAACAGGAGACAATGTTTGAAGAAACTTTAGAAACTGAAAAATCAATGCTCACAATACCAGAAAATGAAATAAAAACAACAAAACTTAGTAAAAGCGACAAAACTTTTGTGACAAATATAAAAGTAACCGAGTCTCTAATGTCTGAGTCGAAAGAAGAGAAAACGTTAAATTCATCCACACCAAGTGAAGAAGCAAAGACAAGTGAATCTAATCAAGTAATGGAATCATCAGAACAAGAGCCAATGTCGAAAGAAATGTTCGGAACCGAAAAATCAATGCTTACAAGTCTCGAAAATGAAGAAATAACTAAACTAAGTAAAACAACTGAAACTAGTGAGACAACTACAGAAGAACCGAAGTCTCTGATATCGGAGTCAACGGAAAATGAGGAGAAAACTATTATTTCGATAAAAAGTGAAGAACCGGAGACAAGTGAATCTCATCAAGTAACAGAAATATCAGAACAGGAGACAATGTTTGAAGAAACTTTAGAAACTGAAAGATCAATGCTCACAATATCAGAAAATGAAATAAAAACAACTAAACTCAGTAAAACCGACAAAACCGTCGTGACAAATATAAAAGTAACCGAGTCTCTAAAGTCTGAGTCGAAAGAAGAGGAAACGTCAAATACATCCACAACAAGTGAAGAAGTAGAGACAAGTGAATCTAATCAAGTAATGAAATCATCAGAACAAGAGCCAATGTCGAAAGAAATGTTCGGAACCGAAAAATCAATGCTTACAAGTCTCGAAAATGAAGAAATAACTAAACTAAGTAAAACAACTGAAACTAGTGAGACAACTACAGAAGAACCGAAGTCTCTGATATCGGAGTCAACGGAAAATGAGGAGAAAACTATTATTTCGATAAAAAGTGAAGAACCGGAGACAAGTGAATCTCATCAAGTAACAGAAATATCAGAACAGGAGACAATGTTTGAAGAAACTTTAGAAACTGAAAGATCAATGCTCACAATATCAGAAAATGAAATAAAAACAACTAAACTCAGTAAAACCGACAAAACCGTCGTGACAAATATAAAAGTAACCGAGTCTCTAAAGTCTGAGTCGAAAGAAGAGGAAACGTCAAATACATCCACAACAAGTGAAGAAGTAGAGACAAGTGAATCTAATCAAGTAATGAAATCATCAGAACAAGAGCCAATGTCGAAAGAAATGTTCGGAACCGAAAAATCAATGCTTACAAGTCTCGAAAATGAAGAAATAACTAAACTAAGTAAAACAACTGAAACTAGTGAGACAACTACAGAAGAACCGAAGTCTCTGATATCGGAGTCAAGGGAAAATGAGGAGAAAACTATTATTTCCATAAAAAGTGAAGAACCAGAGACAAGTGAATCTCATCAAGTAACAGAAATATCAGAACAGGAGACAATATTTGAAGAAACTTTAGAAACTGAAAGATCAATGCTCACAATATCAGAAAATGAAATAAAAACAACTAAACTCAGTAAAACCGACAAAACCATTGTGACAAATATAAAAGTAACCGAGTCTCTAATGTCTGAGTCGAAAGAAGAGGAAACGTCAAATACATCCACAACAAGTGAAGAACTAGAGACAAGTGAATCTAATCAAGTAATGAAATCATCAGAACAAGAGCCAATGTCGAAAGAAATGTTTGAAACCGAAAAATCAATGCTTACAAGTCTCAAAAATGAACAAATAACTAAACTGAGTAAAACAACTGAAATTAGTGAGACAACTACAGAAGAACCGAAGTCTCTGATATCGGAGTCAAGGGAAAATGAGGAGAAAACTATTATTTCCATAAAAAGTGAAGAACCAGAGACAAGTGAATCTCATCAAGTAACAGAAATATCAGAACAGGAGACAATATTTGAAGAAACTTTAGAAACTGAAAGATCAATGCTCACAATATCAGAAAATGAAATAAAAACAACTAAACTCAGTAAAACCGACAAAACAATTGTGACAAATATAAAAGTAACTGAGTCTCTAATGTCTGAGTCGAAAGAAGAGGAAACGTCAAATACATCCACAACAAGTGAAGAACTAGAGACAAGTGAATCTAATCAAGTAATGAAATCATCAGAACAAGAGCCAATGTCGAAAGAAATGTTTGAAACCGAAAAATCAATGCTTACAAGTCTCAAAAATGAACAAATAACTAAACTGAGTAAAACAACTGAAATTAGTGAGACAACTACAGAAGAACCGAAGTCTCTGATATCGGAGTCAACGGAAAATGAGGAGAAAACTATTATTTCGATAAAAAGTGAAGAACCAGAGACAAGTGAATCTCATCAAGTAACAGAAATATCAGAACAGGAGACAATGTTTGAAGAAACTTTAGAAACTGAAAGATCAATGCTCACAATATCAGAAAATGAAATAAAAACAACTAAACTCAGTAAAACCGACAAAACCGTCGTGACAAATATAAAAGTAACCGAGTCTCTAAAGTCTGAGTCGAAAGAAGAGGAAACGTCAAATACATCCACAACAAGTGAAGAAGTAGAGACAAGTGAATCTAATCAAGTAATGAAATCATCAGAACAAGAGCCAATGTCGAAAGAAATGTTCGAAACCGAAAAATCAATACTTACAAGTCTCGAAAATGAAGAAATAACTAAACTGAGTAAAACAACTGAAACTAGTGAGAAAACTACAGAAGAACCGGAGTCTCGGATATCGGAATCGAGGGAAAATGAGGAGAAAACTAATATTTCCATAAAAAGCGAAGAACCAAAGACAAGTGAATCTCATCAAGTAACAGGAATATCGGAACAGGAGACAATGTTTGAAGAAACTTTAGAAACTGAAATATCAATCACAATACCAAAAAATGAAATAAAAACAACTAAACACAGTAAAATCGACAAAACCGTTGTGACAAATATAAAAGTAACCGAGTCTTTAATATCTGAGTCGGAAGAAGAGGTATCGTCAAATACATCCCCAACAACTGAAGAAGCAGAAACAAGTGAATCTAATCAAGTAATGGAATCATCAGAACAAGAGCCAATGTCGAAAGAAATATTCGAAACCGAAAAACCAATGCTTACAAGTCTAGGAAATGAAAAAGTAAAAACAACGGGAACAACTAAACTAAGTAAAACAACTGAAACTAGTGAGACAACTACAGAAGGACGAGAGTCTCAGATATCGGAGTCGAGGGAAAATGGGGAGAAAACTAATATTTCCATAAAAAGTGAAGAACCAGAGACAAGTGAACCTCATCAAGTAACAGAAATATCGAAACAGGAGACAAATTTTGAAGAAACTTCAGAAACTGAAAGATCAATGCTCACAATACCAGAAAATGAAATAAAAACAACTAAACTCAGTAAAACCGACAAAACCATTGTGACAAATATAAAAGTAACCGAGTCTCTAATGTCTGAGTCGGAACGAGAGGAAACGTCAAATACATCAACAACAACTGAAGAAGCAGAAACAAGTGAATCTATTCAAGAAATGGAATCATCAGAACAAGAGCCAATGTCGAAAGAAATGTTCGAAACCGAAAAATCCAGTCTAGAAAATGAAGAAGTAAAAACAAGGGGAACAACTAAACTAAGTAAAACAACTGAAACTAGTGAGACAACTACAGAAGGACGGGAGTCTCGAATATCGGAGTCGAGGGAAAATGAGGAAAAAACTAATATTTCCATAAAAAGTGAAGAACCCGAGACAAGTGAATCTCATCAAGTAACAGAAATATTGAAACAGGAGACAATGTTTGAAGAAACTTCAGAAACTGAAAAATCAATGCTCACAATACCAGAAAATGAAATAAAAACAACTAAACTCAGTAAAACCGACAAAACCATTGTGACAAATATAAAAGTAACCGAGTCTCTAATGTCTGATTCGGAAGAAGAGGAAACGTCAAATACATCCACAACTGAAGAAGCAGAAACAAGTGAATCTAATCAAGTAATGGAATCATCAGAACAAGAGCCAATGTCGAAAGAAATGTCCGAAACCGAAAAATCAATGCTTACAAGTCTAGAAAATGAAGAAGTTAAAACAAGGGGAACAACTAAACTAAGTAAAACAACTGAAACTAGCGAGACAACTACAGAAGAACCGGAGTCTCGGATATCGGAGTCGAGGGAAAATGAGGAGAAAAGTAATATTTCCATAAAAAGTGAAGAACCAGAGACAAGTAAATCTAACCAAAAAACAGAAATATCGGAACAGGAGACGACAATATTTGAAGAAACTTTAGAGACCGAAAAATTAATTTTCACAAGTCCAGAAAATGAAGTAATAAAAACAACTGAACGAAGTAAAACCAGCATTAATGGTGTGATAACTACAAAAGTAACCATGATGCCTGAGTCGAAAAAATCTCAAATCTCAAATATCTCCACAAAAAGTGAAGAAACAGAGAAAAGTGAATCTAATCAAAAAACAGAAATATCGGAAGAGGGGACTATGTTTGAAGAAACTTTAAAGACTGAAAAATCAATGCTTACAAATCCAGAAAAAGAAAAAACAAGGAAAACAACTGAACTGAGTGAAGCAAGTAAAACTGAACCGAAAGAAGATGAAAAATCAAATATTTCCACAAAAAGTGAAGGACCAGATATAATAAATGAATCTAATCAAATAACAGAAATATCAGTGTCAATTATTACAAAAAATTATGAAGTAGAAATAGGAACAACAACTGAACTAAGAAAAGCAAGTAAAACTGGTGAGGAAATTACAGAAGTACCGGAGTCTCTGATACCTGAACCGAAAGAAAATGAGAAGTCAAATATTTCCACAAAAAGCGAAGAAACAGAGACAAGTGAATTTATTCAATTAACACAAATATCGAAGCACAAAACAATGGCCAAGACTGAAAAATCAGTGTTCACAAGTCCAGAAAATGAGGTATTGGAAACAAGGATGACCAGTAAGGGATATAAAGCAAGTGAAAGTAAAGAATATTCTATTACGACAACTGTGAAAATAAAAGAGCCTACAACAGAAATTGAAGAGTCAGTTATATCTGAAGCGGTAGAAACAATAGAAGTAGTAACTAATGTAATTAAAAATAACGAAGCCGTTGAAGTAAACACAAGCCAAACATCACAATCAGAAGAAAGTATTTCCACAGAAAATAAAGTAATGACAACTGAATTGAATCAATTAACACAGATATTGGAAAAAATAACCAATATAAATGAACCAAGCACCATTACTCATAAAACTACGGAAGAAGAATATCCTATTGAAACAAATACATTACAAATGAATGAGCTTGGCAACTCTAAAACGACGGACATAATTGAAACTATTAAAACAACGTTTGAAGGAGAAAAGAAGACAATATCTCAAGAATCAACAATACACCGCACAATGGAAATTAAAGAAACAGAAACAAAGAATTCCATTAGCACGGCAGAGGCTGAAAATTATGTAACAATAGAAATAGAAACAGAAATAAGTAGTATAGCTAAAAGCACCGGAGTTATTGAAGAAAAGGTAGAATTATTATCCACCGAAGAATTATTGCCCGAAGAAAAGTTTGATAATAACACATCTGCAGAAGAAAAGGAAACTAGTAACTTATCTGAAGTAGAGACTCAAATGTCAATATTTACTGTACCATCTCAATTAGAAAATGAGGAAGTAAAAGAAATGGACCAATTTAATAACATAACTGAGAAAGAAAATTCTATAACATTAGAATCTTCTATTGAAACAACAACGACCGAAATTATCCCCGAATCTCCATTAGTAAGTAACGAAGATACTGAAATAAACTTATTTAATAACATAACTGAGACAGATGTTTCTGAAACCGAAGAGTCTACTACTGAAACTACAGAAACTACAGAAACAATCACAGAACCCTTTATAGAGGAAAGTGAACTCAATCTCTTCAGTAATATAATAGAATCAGACAAATTTGTAACTGAAATTTCTACAGAAAATCCTCTAACTACATCTACAAAAATTTATATTGAGACAACTGAATTAAATGAAAATGAAACACCTAGCAAGTCTGAAGACACAGAAGCAGTAAACAATCGAGTCGAAGATGAAGAAATTATTACTGTAGATGTTCATAAGATTACAGAAGAAGAGATTTTGAATGTTGAAAACATTACTGAAGAAATAGAAGAAGAAAACTTTAATTTTCCAAATATAATAAAAACTACTATATGTGAATTGTGTGAAGATGAAAATACAATATCATCAGTAGAAGTAAGTGGGAAAGAAATAACTGAACTCATGGAAAATGGTAAAGAAATAGAGAAAACTACTACTTCAGAAAGTGAAATATTGTCCGATGAAATATCGGTGGAAACAAGTTTAGAAACGGTATCTGAAAGTACAAACATAGAAGAATCAGAATCGGAACTTACCATACCTAGTGAACAAAGAAATACAAATTTAACTAGTAATATAAAAGAAACGTCTACCATAACTGGAAGTACAGAAGAACTAACGTTTCATCCATTATCTGAAGAATCCATTTCTGTTGCAACCAACTCGAAAGAGACTACAGAATTATCAGAAAATTATGAAAGAACAGGATCAAATGCCACTTTGACCAGTAACCCATTCCATTCTAATGAAAATTCTTTTGAATCAACCTTAAATGAGGAACAAAAGATGTCAACAAAACAAACGTCGACCTTCAATGTCAAATCAACTTTAACTCTTTTTACAACTGTCATGAGTACAATTTTGGAAGAATCTGAAGAAAATGGTATATTCAACTTTTCCCGTATTGAAGAAGAAATTACCCAGAAAGAAGAAGATACTGAAGAAGAAACTTCTTTACAAACTAGTACAATAGGAATTCACTTGGAAGATATTATTCCGTCTGAAGAAGAAAAGAAATCTACAGAACATACAAGCAAATCGAGTATTCATTATTTAACAAATTCACCGGAAAAGCAAGTAATAACTCATAAACATTTGCATCCACATACAAGACATAGAGACACGACTACAAGTAAAACAGAAAATACGGCTGTTAAACAATATACTACTATTTCAAAAATAAAAATTCCCTTCAAATCTACCCTTCATTCTAAATCAACGAAGTCCCCAAAATATGTTGCTGCTACTTCCACAGAAAATATCAAAACAGTACATTCTGCAACTGAACAACAAGAAGTAAATACAATACCGTTTATGATAGAAATTACCGACAACATTTTAGCAACACTTACAGAAATATCACCAACTACTGAAGAACTGTCAACTGAAGAACCAAATGTAGAAGGAAATTTAGTTATGAATACGGCCATAGAGCAAGAAGAAACTACAGAAGATAATGTTGTTGAAGTAGTGATGCCAACATCACATATATTAACACCTAAACCTAAAACAGTAGTAGTAATAGTAAACAATTCTGGAAGGAAAATTAACAAAATAAACGAAACAATTTTAGAAAAAATACTTAATAAACCTTTAAGTGAAATTAATTTGGAATACGTTGACATAACAAATATTTCAAGAGAAGCAGGAAACGAAACGAATGCTCCTAAAGAAAATGACATTCTAAATACTGGAAAAGAATGTAAACCAAATGAACTCGAATCTAATCAGCGATGCATTTGTGATGTAGACTCATATTTGCATGGATTAGAGAGTAAATTAAATAACATAATCGATGTAAACAAATTAAATTGTACTAGGCTAATTAGCTTTCCTGATGGATTTACAATTACAAATAAAACAGAAGCTCTAAAGAGAAAGAAAAGAAGTCTTTTATATTTAAAGAAGCTGGATAGATCCTCTAACTACATTGAAAATGAAAATATAGAAGATGTTCTTGATGATAATTATAAAATAACTGATTCAGGTACTACTACTTACATTTCTTTCTTGATTATTTGGTTTAGACTAATTATGTATATTTATTTATTTAGATTTAAACATTCTAGTATATCCTGGAAGAAGGGCAAAAATATTCTGTGGAAATAGTGCTGATAAGTTGTTGGATAATCAAAATGCATCGATCCAATGGGAATTTAAAAAAGACCCTCAACAAACTGGTAAGTTTTCAATTTTTTTATGAATAAATGATGACGAATGTAAAAATCTAAGTAACATCTTTCGAGAACACCTTTAGCTACATATGCCTTGATAATTACCTGTAAAATATGCAGCGGAAGAGTGTTACAATGCCTAGACACTCTAAGTAAGAAAAAAGTAGAAAATTTACAATGGGGTAGCCATAGGATTGAAAAATAAAAAATAAATATTGTATCTAACAGAGTTATACTTTGCAACTGGTTTGGGAATTTTGAATTACTTCATAGTCTGACTTACCCAAATGAGCAAATTATGGCGGTATTAGCTGAAAGTCTTGTATTTGCATGTATAGCAGCAATAAATAGTACAATAGAAATACTATTAGATGGACCAAGAACGATTAAAAATAAATACAGTTGAAGCAAATTGAGAAAAATTAAAATCATTAACTAATTTAGTGTCTGAACATAAAGACATTCTAAATTTCTAAACCGCCCATAATAGAAATACCACTCTTGTGAAATATAAAGGACTTTTTGTCCCTATTTTTAGAGTAGGAAAGTTCAGAAGACCAAAAGACTAATAGAAAGGCAGGTTACTAACTACACGTTTACAGCCGAGAATAACGCGCTATTGCCAACGAAACTAAGTAATAAAAAATTAAAATGTTATGCTTTTCCTCAAATGTTTCCATTATGGTCCATTTTAGAGAAATCATGTATTGAACAATAATGGACTATAACAACCGCATCAGAATTTTCAATCTAATTTTTAATGAAATGTCCCGCCCAATTTCATTCTACTGAATAATTACACAATCAGAGCTGGACAGAGTACTGCATTAAAGTACCCATGAGTACTTCACAATGAGTAGCTTTACAGAGTACTCATAAGTATCTGATTATGAGTACTTTTATGAATAATACTCAAAGCTAATGAGTACTTTTGCAAATTTTAGAAACTCGTGAAAAAATCGAGTAACGAGTATGAGTACTTACCTATTTAATTAAGGTAGTTTATTTATTTAAGACCTTCCAGACTACATAAAATCATAAGTGTTACATATAGTTGAACTCTTATTGAATAGGAGATTCCAATAATGACTGAATACACAGAGTAATGAATTTGAAAAACCAAAGTGACTAATAATAGAGAAACTGCAAATCTGGCAACATTGCAAATATCTAATCTGGAATATCCGTATCCCAAAATAAGTGTACCCTAAATTTTGTACAATTAGGACTAGCAATTTACGAGATAATTGGCCGTTTCCAGACTTTTGGGCCACTCTGTATATATGGATATGTTATAATTTAAAATAAAATCCATCCGGCAACGTCGTAAATATTTGAACGGTGGGCTATAGAAATTTGTGACTTCCTCATACTTATTTTAAGTGTTTGTTTTGGTTCAAACAGAATCGCTGAGTCCAGTTCTCTAATACAGTGGACGAATTAATTTTTCAAGAATACGTCACGAGGTTTTTTTTCTCCTGAGCTCATCTGACTATGTGTCTCCGAATAACACTGAAGCCTATTGGCTTATTGTGTTTTACCCCATATTAGTTCATAGCACCCACTCTGTCACCTTTGTACCTTGTTCAAGTTTGTACAGATCCTTGGGTGAGCGGGTTCTATACGTTGTTGGATCAACCTGGGGCTGTCCAAAAAGAGCCTGTCTTTTGCGATCTAGAGCTTCACATTCGCACAGTATGTGTTTGGCCGTTTCTGGTTTCTTGTAACATAGTCGGTACATGAGTTCCCCATTGTACATGCCAATTTTGTTCAAGTGTCCCTTTACTGGGGCGTTCCCAGTCATGAACCCTGTTATTACTTTCAACTGGTTCCTATTCATTGAGAGTAGTTCTCCAGTTCTTTTGGGACATGGTCTGCCTATGAAGGCTTTTCCATGTGCCTGTTTTGAAGTGTTTCCCCAATAGTTGATATGTTGTTTATTTGAATATGCTGATTTTCTACAGCTCTTTCATTGTTCGTTTTTGCACATTGCAAAATCGCGTATACCTCGGCCTGAAATACCGAGGAATGTATTCCTATAGCATAGCTATGATTAGTATCAGGGTTTTTGGAGAATACTCCTGCCCCAGTGCCTTCCGCAGTCTTAGACCCGTCTGTATACCAGGTTTGTTCCTGTCGTTGGGCATTGGGCTCCCTTATGGTGATCTCCGCTCTTTTCTGTATTAAAACCTCAAATGGAGCATTAAAAGAGTACCTCTTGATCATGTGGTCTGATCTCATGTCTAGCACGTCTCCTGTCACTAACCTTGAGATACTGTGACCTGGCTTAATGTCAAGATTTCTCAGTGTATTCCCTAATCTGTAAGCACCTAATCTTGCCTCCCCTTGTATCACATAGTGAAGAGGTGGGAGTCCTATTAGTGCTTCCATTGCAGCAGTGGGGGTTGTTTTCAGTTCCCCCGTTATTCCGAGGCAGGCAAGTCTTTATAACTTGCTTAGCCTCGTTATTGCTTTCCATTGCTGTGTCTTTGGCCACCACACCAAAGCTGCGTATGTTATTATCGGTCTCACCACCATGTTATAAAGCCAGTATACCATGTCTGGTTTTAACCCCCATTTTTTTCCAAAGGATCGCCTTGCCATCATTAACGAGGTTTCCGCTCTCCTTGTGGTTCTTTCTAGATGCTGGTTCCAGGTAAGTTTCGAGTCAATAATAACCCCGAGATATTTTACCTCCCCCTTAAGCTGGATGCTTGCACCTCTTAGGTTTAGAGGCCCTAGTCCCTCCAATTTCCTCCTGCGGGTGAATCCAATTATGTCAGATTTATTTGGGCTAATGTTTAGTCCTTTCGCCTCTGTCGATTTTGTTACTATATTTAGAGCCTCTTGCATTCGATCTCTTACTATATATAGTATTGTATTTTCCCTGTGCCATGATCACTAGATCATCAACATATCCCAGGGTTCTATGTCCCTTATATTTGAGAGCCCTAAGCAGCCCGTCCACTACAAGGTTCCAGAGGAGTGGAGACAGCACTCCACCCTGTGGACATCCTCTAGCTACCCGTGTCGCTATTGTCTCTCCCATAAGGGTTGTGTGTATAGTTCTCTCTCTTAACATAGAGTCGATCCAGGACACGCATGTGTCCTCGATTCCTCTGTGTTTGAGAGATCTAATGATCGATTCAACGAAGGTATTGTCAAAAGCACCCTCGATATCCAAGAATGCTCCCAGCATTACCTCCTTGTTTTCCAGTGTGTTCTCCACCCTTTTTATTAATTAATGGAGAGCTGTTTCAGTTCATTTCCCTGCACTATAGGCGTATTGGTCTTGGTATATTGGCTTCTGAACCAATATCCTCTCTCTAATATGCCTATCTAGCAGTTTTTCCAAAGTCTTAAGTACAAAAGACAAAAGACATTGGTCTTAGGGACTTTTCCGTTTCCTGTCCCATTTTCCCAGGTTTTGGTATAAAAGTTACCCTAATATTTCTCCAAGCTTTTGGTATATGTCGAAAGGCAAGACTATTTCTGAGTATGTTACAGAGTCTATCAGAACCTCTTTGTAACATTATTGGATAAATCCTGTCCATGCCCGGTGATTTGTATGGTTCAAATGAGCTAATTTCCCCATTTCAGTTTATCGTAGTTCACCACTTGTTTGGCTATCCTCCAATCTTCCCTGTTGGCTCTATTATGAGCTTCCAGTCCGTTTAGATTCTGGTTAGCCGATCTGTGTGCTATGGTTTGTGCACCAGGGAAGTGAACCCTGAAGAGTTCCCTTACTGTATCCTTCCCTGTGATTATGTACTCCCCCATTTCATTCTTAAGGGTGTTTATTGTGTGTTGTGTGTCTTTTGAGAGAATTTTTTGGAGCCTGGCACATTCTTGAGTGCTTGCTATATCCTCACAGTGCCTTCTCCAAGACTCTCTCTTGACTTTTCGTAAGGCTATATTGTAACGGATGCATTTGGTTCTATATAGTTCCCATTCGCCGGTTATTTTAGCCTTATTAAATTTTTGTCTCGCCTATTTCCTTAGTATAGCAAGGTCATCATTCCACCATGGAACTTTCCTGATAGAGTTTCTTGCTATTAAGGGACAGGTATCGTTGAAAGCGCTAGTGACTGTGTCATTAAACTCATCCACAGACATTTCTAGGTCGGTTGTTGTTCTTATCGTCTTTCTCATTTTCGGAAGATTGCATTCCAGGGAAGCATTGTATGCCTCCCAGTCTGTTTTCCTGGGATTCCGATAAGTTTCTTTTGCAAAATTACCTTTAATATTGAAGTTTATGAGTCTGTGATCTGATATACTCTCTTCGTCAGACACATGCCAGTCTGTAACAAAATTACTCAAGTATGTTGATGCTATTGTTACATCTAGTACCTCCTTTCTGTTTTTTGTTATAAAGGTCGGTTTATTGCCTACATTTGTTATGTCTAAATTATTTGCCATAATAAATTGTAGTAATGACTCACCTTTTTCGTTGGTATCGGTGCTTCCCCAGATCCTGTGGTGTGCGTTTGCATCATAGCCAATGATCATCTACATTCCGTTGCGCCTGCAGAATCTCACCAGCTCCTCCACTTCTCTGGTAGGTGTTGCTTCAGGGTCGTCTGAAGGTAGATATGCCGATCCGAGTATTACCTCCTTCGGTCCATTTCCTGCATCGATCTTGATTCTGACTGCTGTCAAATTTCTGGAACAGAAATTAGTTATTTTTATACCTTTTTTGACAATTATGCAGGTTCGAGGGGTGTCTGTGGATCTATCATATATTAACTCTCCACCCAACCCTCCTAAACATCTTATTGTACCGTGTCTAATCCACGGTTCTTGTACCAGGACCACTTCAAACATCCCCATCGCCACTGTAAGTACAGCCGAAGTAGCCTTACAGTGCTGGAAGTTGATTTGGATTATCCTGATCCTCACCAGGCCGCCTTAGGACCCTGAAGGTCACCCTTCCTAGCTCATAATAGGCCGGGAATTGTGACCTCCCGAGGGCCCCGTACGACGCTTCGTCAATTGAAAAGGCTAGGAGTTGCCCTTCTTTTTCAATTTTTCTGCTCATTAAAAGCCAGTCCGGCGTCTTCAGTTCCGTATTCTGGAGCTGAAGAAGTCCCCTGACTGTTTCAACTTCGGACTCGTCCGGGATGAAAACCAGAACCCTGGGTCTTCTCGGGAGGTCCTTCAACCACGGTCAAATCCGCGCCCTTCCAAAGGTTTTCCAGAATGCCGAACGTCCTCCTTAACCAGTCCGCGGTCTGCTGGTTAGCGCAGGTCACATGTTCTGTGGAACTGTGGTGCTCCTTCACTGCCTGAAGGGGTAGCGTAGAGCCTTTTCACGAGAGTTTCTTGTACCAAGTCTCCTTGTGCTTGGTCTAGGGTTGTATCTGGATGACTTCTCTGGATGACAGCCAGTCGGATACCCCTCAAAGTGTCGCTGTATGAGCCAGCCGATGCCGGAGCATTTCTGGCCCGCTTACTTCGAAGGGGGGAAGTCTGCGACTCAGATCGGGGCCTTTTATCCCCTTTCTTCGCGAGGTTATAACAACCTCTTTAACTAATCGAGTGTTATTTTGTTACCACGCGTTAAGTGTAGCGATTACAATGTTGCAATCATTTTATGTAACTACACATCGACTGCTTTTAAAATATTTTTATTTTAAAAATCTATGTCTTTTTACTAAGACGGTCAAAAAATTCAGCGTTTTTTTTTGAAAATTTTATTTCTTGATTTACATTACTTTAGTTTTAAAAAATATGATAAGAACTGTTTTAGAGATATCTTAAAATAAGTGCATTGCTTGTATACATGACGTGCTTCAAGAGTGTTAATTTTGCACATTTTGATTTTAATATCTAGTTAAAACACACTCTCATTAACCTTATTTATTCGAATACACCGTCACACGATGAAACAGAAAGATGGGGTTACTGTTATTTTAAAAATATTTTAAAAATTTTTTAATTTGTTTGTAATCGTCCCCATGTTTTAATAGTTTATGACTGCACCCGAAGATGGAAAAGTTTTCCAAAACATATGTAGTGCTGTGCTAAACAATTGAAAATAAAAAAAGACCGAATAAACCAAGGAAATTTTTATTTATATTTAATTTATTTATAGTTTATTTATTTAAAACATACTATTTACAATTTAGTTATGACATACTAATTAATTTATATAATATTTTGGCACTATTATAACTCACAATTCTAAGGAAATAACGTCAGAAGAAACTTTACTTTCTAAAGAAGAAATATCGGAAGAAATATCGGAAGAAATATCGGAAGAAATATCGGAAGAAATATCGGAAGAAATATCGGAAGAAATATCGGAAGAAATATCGGAAGAAATATCGGAAGAAATATCGGAAGAAATATCGGAAGAAATATCGGAAGAAATATCGGAAGAAATATCGGAAGAAATATCGGAAGAAATATCGGAAGAAATATCGGAAGAAATATCGGAAGAAATATCGGAAGAAATATCGGAAGAAATATCGGAAGAAATATCGGAAGAAATATCGGAAGAAATATCGGAAGAAATATCGGAAGAAATATCGGAAGAAATATCGGAAGAAATATCGGAAGAAATATCGGAAGAAATATCGGAAGAAATATCGGAAGAAATATCGGAAGAAATATCGGAACCAAACCTTCATTTTCTAGTGCTTTTTTAAATCGTTCTGTCAGCTCTGATTTCTTCCTTGTCACTCAGGCACTGAATGATCTAATAATTAATTGAAACACTCAACCTTTTTTTCCTTCGGGCCACATTCGTATATGTGCTATGTTACACGGGCCGCAATATTTTTGGATGATGACCTTTTTTTTAGGACATCTATCTCAAATTAGTTAGTGGTGACCTCTAATAAATAAAACACAAAACATAAATTTATCCCGTTGTGTCACTGCAAAAACAAGATAACACATTTTTAGAGTTTCGATAAAACACTATTCAAACGTTTAAAACTGAATAAAAAATCAGTAAAAGCTTTAAACCGTTTATTAACTTCAATGAAGAAGGTATTGAAAGCATTGTTCACAAAGTATAAACTAATAATCTAGGTAGATTGTGATAATAATGGTGAAATTCATCAGGTGTATCTGATTTTGCAAAATTTTAGTTCTTGCACTTTTTTGTAAGCATTTTCAAAACTTTGTTTCATCCTTTCATGCATCCCTATGAATAAATACTGTGCGAGTTTAGCATATAAAGCCGAATTCCCCACCCTCGTCCATTGATAAATAAAATATATTTTTTTGATGGAATGTATTTAGGATAGCTGAATCTTTTGATGCATTGTCTATTAGAAAGTATGGTTAAAATTCATATTCTTTTATTTACTAATTTTCACATAAAGATTCGCTCGTTACGGCTTGACGAATTACTCGTTACAGCTTGACCAATCACCCGTTACATCTTGACCAATCACTTGTTCACCACGGAGATTCGAACATCACGTGTTATTATCTAGTGGTTGTTTAAGGTTAGCTGTATCGCGGAAAGAAATGGTGGCGTAATCATCTCGTGGATTTCTGATAAATTGAGAAAGGCCAGAGACGGCTCTAGTCATAACAAAACAAATGGCGTGGGCACAATGTTGTAATATTTCAACAAACACATTCAACAAACATAAGTAGCGACAAACCACTCCCGAAATACTGGTACGTTTTCACTGGAAATCACCGAAATCAATACACATTTTCTCGAAAATTCCAAAATCATGTTCGAAATCAATTCGTCGCTCACAACCCAAAATAGCGAGAAAAAAGATCATCGCATAAAATTAAGGTGGATATTCAGTAAAATCACCTAAATTGCATAAAAATGTTTTAAGTGATTTCCGAAATACAGGTACATTTTCACCTTACCTTATTGGTTTCCCCTTGGTTCTGGCCTGTATCTTGTTTTTGCAGGAACACTAAATATATTTAGCAAAAATCAGTTATATGCCTATTGTCTGGTTTTGGTAGACACATTTATCAATTGAACACAATGTTATGATTATGTTTTGGTATAAATGCCCATCTTATTTGTCCATATTGTTAATGTATTAAAATGGTGTTAGTTTTTATTGGCTATCTGTTTATCGTGAATATAGACTTCTTTCACACTTGTATAAAGTGTACCTACTTAACTCGAAAATTCCAAAAGTGGAGCTATCTTGTTTTTGCAGTAACCCCATAAAAGTCCAAACGTTTATTTAAAAATTAGCATGCTATTTTGCGCTGCGACCAATAATAATGTTGCGGGCCACAAATGTTTGAAGGGCTGCCTGCTCTAGAACCTTTCGATCTGTTCTAGTAAGGGTACGATTTCGGTGACGCGGCTAGCAGCTGCGTCTCCAGCCGCTGCACTGGTTTGTAGTTTCAAATGGAACCAATTTGGCTTGCGCAGCGCGACTAAAGCGGCGGTAGCCCGCGCTACAGCGGTTGCTGTTCGACTGCTCGCGAAGCAGTCGAGCGGCTGAAATCGTAGTGACTAGGGCAAAAAAATGGCGCCATTTACGTCAAATGACGATGAAATTTTAATCAACGAAATACAAAAATATCCCGTAATTTATGATTATGAAGACAAAAATTACAAAAATTTATTTTTAAATTTATTAATAAATGAAAATACCCTTCCTCGCGTCGCCTTTTAAACATTTATCTACTTTACACCTTTTTCTAGATAACATTTGGTAAAATTCCTCTTCATCTTCCTCTTCTTCTAATAAAATTAATGTTATCAAATCGTCTTAATCAATATTTTTTAATAAACCCCGCAAAAATTTAAAATGACAGACGGCTGCCTAGAACTGCGTCACCGAAAACATCTTTTCATCGCGGCTACAGCTGCCGCGGCCAGCGTCTCTAGTTGCACAGCTCGAGTAGCGTCACCGAAATCGCACCTTAATACGTTGCGATGTCCGATACAGAACTCACGACGCCTACCAAAAATGTGTAAATGTTTCTCCTTTTCAGGATACAATTTCTTTGCGAATCATAAAATTTAAAATAAGAGAAAACTTTTATGAATTATTTTTTAGTTGAAGTCCTTCAGTACCATGAAAATCCTTTAGTAATCACAAATGCGGATATAAAAACAGCTGGCAATTACACCTGCATAAAAACCTATAAAAACGGACAAAAAGAAAATTACACTCACGAGTTAGAATTAATAACGTTCCCAATTTACAAAATCGCAATCGGCATGTACTATTCCGTTAATGACAGTTGTTCATTAAGTGACGGGGACATATTATTTGCATATTTACCCAAAATAGTTGGACCTGTTCTTTGTGGAAGAACTGGAAAATTGTGCAGAATGGATATGGAAAGACCACGGTGTTTTAGCAAAGTAAGTTTTTCAATTGAAAACAAAATATACATTTTATGGCATTAGTACAGTTCATTTACTTTATAATTTATTCAAACCTTTAACTTTTATTCACAATACAACAATTTTAAGGTTGTTGAAGTTGTAATTTATACTAAAGAAAATTATCTCTCTATTTTAATTAAATTAGTGTCATATGATAGCTAAAAGACTATCCTTTAAATAAAACTATGTTTTAACGGAAGTATGTTTTTAAAAACCAGAGCAAGCCATAGATGGTCTAGTGTCAAAAAATTAATAACCGATTTTTTCCAATGCAGCCTTATAGACCGTCAAATAGTGACAGGTTTAGGTGCCCCATTTTCGCAGACAAGCCTCGAAGATGGTTGAAAAGTACATGGATTTTAAGTAGAATGAAAGGATAACAAATGGAAAATTCGATTTTCCTTAGCAAAAATTAAAGGTATTTGTTGCTTATACTTTCACGTAAGTTGTGTGCGCTAAATGATTAACTAATAGAACTAGGCTTCAGAAAATCAAAGGCTTTAATGTTGCAAGTGACTAATAGAACTAGGCTTCAGAAAATCGAAGGCTTTAATGTTGCAAGTGACTAAAGGGTTAAAATAAAGGCATAAACCAAATTTTAACCGATTTTTCCACACAAGCCCATCGAATGTATAAAAATGTACATCGTCACTAGTCCAAAAAATATATAAGCTTAAATTACCCGACTGGATAAGTGCATTTTGGGGCCGGAAAATATTGGATTTAAAGAAAATTGAATTTTTACACGTTAATTTCCTTTTATTCTACTCAAAATCGATGTTCTATTACACCCTCTTCGAGGCTTGTATGCGAAAATGGGGCAACTAAATCGGTCACTATCTGACGGTCATGGTAGGCAAGTAGTGAGGGTGATATTTTAGATTTTGTGATTCTGTACATAGTCCAATTAAATAACGAAAAAAAGCCCCTTCGAGCTTACATTAATTTGTAATTGGATGAAACAAAAAGGACCTTGTGTATTTTGATGTGATCTTTCCGAAAAAAAGAAAAAAAAGATGTAGCAGTTTTTCAATTTTTTTTAAATTAGGAAAAACCGGGTTTTCCGGAATTTTCCATTGTAAACATGCTAATTATCTGGGCAACTATCATTCCGATAGTGAAAATAAATGCACCATTCGAAAGAGGAGGCAAAAATAGTTCGGAAATCCATTGCACAGGTAGTTTTAATGGCGAATTTCTCGCCTCCAGAAGTGCTTTTACCAAAAAGTCGTTTTTCTTTTTTTTGATCAGAACCACGGACATGAAATTTGCGATGAATTTGTGGCGAAATTATAAATGTTAGACATATGTGTCCATGAGAGAAGTTGCGTATTTTTTTGTTGGCTCTCAAATAAAATAAGTCCCGCGGCGAAATCTGCCATAATTTTTTGGGAATTCGCAGGAAATCGGAGGGAGTAGTTTTTTTTGAATTTTTTTCCCATGATTTTTTCCGGGTTTTCCGAAAACATCTAACAAAAAAAATATATTTGAAAAAACTAACTTCGCCATCGAAAAGAGCACAAAAAAATACACAAAAAGGTATACTTTAAAAATGTTAGGAAATTAATCCTAAGCCTGAGTGTAAGTTCCAACTTGGTGATAAGCTTGCTTTTTGTTCTCTAATATCTGGTTTTTAGTTATTTACAAGAAAACTTGAAATGAGAGAAGATATATATGCATGACAAAAATACGTATTTTCTAGTTACGTTCCGAACTTTTTGAAAAAAATTGCAAAACAATTTTTTCTTAATTTCTCGTACTTTTTTCTTAATTAACTCGAAAACTAATTATCTGAATAGAAAACTGTTTCCATCAGATGATAGAGAAAAAAAAGACACGAAAAACTGTGGTTATACATTTTTTCTAGCATCCACTGTTTTCTGAGCGCACGTGTGCAAAGATCGGTAATTCTCGCGAGAATTGAAGCTACTCGAATTTTCTGGCAATTGGGAGAGAAAGTAAGCTTGTTTCTCATTAAACTTACTGATTCTAATATATTTTTAGTCTGTAAAGTGCCCAAATTACGGAAAAAAATCGACAGTGTGCTTGTTTTTCCTCAAAAAAAAAAAAAAAGGGAAAATGTTGGATTTAAGAAAAAACCACTCGTTTTACGAGCAATTTTCTAAGCACAAAAATGCGTAGTTTTCGGTTATATTTCGAATGTCATAGGTCGCATTGCAAATCTGCAATAGTTCACTCTCTGCAAGTGTCTAATGACATAATAAACACAGGCCAACCATTGCAACCTGGAAACAAAAAAATTATAGCACTGTGATAGAATTTTCTTAATTTAGAAACGTACTTACTCAATAAATTGCTGAGAAGTTCGAAAAGCCACGTATACACAGAGCTTGCTGAACACGGTTATTAAAAATCTATGCCGATGAAGACTATCAAGCGATTCAATTTGTAAAAATATGACCCTTTGAAGTTTAAACTTGTCAGATAGCGAACGCCAAGACCATTACTATCCTTGATGCGACGTGCGGCTAATTTGACGATAATTCTATATTTTGCACAAAACTCAAGAAACGTCTTATAACAAGTCAGTAAAATACAATTTTATAAATTTTAAGCCTAATAAATTTAGATATGTAAGAAATTTAAAACTGGAAATCGCAAAAAATCAAATTACAGTAATATAGTGTATACACGAGTTTTGGATCCCGCGGAGCGCGTGTAATGGGACTTTTGTCGGGAGAATTCTACAACTTAGAAGAAACATACACACTTTAAACTTTCTATACACATTTAAACGACATGAAATTTGGGTTTGCTTAATTTTCAGACCAAAAAACTAAAAATTGTCAATTTTAGGCAACTTTTCTCAAAAACCGTGTTTTTTGGTCGTCACTCAATGAACAGTGGTCAAAAAAATAGATAAAATATATTTGCAGAATTTTCTGTAATGTAATCGTATTCTAGACACAATAGAGTATGCATTTTTGGCATTTTTGTGCCACTTCAAATTTTCGAAAAAAAAATTATTTTTTTTTTAAGAAAAAAAATTTATTTAATTGTTTGATATCTTAGCCAATTATGGTCCGATATCGGTGAAATTCACACACACATAAGATTTCACATTTAAGATTAAGCTTTGTAAGTGGTATTAAAAAAATTTAAATAGTTTGGCCGTTATAGGCAAACAATGAAATTAGGACCGCGGTACACTTTTCCCTTTCGCCATATGCCCAATTTTGGGATTTTTTTTGCCCCCTTCTGGGAATTACTAGTCACATCCCTTAAGTTCAAAACGCATTTTTGTTTTTTCAAATATCCTAATTTTTACCAATGTTATGAAGAATTTAGTGTTTGAACATTTAACAAAATCAATTTTTCGACCTTCGTCGCCTCAAAAATACTAAGCAAATTTCAATCGTCTATACCGCGAGAACGGTGCATCGGATAAAAATTTCTCAGGAGACATAAAAATTAGCATTTTTCCTAAGCTTTCAAATGTCGTAAACTGCGTTTTAAAAATATTGATTTATTTCCAACATGCGCCTGCGCAAAATTGAAAAATTGACAAAATCCAAAATTTCGGCACTTTCGAAAAACTGCTACATTTTGTTTTGCCTTTTTTCGAAAAGATCACCTCAAAATACATAGAATTCATTTTGTTTCATCTAATTACAATTTAAACCCGTAATTTAATTCGATTAACATAGTTATCATGCATTTATGACAAAATTTGTTAAAAAATTGTCATATCTAGATGCAATAAGTATTAGACATGAATTGAAAATTTAAATTTGAAAAGATTAAAACATAAAACAACTTACCTTCAAAGTGAAAATGAAAGTCAAATTCATCATACTTGCAGTTTATTGTCCTAAGTCTACCGATTCTATAATATCAACTTGCCTTCCCCTAGGTTGGGGGAGAAATAGGGGGAGGGAAGTTGGGAGGTTTAATATCGTGTCAGACTAGGCCCTGCTATTAGTTTTTTTCTATCCCTTATTATTTAGGCGTGGCAGAGGAAGAGTAGGGGAAATTGGAGGAGTGGGTGAGAATAAATTGTTTTTTTCTTTCGTTTGCGATATCGTCCATGTTGGTTCCAAATTAAAGGGTGCTCATAATTGTAAATCAATGGATTTCATCGAAAGTTGGAAAAACAAATTTCCAATTTCAAAAGCTTGTCAGTAGATAATAAAGATTACAAAAAGAAAACCGGTTCCCAAACAAAAGAGAAAATGGTATCTTTACCCATTTATATATAGATATTTCGTAACAGACTGTACTTTCTCGACGGCCACAGACACAGTCGGAGTTAAATATAGGAAAATGAAAATGAACAAAATGAAATGTTTAATTAGGCAAGTTTTTACTTAAATGGTTTGTTTAATTTGTCATTT
This sequence comes from Psylliodes chrysocephalus, assembly GCA_927349885.1. NCBI lineage: Eukaryota > Metazoa > Arthropoda > Insecta > Coleoptera > Chrysomelidae > Psylliodes > Psylliodes chrysocephalus. The sequence goes on along the minus strand of OV651815.1, from coordinate 28,217,387 downwards.
GAGGAGGCAAACTTGCATATCAGAATCATTAAATTCACCCATTTTTGAACTTAAGTTTGACATAATAAACACCGCTTATTTTTAATCAAAATTTTAGTTAGAATTTTTTTCAATATTTCAACTCAAAATGTATAAAATTAAGATAACTGCTCCAGAAGGGAGTTTGAAAGTTGTGATAGACATTAATTCAAATCACACTAATGATGTTTATAGTTATATATTTTACCCACTCACATGTAAATAAGAGGGCATTAATAAAAAAAATGGAAAAATGTCCAATTTAATGACAGAATTGTTCGTTTTTGTTAAAAGTTAACTGTCAGTGGATTACAACTTACGTCACAATTATGAGCTCTATCAGTGGCGCTACAATGCAGGAGTAACTCAAATACCATTTCATAAAATTTTCTTCCATTATCCAATCACTAGCCAGATTTGAATAGTTTCTTCATGTCTAGATAGCCTAACCTTGTCGCAACAAGTTTTTCCTGATCATCCTAAAACATAATTTAATCCGTCAACGAAGCCGGTAAATGGCGTTGCGGTCAAAGATGGTTGCAACTATGCTAAGATCTTCGACATGCCCTCTTCTTTAAAATGACCATCGTTCAGTTATTTTAATGTACTTTTACTACGCCCATGTAAGTAAACGTTAAAAATCGCACTGCCAATATTTTTTATAAATGACATTTAACAATAACATGCACGTAATGAGATCTCATAACATACACGTGCGTTTTGATATGAAAACTTAATTTTTTTTAGTTTAATCAAATTTTTATCTAAGTTCGACATTATTTGGTCTATTTACATAAATTTAGTCAATTGAAAAACACAAAAACTTTTAGAATTAACGAGATACATTTTGGATTAAAACAGTGATGCCCGTAAATGTTGGCAACACATTATACAATTTTTCAAGTCTCGTTTTCTTAGCATGCTCTGGAAATAAACGTCTCCTCATTTATATTGTCAATTTTTGTAACAGAATATTATGGTATTCGATCATTTTCTCAATTTTACCTAAGAATATATCTGTTGTTAGTCAAAGTAATGAAATTATGAGCACTCCACCGGAGATTTTAGAAAAAACTCAAGCTGCCACACATAATTTGTTACCGCTAACTTCCAGAAAAAGGTACGAAATTACCTATCGAAAATTTATGGATTGGCGACACAAGCATATGTGTATTTGATAGAAGAATATAAGTAGTCGTAGAATGTATAGTACGTTACACGAGTTGTAAGCCCATTACGCACTCGTCAAATTTACGCACTCGTCGCTGCGCGGCTTCGTGCGTAATGGCTTACTTACAACTCTTTTTACGTAATATACTATTATTTACAACCATATATGTAATGTTGACATTACTAACGTCATTGAAGGTTGGGAAATGTCACATTACACACCTCCACTTCCCGCCCTCACTTCCCGCCCTCACTTCCCGCCCTCATTTCATCTATTCTAGATGAATATTTTTTATATTTATTAAAAATAAAACATTGTTTGACAAATTTTATAATACCTATTTAATGGCAAACAATAAAAAACAACAATGATCTATAATAAAACAAACTACTTATTAATATTTATTATTCGCGAATTTAATATACGGCTTTATCTGACATTTATTTATATTGGTGACAGTTGTTTACTTCGTAATCACAGTAACAATATATTTACCTACTTGATTATTCTGAGAAAACCGCGCGCTTGGTAATTTGTCGTTAAATGTAATATTTTAGGTATGTTCAGAACAAAACAGAAATTTATTAACTTTGATCGAAATATGATGGTTGTAAATAAAATAGTATACAAACCTCGGTAGGAAGTTTCATTCCTGTTTCGAGATCATAGCTAACCTCGACGCTTCGCGTCTCGGTGATCTAACTAATCTCACGACAGGAATGAAACTCTTCCCACCTCGGTGTGTAATATACTATTATAGTTCTTCCATTATCAATTGCAGAACATAAAAACTCGTTCGGAACCTTTACCGACAATTTTGTTTGATCTGCCATAGGCGTAGATATCTACCTCATTTTATAAATTTATTTTATAAATACTTATACAGGGTGTCCCGAAATTAGACGGTCATATTTTAACAGCATAATCTACATCCTAAAATAGGAGTAAAATTTCACATAAACATAGGTCCGAAAACGTTTCTTTTCCGAGATACAGGGTGTTAAAAGTGAAGTCCTGATGACACTCTTTTGTAAATATTTTCTAAACGTTGAAAAATAACTACGTGAAATTTGGTACAAATGCTAACCTTTGAACGCTCTATCTAATGGATTAAATCCCAGTTTTTGATCATCTTCATAGGTGGGTAAAGTAGGAGGGGCTTAGGGTAAAATTGCCCTAAGTTTTTTTTGTTGACAGTTTTTACCATTTTTGACTATAAAATTCGGAAAACCAATGTTTTCTTCATAATAAAGTTTTTATTGTTGCATCTCGCTAAGACGCGCCATTTTCAAGAAAAAAGCATTTGAAAATTTCAATATAAGTTATTCGAAAATGTAAACAATAATTAGTAGGCCTGTAAAATCAGAAATTTATTTATTTTTACTTTGGAAAACCAGTGACTAAAGAAATTTTAAAAAATATTTACAAAAATAGGCCATCAGGACTTCACTTGTAACACCCTGTACCTCGAAAACGAAACGTTTTCGGACCTATGTTTATATTAACTTTTATTCTTATTTTAAGATGTAGATCACGCTGTTAAAGTATGACCGTCTAATTTCCGGACACCCTGTATATCATATGCAAGAAAGTATTCGTTAAAAGGAAATCGAATCATTATAAATTGGACGTTATTATACGCCTTGATTTAGATAGATGCACTTAATTGTAGTCTTACTTGGACTTATAGCTCGTTAACTTGCTACAACTGAATATTAAATTATAAAACGTAAAAAAGCGAGTAAAGTGTACCTGCCTGTAAGGGCGTTCGGTTTAAACAGGGTACTAGACGTGAACTGAGCCCTTTTTGTACCCCATTCGTTTTGTTTTTTTTTTCTGGACAACGAAATTTCAAAGTAAAAACCATAAAGGAAAATAAATTCTTTGCAAATAAAACAAAAGAAAAAAAACAATTCAAATCTAAAGTAGGTATCTTTATAAATAATCATAGCAATCTGAATCCTCTGAACTAGAGTCATCATTTGGTTGAATTATGATGGGTTGTAAAAAGGGTAATACTACATTCTCATCTTCTTCTTTAATAACATGTTCGACACAGTTTTTCCAAAGCTCTTGGCGGTCTGCTGCTAGAACTTTCTTTACGAGTTTAGTCAGTTCTGGAGACTGATTACATTTTCGTAATTCTGATTTTACGTTTGCCCATATTAACTCTATAGGGTTAAATATGCAATAGTAAGGAGGTAGTCTGGGAAGAGTATGACCCTGTTCTTTGCACAGCTTATCAATATAATAAATTTTTTCCAACTTCATGCCTTTAATAACAGTAAGCAATTCTTTGTTTGTTGGGCCTTTTTTACGATCACTGGCAGAAATAGGAATATTTTTTTCAGACATAAACGCTAAAATTTGAGCTCTGTTACTGCTACTATTTGGTATTTTAAGGAGTTGCCGTGAATGGTAAGATGCGTTGTCCATAACGATTACTGACTGTGGTGGAATGTTAGGTAAAAGCTGTTCATGATAATCAGCTGCACAGTTTTTAATTTGTTTAGCAGATAATCATAAAGCATTAGGCACGAAACCGTCTTTGCTTCCAGCGTGTACTATTATAATACGTTTCCCTTTAGAACAAGGCCCATTCAAACAGCAATTTTTACTACTGTCCACCCAACCGAAATTTACTACATCGTGACTGTCAAACCATGTTTCATCTAGATAAATTATGTGTCTATTAGAACTTCTGTACTCTTTTATCTGACGCAAATAATCTTGTCGCCATTGAACTATCCTTGACGATTCAATGATTGCCATACGTTTATTCAATTTTTTTGTGTTTAAAACCACATGCTGACAAAACTTGACGCAATGTTTCCAAACTGGTATAAGTATATCCTGGAAAATCTGCTACCTTTTGCTGTATTACTTCCAATGTTGGAACCCTGTTCTCCTTATATAAACTATAAATTGTCCTTCGTATAAAATCTTGGGTAGCTCTGTCAACTGATTTCAGTTTTTCTTTACATGTTTTTCGGTTTTGTGAATGATCCACAGCAACCCCTTTTGTGATTACCCGATAAATGAAAAATTTATTTACTTTAGTTAATTCAGCAATTCTTATTATGATCGCATTATCAGACTGCTGAATATTTTCCTTTTTTAAACATTCGAATATATTTAAAATAACTTGTGTTTGTATATCTAAATCCTTATTGTTAAAGTCATACCTGTCTTTAGTCTCACTATACTGTGCAATTTCATTTTCTTCATTCGCCCACGGTCTAAAGAACGCCATATTTATATTTATTAAAAGAAATTTAGATTAAACCAACCACACATACAAAACACACCGCACGACAGTACTCCACTGATATCGCAGACTGTCTTCCAGGAATATTTTCGAATACTCCTGCCCTCCGTAAACCTTCGGCCAATACAGTGCATTTAAGTTTACGATTCGATGTTTTCATTGGTAAATAACGGAGATGATGGATTTTGACACATATATATATCAAGTACACGTGGACTGACCGTTCGTTTAATATTTACCGCATTGTATAAGGGGAGTAAACATTATTTTTCGTTTCTAAATTTTGCATGAGTGCCGTGCGTATATATTAAATATTGATGATTCTCCACATAACTGTGTTCTGCAATTGATAATGGAAGTACTATACCTAGGCCCAGTATGTAAAGCAGACAAAACACACACGATCTACAGGCTTAGTAAATCGCTCACTATACACATAGTAAACAATTCGCAAGGTAAACAAAATGCGCGGTAAAAAACGCATGGTAAAGAAAACGCAAAATAAACAAAAATCACAAAACATATTATATACAGATATTTAAATACAAATTTACCTGTGTAAATGGTCGAAGGTAAGGTCTACTACGTAATGCATGTTGTTAAGCAATTGCGCTACTACGAAGCCTCGACCGGTGTGAACTTAGCAGCCAATTTCTAGCAGCCAAAATTCCGAATATTACCGAATGATCAGTAGCGTCGTTTAAATAGAGGTAATTAATTATTAGGTGAGAAATAGAACAAAAACAATTTAAATTTTTACCGAAATTTGATAATAGGATGTTCTTTTAATTGTCACAACAATATTAATTTAAATTAAAAGGACAATAGAATACTTTAAAAATATTATTATTCTTTTACCCGACAAGGTAATAAGTCATATCAAAAGGTATTTTACAATATTTATAATGGTAGTAATAACTCAAACCAAAAATATGATAGATATAATAACAAATTCCCACAAGGGTAAACTACCCCGTAATAATAAAATATTTATTTTGTTAGAGAAACAAATAACTTATCACTTTAAACTGTGTTTTAAAATATTTTTATTAATTAAAATACGTTATAATAAAAATAGGAATTACTGTAGCCCCTCCCAACAAGGGTAAAATGCTCTTAGGATAATAAAAAAATTAGTTGACCAAAGAAGGAAATAAAGTATCAATTTCAAATGTGATCTAAAAAACTTCTATTAGGGTTATATACTTACAGTTGAAATATGAATTACTAGCGACCCTCCCTACAGGGGTAAAATGCCCTTGAGATAATAAAATAATTAGTTTTCCAAAGAAGAAAATAAGTTATCAATTTTAAATGTAATTTAAAAAACTTCTATTAGTGTTATATACTTAAAGTAAAAATATGAATTACTAGCGACCCTCTCAACAGGGGTAAAATGCCCTTAGGATAATAAAATAATTAGTTTTCCAAAGAAGAAATAAATTATCAATTTTAAATGTGATCTAAAAAGCTTCTATTAGTGTTATATACTTACAGTAAAAATATGAATTACTAGCGATCCTCCCTACAGGGGTAAAATGCCCTTAGGATAATAAAATAATTAGTTTTTCAAAGAAGAAAATAAGTTATCAATTTTAAATGTAATTTAAAAAACTTCTATTAGTGTTATATACTTACAGTAAAAATATGAATTACTAGGGACCCTCCCAACAGGGGTAAAATGCCCTTAGGAACATAAAATAATTAGTTTTCCAAAGAAGAAAATAAGTTATCAATTTTAAATGTAATTTATAAAACTTCTATTAGTGTTATATACTTACAGTAAAAATATGAATTACTAGCGACCCTCCCAACAGGGGTAAAATGCCCTTAGAAGTTTTTTAGATCACATTTAAAATTGATAATTTATTTTCTTCTTTGGAAAGCTAATTATTTTATTATCCTAAGGGCATTTTACCCCTATTGGGAGGGTCACTAGTAATTCATATTTTTACTGTAAGTATATAACACTGATAGAAGTTTTTAAGATCACATTTAAAATTGATACTTTATTTCCTTCTTTGGTCAACTAATTTTTTTATTATCCTAAGGGCATTTTACCCCTGTTGGGAGGGGCTACAGTAATTCATATTTTTATTATAATGTATTTTAACTAATAAAAACACAGTTTAAAGTGATAACTTATTTGTTTCTCTGACAAAATAAATATTTTATTATTACGGGGTAGTTTACCCTTGTGGGAATTTTTTATTATATCTATCATATTTTTTGTTTGAGTTAATACTACCATTATAAATATTGTAAAATACCTTTTGATGTGACCTATTACCTTGTCGGGTAAAATAATAATATTTTTAAAGTATTCTATTGTCCTTTTAATTTTAATTAATATTGATGTGACAATTAAAAGAACATCCTATTATCAAATTTCGGTAAACATTTAAATTGTTTTTGTCCTATTTCTCACCTAATAATTAATTACCTCTATTTAAACGACGCTACTGATCATTCGGTAATATTCGGAATTTTGGCTGCTAGAAATTGGCTGCTAAGTTCACACCGGTGAAGCCTCGTGCGTAACTTTTCTGTTATAAAAAGCATATATTAAGCAATATACTATTTTATTTTAATGTAGTTTTTATTTTTAGGATGATATTAATTACTACAACGTATCTGTGATAGCTACAATGAATGACATTTACACAGTGTATCCTTCAATAGATGACTCGCAGTGCAATATTAACTGTAAACTAAGAGCTTATAGTAATTTGATAAAATTGGTTTACAAGAATGCTCAAAATGCCAAAAAAATACCAGGTAGGATTTTTTATTTCAGCTAAAACTTTTAAAGTAGTTATTTGTAGAAATAAATTGTCAGAGCTCAGATTTAGCCGTATATTTTCCAATACTTTCTTTCATTTCTACTTTCTTTTATTTATTTTATTTAACAAGAGCGAGAGTGATTTTTACAAACACGAGAATGGTATTTGATGAGACAATTCCTTCAATAAGGTAGTATTTAATAGCTATTTGTGTGGAAAGTGCTACTTTGCCGCTTGAGGGGAGCGCGGCAATTTTTCGTAAGCGACAAATAGCTTTCCGCTATTTAAATATAATAATTCTAAAAATAGATTTTTAAAAAACAAATTTATTACTGTTAATGACAAGTTTATTTAAAAACGTTAGAACAGAGAGTAAAATTATATTATAAAAGAAAAGATGATTAGACTCGGCCGTCTTCTTCTAGTCAGCAGTTTTATTATCAGCTGGGCGATTTCCGGATATGTAACTCCTCCATCCCTAAGATGAGAACATAATGAAGTTATGTTCGAATTTTTCTTCTTCATCTGGAGACTTCTTTTGTTGGTCTGGTTTATTGTAGAAGTCTTGCATCTTTTTGAATCTTGGTTTCATGAATATTAATACTAATAAAATAAGGGTAATTGCTATTGAAAGACCTCCAAAAATTTGTGGATATTGGTTCGATTTTGAAAACTGAATAGGTGTAAGCCGTTTTGCCAGGTTGCTAATTCTGTATATTTTATAATTTGAAGTTTCGAAAGATTTTACTGGCAATGGTTCATTTAACTGATTCATTGGAATTATGTTGAAATTCTATTAGTGCAAAACCGTTTTTTGCATGTGTTAAAATTTCTGAAATATCTAAGTTATTTCTCCATTATATATACTAACTGGTAATCTTTTTAGCATTTTTTGTTGTGGTTCTATTGATAGCGAGAAATTTGAATCTTCTCGTTGTCTATACATAAAAGGTATTTGAACATTCGTTCCTATTTACCTATTATTAATTAAATCTATTTAAATTCATATTTTTTAAATCGTTTAGTCTTATGATACTATCATAGTAATCGTAAAAATCAAATATTAAAAATGATATATTATAATTATTATTAAATTCGGGAAAAGCTTTGATAGTTGCTTGCTAAGAAATGTCTCGTTGTCCTGCAGCTGTTTTAATTTGTGCATCTATCCTATAAATGGAATTTGGAAAGTATTTTTCTATTATTATAGGTTTAATTGTTGATCGCCAACAATCTGTATCTATAAGTAATTTTAATTTAGGTTCATTTATTTCAACATACGGCAGTGCATTTTCTGACGAGATATTTATTTCTACTAGGGTTGTTCATGAGGCTTGTTTTGGGAAAATGTTCCTTCTTGCTATTTTCATTTAGGTTACTTGAATAATTTGCTTGGGTTGAATTAGAAATGATAAAAGTTTTGTTAGTGGCAAATGAATTATAATCTTTAGAGTGATTTTGATAACAGAGATTTTCAGGAGATTCATTAAAATATTCTGAATCGTATTCATTCGCGAATAATTCATCAGAAGTAAAATTGGAAGGTGCGTTATTGCGTTTTTGTAAATAGTTATTACGATTGAAATTTGAATTTTGTCTTCGTGACAACATAGTAAAGTTTCTTGAAGAGGTCGACATCGGTGTCGGATTAGGAAGTTGATTTGGAGGGATTTGGTTAGGCCTGAAAGCATTTCGGGGAAGTCAGATAACTTCTCTGTTCGTAGGAAACCTTCTAGGAGGCAACTGTCGAGGTTGAGTATTAATTGGTTGACTTGGGAATTATTGATTTGAAAATCGATTATTTATAATTGATTGTTGATTGCGTGGAAAATTATAATTATTAAATCTGGGTTCATGGGATGCTCGCTGATAAGATATGGGATTTTTATTTTGAGAAAATGATTGTGTAGGCATGTAAGATTGGCGATAATTATTATTACTGTGTTTAGAAGTCAATGCTTTGTTTGGATCGTTAAAATGTACGTACAAGTTTTAGAAATTTTCACATTATGTAACTTACACCATAGCATCCTCCAGTGAATCTGGTTTTTTTAGATGCATATTATTTTTTAACATGCCGTCGCATCCGGCGATAAAAGTATTGGGTGAGGTTTTTTCGTAATGGGTTATTTGACACACTTTGTCGTTAGCGGAAAGAACAGTATCGTTACTTATTCTCGCAATACAACTTCTAAGTAATTGAATATGATTGCCAAAATTTATTAAAATTCATTTTTAAATGGTCGCATTCTCGTAAGTTCTTTTTCGAAAAGCTGCGCGTATCCTACTGACTGGTCCAATTAAATATAATAATTCAAAAAATAGATTTGTAAAAAACAAGTTTATTACTTTTTATGACAAGTTTATTCAACAACGGTAGAACAAAGAATAACATTATATTATAAAAGAAAAGATGAATAGCCTAGGCCGTTTTCTTCTAGTCAGCAGTTTTACTATCAGCTGGGCAATTTCCGTGTATGTGACTCGCTCAAATTACACATAAAATTTTTCTGTGATATTACCAAATTCAAATTTTACTCCAATGTTTATTAAATATGCACCGCTGGCCAAGCTTGTGTTATATGTATGCTGTGTTATCTATACTTACCTGCAAATTAAAGACGAAGTAATCTATTTTTATTATTTCAATTATCGTTTGAATATTAAGGGAAATAGCTTTGAATATTAGAACTAAAATATTCAGATTAGTTTACATTTTAATTTAAAATGCCGATTAGCTTTAATAATGACTACCTGTCTATGAAACTAACCAGCGTCAAAGTAACATTGGTGCGCTAGAATGCCAATAATGTCAAATTATGATAAATCATGGAAAACATCAGCTTTCGGTAATATTTGAATGTGCAAAAGCTTACTTTGCACAGTGATTATAGAAAAAATTAATTAAACTTTAACACTGAAACAGAAAAACAATAAATATTAAAAAATGCTTTTTATAAAGAACAATATTTGTTAAAAACACAGTTATTGAATATAATTTGTTGTTGTTAGTTATTAACAATAAACAAAAATTTAAAATAATTTTTATTGACGATGTATGATTCAACAATTCTGCTTGTAGTTTCAAATAACTTGATTAGTTATTAATTTAGATTTTTTAATTTTTTAGTAATGTCTAAACTTCATGGTAAATTAGATTTCCTATCAAATGTTACTCTACCATATACCGATGTATCAAAACCACCCAGAATTATTACAACCTGTCGAGAAGGATATGGCATTGAAAAATTTAAAGAAAGGGTTTGTGGTAAGTATAACCTACCTACAGAAATTGTAACCATTAATTTATGATGTCAATCTCTTGTTCTTGCTTACGATAAATAGCTGGATAATTCATATGATTACACTAGGGTGAATTGGCTCGTTGGAAATCAGTCATGATACAATAAAAAATGTTTGCATCATGATTCACAGTAGTCTGTCAGATTTAAATTTGACACATTGACAATAAGTATAGGTTATGCGTACGTATATGGAATATTTTTAAAAATTTACTGTTGAAACATTTGGCAATTGAAAATGTTTTAATCTGAACCGGAAATTTATTGAATAACAAAAATAATCATGAATTTCACAAATAATTGTATTTATTCTTGTCTTGAAAATGAAGAACTAATTTCGTAAATATACAAACAAGGGATCATTAAAATAACATAACTGTTAAAATATGATAGACATGAAATACGCTGTTAGTGATATTAGTGTGACGTAATCTATGTTCCATTAACAGGTAACAGGAAACTTTTAACAAAAAAAAAAAACATTCTGTCATTGAAATATATACATTTTTAATTATTTTTAAATATTGTTTGACGGTCATAAAAAAATCGTTTTTTAAAGGTATGTAGCCAAATTATTGTAAGGTTCAAATGAATTAAAACTTAAAAATAATATAATAAAACGTTAATGAATACCTGTTCAAAGAAATGACACGCATTTTTTAACAGATACTTCAGTTTCTCTTTTTATGATTCGCCCCGTATAAATATAGTACAAACATAAGAACAACAATATATTTCATTATTCAATCCGTAGCTTGCATTACCTAATTTCAAAATCTTACACAAATTGAAGAATAAAAATCATGTTTCGATTACATATATAATAAATTAAAACCAAAGCCAATCCTGGCGAATGCAGGAATACAGTTTAACGTATTTCAAAGTAGATAGCTACAGCGCGAAATAGTTTTCTCACTTTATGGGAAATTTCAAGTAAATAAATATAAGCGTCAACGCATTTCCACTCGCAGACCTACTTCACTCGTACCCGTATAAGCACATTTAAAATAAATCGTTAAAAATAAATATATACACTTATTCAATAGTTACAACACTCACTCAATCTCTTTCTACACCAATCGTGTGATCAGATCATGCCACTTTCTCTAAACCAATCACAAGACAGTGTCAAATATACGATTTTTTATCTAAACTAATCACAATAGTGGCACATAAATACTTTAACGTAACCAGACGGTACACAACAACTCATGTCGAGATTCATTTCAACCTTCGAACAAGCAACAACTAGTTTTATTATTTGCGCGAACAGTCGCTTTTCTTGACATTGAAATAATATAGAAAGATGTTTTTAACCGACTTCAAAAAAGGAGGAGGTTCTCAATTCGTCGCGATTTTTTTTTATGTATGTTCAGCGATAATTCTTCAACACTGTGTCCGATTTCAATGATTCTTCTTTTGTTAGAAAGAGGGTACTTCAGGGGTGGTCCCATATATATTTGGTCAAAATTTAATAATTGGGTCCGTGAGAAAATCTTCAAACTCTTCATTTTTTACGTATGTTTAGCGATAATGCTTTACCACCTTGTTCGATTTACAAGATTCTTTTTTGTTAGTAAGGGGGTATCTCAGGGGTGGTCCTATATAAATTTGGTTAAGATGTGGTGATGGCATCTTCACGTTTTTGAAGTCGGTTTCTTTAAATTTTTAATTTCTAATACTTGTAAACTAGCATGTTTTAGAAAACCTTGTTGCATGTAGAAATATACAAATGTTATGTGGTTATAAAATGCAAAGTATATAAAATTAAATAAACCAGTTGGCAGAAGTAATCACTTTCATTTCGACATTCCAAGACAATTTATCCAGCAATGCATCACCGAAACAACAAATTTTCATCAAAAATACAACCCATACTCTACCCTGTAAACTGAAAGAAATCCTTGCGTGGGAAGAAAAAATATAAAAGAAAAGAAATCATCGCTTGCCTTCGACAATACCTATAACTTCTATTTTTGTAAGTATACTGTCACTGTCATTGTCAGTGGAATACAAATTACGTCATCACTAATCTAGCGTATAACAAATGAAATGCTGAAGATGTATCTTAAAATACACATATGTATCTATAGTCTAACAACACCTGTCTTGCACTACATGAATTTACCAACAGACCAATCACCTATCGAATCATGTAATCAATCTCAGCATGGTATTCATTAGAATTTATCAAACTTATAAGTAGAAATGTATATAATTGTTTAGAGTTTAGAACCAAATGTAAAGATCAATTCAAATTATCGATAAAATTAAATTTATAATTAAAAAATATATGATTATTATAAAGAATGTTGTTAACAATATTTAAAACAATTTACGATACCTACTTTTTAAAGAATTCTAGTGCATTTATTTATTAAATCATGGTCTTCGCGATCAGGCATCGCCATGAAAACCGTCAGCATAAGCTGTAAAAAGAGACATTTCCAATAAAGAAATTGAAATAGATTACATACAAAGATTTGGCCAAGAATTGACCCTTGTGGAACTTCTACATTTAGGGTTTCTTATATGTAACAGAACTGAGCACTCATTGATATTTTGATTATCATTATAATTAATTACAACTACTTGCTAACTAACTATAGACCTCTAATGGCGTAATGACCTAGAATATTTAATAATTTAACACTCACCTGCATCAATATAGCTATATAACTTGATATTCTAAAACCGTGTTTATACTTACTAAGACATATGCATTTGTTTAGACAGTATATTAACCTGTTTAAAAATCAAGTAAAGTACATAATTTTCTAAGACAGCAGAATTATCGGTTTTCTTAAATATGGTTATAAATTTTCCAAATTATAAAATAATTAGAAAACATTGTCGAATGAAATACATCTTTATTAAATATCAACCTGTAAGTTTCGTAGAAAACTTGAATAGTCAGTACTCAGATTCAGTTCCTTAAATAGAGAGAACATCCTAAGAATGTCCTAAGGTCATACTGAAATTCATCTTTTCATGAAGATCCTAGTCATATCACGAAGCGTCAAAATATTGTGTAAAATCATGAGGTTACACAATCTGCCAAGGCTTTTCATGAAGAACCCGTAGCATTTTGATAAAATTGTGTGTAACACAACCTGTCTAGATTAAAATAGAGAAGTTTTATGAAATACCCACGAAGGCAAGGCATATTGTGTTTAAATGACTGTTCTGAGCTTCTAACCGAGACATTGGATTATATAGGGCGGGTCAGCATTAAACAAAGATACAAAAAATGCTGCAATCTGAGTTAATACTTCCACACCACCCCAACATTTTATCGTATTAAATACTTTATATCGCTAAAAATATTAAAAACTATTTTAGAGCGTTTTTAATTGTCTAATAAATTTTAAATCGATACCTCAAACCGTTCAGGAGTTATGGTGGATAAACAAACAACATTTTTTTATTAAAACTTATTTTTAGTTACTTTAGAGCTAGTCTAACAGTTTTAGGCAAAAACATTTTTTTAACCTATACAATATTTACCCTCACTTTGTGTGATGTACAAATAATAGAATAAAAAATATTGGATAACTTTATATTAGGAATCTTACAAATCAATAACCGGCAACTGAAATGGCCAGATATGTTAAACAAATTTAAATCAGTTTATTTTTTAGAATTGGTATCTAAACGTAGTTTTTGTTTCTAAAGCTTATAGTAAATCTAGTAAGATCGAAACGCACCATATACGGATTTACCTTACGAATATACTTAATTATTATTGGGTCCAACCTATATTATCTAGCTTTGGTGTTTACGTATATTTTGCATGATTTCTAACATAAGTTCAAACAATTGTTTATGCCTTACTAACTGCTGCATGTTGTTTGGTTTTCGTTCGAACATGACGTATAATATTATGCTAAACAAATGAAATATAGATAACTAACGGGCGCCGTTTAACATAGGATTTGTTTGAAGCCAGTATCTACGAACTTTTGACATTTGTGGTCTCCATGGGAGTAACAAATTGTTTTATTATCAGAATCCAAAGGATTCTTTAGTAAATATTTTGTCAAGGACATATTTAAAGAAAAATTCATCTGAAACAAAGGTTGAAGTGACGATCCCTTAAAACCCTGACCAGTAGCATTAATTTCATTCAGATAATATATTTACATTTGACTAAAACTCTAAAATAAATTAACTGTAGCGTCATTAGTATTTTTATACTATTTTTAGTAACATTAAAATGTTCTATAAAAACTTCCTTAACTCTAGCAATATTTCAGTGATTTGTTATCGATTCAGGTTTTATTTTTGTTTTAATAAACTAAAATATTTCTTTATCATAAATAACAATTTTATAGATGAGAAATACATTTTTCATAAATTTTTAATGTCATTTATAGAAATATATTAGATATTTGTGCATAGAGTTGATCTTTTTCGAGCGAATCAGAAATTTACGGCAGAGGCCAAGTAACTTCTGGTGAGTAATATTACAATAGATAGACAGATAATTTATTTCAATAAGAATAATTTCCTCACCGTAGTAGAATTTTATATAAATAAACATTTCCTTGGTTTATTCGGTCATGTTTTTATTTTATATCATTTGGTGTAGTTAAAATTTAATAAAACATGGGGGACGATTCCAAACAATTTAAAATTTCTAGAACATATAATGAAGCTAGTAGCAAAATACCATATTCTACAAATATTGGTCGACAAGAATCATATCTAGGAAATGTACCTATTCGCTCCGTGCGAATTCATGGAAAGGGAAGCAAAAGCGATACTAGCGCTAGCTGCGGATAATTCGTGCATTTTAGGGTGATATTTTGTAATTTTGGAATATAAAGTTGCTGTGTTAAAAATTGTACAAATACTAGCAAAAAAAAACAGTGAAACTTATATAAAAAATTTCAGTAGCAAAGTGGAAATTAAAACAAAGAAATAAATGGATAGGTATACAATAAGAAAAAAATTACCTTTATTTTTGTAATAATAACAGTAATGCTGGAAATAGTAGGCATCAGAAACTTGAAAGGTTTTAAATAAACAATAAATTGTATAAACAATCATTTTACGATGTTCTTTAATATACGAGTACCTTTATTCTTAAATATTCATTCAGCAAGGACTAGATTTCACGATTTCTGCCTTTATTATATGTGGCTGGATTGCAATTTTGTGACTTACTGATGGGAAACCAGTTTTAATCATTCATTCTATGTTTTCTTTTGAACAAAAATGAAAATATAAATAACGATCCTTTTTTTATGCATTTTAACTTTACGCTATTATTAAATGGTATTTTTTTTATTTTGACAGAATAGTCTAATTCCTCAATGACAACCATGACAACTTATTAGACTTAGGCAACTTCTCATACATTTTCCAGTAAATACTGTTGCCTGCCTACATTTTATTATTGATTTTTATTGATTATACATAATTTTCTTTAATTTAAGCGATAAAAATATAATAATAATAAATTAATGTTTTACTTGTTTTACTTGTTTTACAAATCAATATACTTTTATTGAAACTAACATAATTAGTTTTTAATTACGAATTCTATTAAAAATTGTATTTGTCAGTATACGCAGAAATAGTCCATTAGTACCAAAACGAATTGGCGCTGATGTCGCGCACGGAGCGAATTAATCTAAGGTTCTTCCATTGAAGAATAGAAAGGTCCCTGGAGACAGTTAAATTTTCACATAGACTAATCCCGTATCTCAATCGACATGCTACTTGGGAATAGTAAATACAGATTAAAGGTTCATGATCTAAAACTTTTCTCACATTTCTAAAAAAAAAGCTGTGGCCTAGCCATGGGGGGTTGGGGAGTCAGAACCCCCCCCCCCATGTAGGGTCTTCGCGTCACCATTTCCGCTATAGTATTAGCGCTGATCGCTATTGACTGTTTGTTTTTATTCACTTTCTTGATGAAAACCCCCCCATAGTTCCCAGGAACCCCTCTCATGAAAAATAGCTGGCTACGCCACTGTAAGTAAGACATTATTATTAAATACAGAAATTTGACCTAGTATCTAGCAAGTTAATTCCTAAATTGCATGCACAATGGAGAAACCTTCTCGATACATCTAAATCACATACATTTCATATGCTTACCAGCAAAACACACTAAGTCAGATTTGATGAAAAAATCCAATTAGTCACTTAATGCTATTATGGACTTAGGGTCATTCGCACCGCTAATAGAAATAAGCAGAGCTTAAAATGACATTGTCAATGGAAATATGTCATTTTAAGCTTGGCTTATTTCCTAACGATTCGTGATGCAAATGAACCTTAATGAATATGAAAATAATTTAAAAATAAGGTTATAATTATTAGAGAACATAGTGGATTTTACCAGTTTATCGAGTGGAATAGATCCAGATCTAAATAAGGCTAAAAAAAAATTGACTTAATGTGATTTGCTTGTAAACCAACGAATTGTCTTGGTACAACTTGTGTGTAATAATAATTTTTTATACATAAGACTCAATAAAGCTTATTCCATAAAATTTATAAACATACAATTAACGCAAAGGATGTAGGTAATAATTTAAAAACAATTCAAGAATTAAATATGAAAATCCAATATAAAATAATTAAAAAAATACAATATGAAAGTATCAAAAGTGGTAATTATAAATAAAAAAAAAGGATAAAATTAAAACCTTCTGCTTTCCTGAATTAATCAAGGGCTTATTCTCTAACTAGCGTTTTTGAAAGCACTCAGCGTTTTTCTCTAAAAATGTGACAAACAACTAACAAAAGTGTAAAGCACAAATGTATTGGTATTCTCTACTTACTGTGCTGGTCGTATTTAAAAAAAGTAAACGGCTTTTAAAAAGTTATACATGAATAGCGTTTTGCTGTTTGCACTTCAAGTTTTGACATATTTTCGGACGTAGATAAGTCAAACATTAAAATATGGACCTAAATATTATGACTTGAATATTAAAATATCAGTAAATGTATGCTGTTTATTATGGTTTTGATACCTTATTATTCTGAAATTGGCCTCAATATATTCTAATAATGTTTATAATTGATAATTTCATAATGACATTCAAATCTTACCCTTAGATATTTGGACCAATCAGCATTTGATTTATAATTATGACAGCTTACAACAAAAATTAAAATCACTTACGAAAAGCAAAATCATCTAACATTAGAGAATACCATAATCGCATGTTTGTCGTTTTGATGATTGAGCTTTGTTAAGAAGTCCGCTTGGCGCTTTCATTACTATGTGTTTTCGGCTGATTATTAGAGAATAACCCTCTCCGACTTGTTCTAGATTAACAAACTTCTCATTAATAAACTTTCAACATGTTTTTAAAGTTTTTGGAATTTTAGATCTTTTAATAATCTCCAAAATATTTTCTACAAACGGACATTTTTAAATTTACCTGTTATTTTTAGCATAAATTGTTTCTCTGACTCTTTTATAGATGTTTTCTTTATAAATTGAATAACCTATTTTATAGCTTCTGGAACAATGTTGGTGGAACAACTTTAATTTTCTGATCGAGTATGTGAAAACTATAATTATAAATCTCTATATTGAGTAGGAAAAAAATTTACCCTAAAAAGAATTATAAAATATTTGCAATATAATCATTATATAAGTATAATTCATTTGGTTGCTACTTTTCAGAAGATACAAGAAACTCTTTGGAGTAGTTTATATTTCCATAATAAATGTTTTCTTTCCAGGAAGCACTAAGATTTATTTTACTTTGTCAAGGAGGATACAATATGTCATTAATTTTTAAACTCTGTCTAGTCATAGTCAAGTATTTGTTTGCTGTAGTGTTGTCAGGATAACTTAAAAGCTCATTGGCAAGTCTGAAGCTTCTTGGTCCATCTCATATTTCCTTGAATTTCACAAGGGAATGTTCTTTAATTAGGTTTCTCACTACCAATGTTGCCAGTCCAATAGAGGGGCCAGGACCAAAAAGTATTTGGTTGGCTGCCTTCTTGACACGATTACCTATCGATGTGGCGTGACCTTTGATCCATCCTAAGTTTACCAGATTGTTGATGAATACTTCGGCCAAAGCTTCGATACATTTTAGTACTAACTCTGAATAAATTCGTGATCTCTCCAGGGTGGGTAGTGCTTGTCTGCTATCTGTATAGATGAGCATGTTTCTTCCAGCGATATCAACATTTAATTTTTAGTAAAAATCTGATGTGTCCAACACATGACTTTCCTATCTAGTTATTATAGGCTTTTTCCGGTTCTTTTATACAACCTATTGCCGCATCGCTATAAGTGTTTAGAGGATAAACTAAACATACACATTGTCCACATACATCTACCTCGAAACATTTTTCTATAGATATTCATTGAAAACGAAAATACTGAAAAATTTAAATTTAGCACTTTTTCATTACGGTCCATTTTAGAAAAATCATGTATAAACAAAAATTATAGAGATCGATATCGCAAACAACTTTTAGTTCAACAATTTTCATAAAAATCAGAATTTTGCACATTTTGTCAAATTTCTCAAATACGGACCATTTCAGAAAATTTTGACATAAAACAAAAATTATAGATAATAATATTAGAAGTAACTTTTATTTGAACAATTTTCTTCTCCAAACATAAATAACAGATATATTCCATAAAATATAAAAACGGCCTCCCATAAAGTACCCCCTCAGATGTTCGGACTTTGTCCCAAATCTAATCATTTCACGTCAGGCCGAAATAAATCTTAAGTTTAAAATTTAATGTTTTTTTCTTTATCTGTTTTTGAGTTTTCTTCAAAATTCGAAATTTACACATTTTCTCAAATATCTCGAATACGGTTTATTTTAGAGAAATTATGTATGGAATAAAAATTATAGAGAATTATATCACAAACAACTTTTATTTGAACAATTTTTATAAAAAATTATTTTTTTACATTTTGTCAAATTTCTCGAATACGGACCATTTTAGGAAAATTTTGTATGGAACAAAAATTATAGATAATTATATTAGAAGTAACTTTTATTTGAAAAATTTTCTTTTCCAAACGTAAATAACAGATATATTCCATAAAATATAAAAATGATCACCTATAAAGTACCCCCCCCCCCCCCCAGATATTCCGACTCTGCCCAAAATCTAATCAGTTCATTAGACGCTGGAATAAAGCTTAAGTTTAAAATTTGGTGTTTTTCTGTGTATCGGTTCATGAGTTATGCGACCTACAGACACACACACACACAGACACACACAGACACACACAGACACACACACACACACACACACACACACACACACACACACACACACACACACACACACGCACACGCACGCACACGCACACGCACACGCACACACACACGCACACACACACACACACACACACACAGAGACATTATCGCGAAAATAGTCAAAACGGATTCAGGGGACCTCAAAACGTAAAAATCCGTCGAAAACTCGAGGTCGAAAAAAATCATGATTCCTATAATTTCCTTATACAGATAGGAAAGTAAAAATCAATCTCTATAATAGGTTGAAGTCTATTAATTCTGAAAAAATCTAAATTAAAATAGGGTGTTGAAATATTGAAAAGAATCCTAACTCAAAAACAAAAAAATTATATTGACTCGAAATTTTTAGCAGAAAACATGCTGTATAAGGGGACAGTCTATTGATTTTTAAAAAAAAATATAATTAAAAATGGAGGGTTAAGGGGATTTAAATTAAAAAAAATCGTAAATCAAAAACGGAAAAGATATCAACATGAAATTTTTAGTAAAATGGGATGATTGAGGGGGATTGAAATTTTTAGTAAAAATCAAACTTTATAATGAGACAGTTTATTGATTTAAAAAAAATTGTGAACAAAATGAGGGATTAAGGAGGCTGAAATAAAAATAATAAATCAAGCTCTATAAGGGAATGAAGCCTATTAAATTTTGAAAAAATTCTGAATCGAAATCTTCAGAAAAAGGAGATGAAACGTATTGATTCTGATTTTTTTTTATTGAAGATGGGGGGTTTAGGGGGGACTGTTAAACTATAGGTCTGTTCGGGTTCTTAAAAAATACATTGAGAACTATCAGAGAATTACTTGATTAGTGAACAGTTTAATATTTGTACGCGACGAATAATTTGGAATTCAACAGTTCGACTGGTTCTTGGACGGTTTGCATCGAGTTTTAAAGAAACCCGAACATACCTTGTAAAGAGTATAATATAGAATGCCAAGCAATATATATCTTCATTTTAGTTTTCCTCTATAATAACCACAAATAATATAACCAAATTACTACCAGCTTCAATAAAACCAGGTAAATTAAACACGTTACACAATCTGACGACTATAAATTGTTATTTCACAAATTGCCGTTATTTAAATTAAGTCAGATTATGTTACGGCATTATACGCCGAAAGAATGTGGTTTCTTCGCGAAAAGCTTCGGCAGATAATTATACAGGGTGGCTCACGCTCAACGGGACGGAGCTTTATGGGAAAACGACCAAAGATATAAAAAATTCGTTTGGGAGGAATACGTAGGTTACAGACGGCTACAATTTAAAATTTGTTAGATGTATACAGGATGTCCCACATAAGAAAAAAAAAATAGTTCATTAAAAATTATTCAAACAAGAGTAAACAATTAATTTCTGGGAGACTTTTTTTCCTTAAAAATTCAAATAAATCGAAAACTAATAATAATAGTAATAGGGAACCTTTAGTTAACTGACATTATTTTTGATGTAGTTTTTAATCCTAAAATAAAAAACAGGGTGTTCCATTAAAAATAATATAACTTTGTATATTTTCTCTTACGTGGGACATCCTGTATACATCTAACAAATTTTAAATTGTAGCCGTCTGTAACCTACGTATTCCTCCCAAACGAATTTTTTATATCTTTGGTCGTTTTCCCATAAAGCTCCGTCCCGTTGAGCGTGAGCCACCCTGTATATATTTTTAAGGTTTTTGGTTAATTATTTTGCATAACTCATATACTAGAGAACAGCTTTATTCTAGAATAACAGGTTACAAAATAAGAACATGATATCAACGTACATTTGGTTTTTATAATAATTTGATGAAAAAATACTAAGATTTAAAAGATAAATGCTGGTAAAAATACGAGTTAGTAATATTAAATAGATAAGTTATGTCTTTATCTAACAATAATGCACTTCACAGACAAATGCCGGGAATCTCTGACACATCAGTATGCCGGTTCTTATCAGGTAGAACGAAAGGGAAAGCTACCAGTGGTGTAGGTATTCCTTAACTAAATTGTGTAGTTTCATGATTTTACACAATATGCCAACGCTTCATGATGTGAATAGGATCTTCATGAAAAGACGAATTTCACTATAAGACTACGACATATACATATTTCTTTCGGTAACTTTTTTTGTACCTTTGACAATGCAATGACTTTGGCGATCCTTTAAAGTTCCTACGTAAAACGACAAAACTCTGGGTATACCGAGAACATGCTTATTGGTTTTTTTCCTAGAAAAATGGAAATGCACTAACTTAGTTTTTTCCAGTAATAACATTATAAAATAATGTGTCTTCAGGTATAGTGTTGAAAAATAGTTTTTTTGATTCTACCCTTAACATAGTTGTTATAGAAAGGTTGAAATAGTAGACCTAGACTACTTCATAGGTATCTCAAGCAAACGGTTCAACATAGTTTTGAATGTTAGCGAGGTTGAATTGGACAGTTTTTCTTTCTTATGAGTTGCCTGTCGTAGGTAACAACTAAAGAATGGGGGATCTAGAAAAATCTCTCGACGACCTTCATAACCACCCTCTCCATATTCTAGATAGAGAACAGTTCAACATAATTCACAATTTAATTCAATCATTTTATTCGGATAAAATTTTATTATTTATGTTTATAAACATTCTCCAACCTACTGTTAAACCGGGTATTCCAGCCATTTTATTCAACCCTGTAAATATTTATTATCTTACAGTTCTATGTCCGAAACAGACATATAGTGCCGATAATGAAGTATACTGTACAGTATGTCCTGCTGGACAATATCAACCGCAACCTGGATCAAGTTCTTGTATTCCTTGTACATCACCGGTCGAAGATGCAATGTGTCTTCGCATGTTGGTGAGTAAATATTAAATATTTTTTGGAACGTTTTATTAATGGCGACATAAGCCGTGATGTATTAGATAAATACGCTAGGATTCTGGAAGCATTTAAATACACTTTAGTTTTTATATTTTTTGGGTTACGTCATTACGGATTATAAATTCAAAAGATTTAAGTTGCAATATATTTCTAAATTAGGTACTAGCCCATAGATTGTCGGTGTAATGTTCTCTTACAAGGAGGTAGGTAGGGGCAACGTGCCATTGGCCTATCAAAACAGGGATCATGCTCTGCAGATATACTGACATAACCGTGGACCCTTCTACATTTCTGGGAAGCAGTGGCGAATGGTGCATAAATGCTGTAGAGCTGCAGAACTGCCCAAAAAATGCAACAATCTCATCTACATTTTACAGAAATTATTTTAGACATTCTAAAATATACGTAAAATAGATTTTATATATAGTCTCATAGATATTAATTTACTTTTATTATTAAATAGTTCATAGTGTGTGTGCACTGCACCGCTTGAGCCGCCGCCCGCTAAACGTCTCCTTTAGGTGTTCTAGTAGTCTTAATTGGCATATACCTTTCAAAAATATTAATTAAGAAGTTTGCGAACAGCGAAACTTTTTGTCAACAGTATTTTCATGAAAAATTTAAATGAAACCGGCCGAGTGCGAGTCGGACTTGCGCATGAAGGGTTCCGCACCATTGTACAAGATTTAATACCATATAGGTACTTTTAAAATACTTTATTAAAATCACGCAAAAAAGCCAAAAACACACCTTTCTAATATTTAATTTATTATTTTTTTGTTTTTGTTGCATAAATACACATTCTGTGAAAATTTCATCTGTCTATCTATCACGGATCATAAGATACAGCCCGCTTACAGACAGACGGACGGACAGCGGAGGCTTAGTTGGTTACCCTTCGGGTACGGAACCCTAAAAAGGTGTATTGAAAAATTTTAAATTAGAATTGTTTCCCTTTTTTTATTTTTAATCAAAGGCCTGTTGACAAGAAAGTTGACCTCTTCACAAATTTGTTAATTAATCTTATTGACAGGCATATTATAGTTAGAGTACTCTCACCAAACTTCGTGTTTGGCTTCATTGGACCTGGTGTCACACTAAATTCCTCTGTGACTTTTTTGTTTTTGGGGCGTTTTCCCGTTAAGTTTCCCGAAACATGTCGTTTTTACGACACAGAAAATTTATAGATACTGTTTTTTTTTTTAAATAGAATAGCTTGAAAACATGAACCAAAACGTGAATATGATTATAAATGTGGTTCATTGGTTGTTTCCACCATCTTAAACATGTCGGAAAAATGACTGTAAGAATATGTATTAATAACCAGCTGATTTTCGCTATATCTGTTTATTAAAAAAATACAAAAAACTTTTTATATTGTCTGACAAAAATTATTTTCCGATTTCCCAGTCTAACGCGTCAAAGTTGTCGATTTCATGACTACAAAACATTTATTATACACACATCGCCAAAATTCTTGGACCCCCTTATGTTTGTCAAAATGAGACACTATTATTAAAAGTCAAGAAGTGTGTTACATAGTACATTTAATGTGGTTATGTATCCAATACAAATTTTAACTGAACAAGAAAAAAATACAAATCAAAAATTCATAATTATTCGGTGTCTCCTCCCCTGTTCTGTAGTAAGGTATTAACTCGCCTGTGCATAGAAACAATAAGGGTGTTAATGTAATCCATTGGGATGTTGTTCAATTCTTCTTGAGCCGCGACTGTGAGTTCCTGGAGGATGATAGGAGGATTAATTCTATTTGAGGTTGCTCGTCCAACGAAATCCCACATGTGCTCAATGGGATTCAAATCTGGCGAGTTTTCTGACCACGCTAATCTTTGAATATTCTGAATTTCTAGTACCCTTCTCGTGCGATGGGGCCTACCATTGTCATCCATGAAAATAAAATTGGCTCCAATTTCATTTTGGAGAGGATAAATAATGGGTTCAATAATGTTTCGAACATTTGTATCAGATGTCGTAGTGTCTGGAATGGGAATAAGCTGCGTACGACGACCATGCATTAGGCCTCCCTAAAACATTACTGTTCCTTCTTGATATGAAACGACTTCTCTGGCAAAAGATAGTCTTTCTGGTCGCCCTGGCCGTCTTCAAACTCTGTGTCGCCGACTATCACCAATTAAACCATATCGGGTTTCGTCCGAAAAAAGAACATTTCGCCACTGCGCTAAAAGCCAGTCTCTATGTTCCTGTGCCCAGTGTAGACGAGCAGCTATATGTCTGGGAAGTAACCTGGGTACTCTTAATAGTCTCCTAGATCGTAAATTGGCTCCTGCAAGTCTCCTCCGTATTGTGGTACTGGAAATAAATCGACCATACGTTTTTCTAAAATGAGTTTGGACAGCTAAGACTGTTACAGTTCAATTCCGACGTACATAACCTGCTTCATATTGATCTTCTCTTGGATTAGTTACCCTAGGACGCTCTGACCCACGTCTCCAGTCAACGCTGTCAGCAGGCCCATGACACTCCCTGGGCGGGAAAAAGACGCGCAGCGTTTAGTGCGCTGACGTTTTCAGGATATAACCTATCACTTGTCATAAATCCGGTTAAAAACTCGCTACCATGCGCAGGCAACCCATATTTAGTACACAAATATAAACTTTTGTTTACATTTTATCGAAATATTTTTTGTAATACATTCACAGCTTAAAAACGGAAAATTTGTTATTTTGATAGTGGATTTAGATCAAAAATACCCCAAATACACTTCAGTGTGTGTTTTATCCTTATTATTGCTCGTTTTATTTGAGGACATTGGAATAAATAGAGTACTAACAGTAATCAAGCTAGAAAGGTATGTTATAAAAAGAAAATACATTGTCTTCGACTGATTTATGTTTTCGTGAAGTATTTCCAACATGCTAGTAGCTTGAACGGTTGTAAATTGTACGTGTATAAGTGATAAAAACATCTAGTGCTTTGTGCTTCCTTTTTTTTTGTTAGTGTCCCAGCCCAGCATTCCTAGCCAGTAGTAGTAGCAAAAACATTAACATTGTCTACATTCAACCCATTTACATGTACATGATTTATCAGATAAAAGCAGAATACAATATTTCTCTGCAAAATGTAAACAACGCTACAAGGAAAATTGCTCATGTATAAATTCAACAATTAAATCAAAATATATTATTTTTAAAGGACTTATATCAACTATTATGTTAATTATAAATATTATAAGTATTTGTAACAAAATAATATTTGTGTATTAATAAACCTGTTGCTACTCCAAAAAATATATTATTTATTGATTATCAGGTATCAAAAATATGTATACCTATAGAAATTTGTTGAAATGTTCTATTGCTCTTAATCTTTTTAATGGGTTCTTATTATAGATGTAAATAAAAATCAACACTTTTTATCCGTCTATTTAACACAAACGTATGAATATTTTAAGTTGTAAGGATCCATAGCCTCTTAATGTTTTACATTAGAAATAAGACCTGTGATGTCACATTAAATCGTAAATATGAGGTAAAGGATTTGAGAGTTGTCTTTCAGTCTAATTTGATGTTCAATAACCATTTTTTACACATAACTAAAAAATCAATAAAAGCATTAGGTTTTTAAATCGGAAATACAAAAAAATTTAGGATTACCACCAAAATCAGATTATATAATGCCTTAGTAAGACTCCATCTTGAGTATGTTTCACAAATATGGATGCCCTTGGAAGCCACACAAATTGATCATATTGAAAAAGTACAAAAAATATTTTTACTGTACCTTTATGTCATAAAACATACTTGTACCCTTATACCTAAGATCTCGTATAAAACTATGCTCAATAGTTTTAAGATTAAATCTCTTTTACAAAGAAGAAAGCAACAGGCTGTTATATATTTTGTACTCTATTTTAAGTACAAAGATTGTGAATTGATTGACTATATAAATGTTAATGCAGCAAAGATTAATCTAAGAAACCCAAGTAACAAAAAATTATTTGATTTAGATCCAAGTAGTATATCCCCTTTTAACAAGATGATGGCTGTTACCAATGAGTTTCTTAACAAGATCCAAATAGATATCTTTAATGTTAGCCTAAGAAAGTTGAGGACTGTACTAAATTAAGTTCACTAGATATAAAGGTTTGTTTTGTTTTTGGTCTTAAATTTCTTGTTACTTAACTCTACATGTAACTACTATTAATTTTTTTATAGTATCCAATAAATAAATTATACCTTATCTGCTTTCAAACAATTCTGTGTGTAGTCACTTAGTTTAAAGTCAATTTTAAATTAGTGGTTTTACAAGAATTTTAAATAGTAATATGTATTGTGTCTATGAATTTGCTGTGTGTAGTAAATGGTCAATATACATAACTTTGATATTTTTATCACAAGTGTAAAAACTACGAAAACCATATACATATAGTTCCCATTTTAAAATAAATTCAAATTAATTCATAATAAAAAATAACGATTTTAGTCTGCCATACTTGAACTCATTCACAAAAACAAGTCACTGAGTATATATTTGTAAAAAAACTACACTAAATATTTCTCCGTTACAAATTTTTAAATTTAAAACTACATACTTTCCTATAGATTTTGCAGTACCTAAATAACGTATAGAATAAATTTTTACAATATACTAGAAAAGTTTTAGATTATAGTAATTCTTAAGAAATAAAGCAATACCTCTATTTTGTTACTCTAACCTTGTGTGTTATATATTTCCCTTGACAAACTAACGTTATATTTTGAACTAAAAGTAATTAAACTTTTCACCAAAAAGTAATATTTCACATATATAAAAAAATTTAAAACGGTTCTGTCCTTCTTACATTTGCGAAGACTGCCCTGATATCGGGTCGATGGTGTAGCGGTCTATCGAGCTTATATTCATTTATAGGCGAGTTTATGAGTTCAAGACTGCTGGGCTTCGAATCCCAGACCGGACCATGTGGATTTTTAATTAAATTGCATGGTTCGGTTTAGGATTTGATGTGTGCCGTATTAATGGAAATTCAATTTCTGTTGATGACATGCAGATTAAAAAATCGCCATACATTATCGTCTCGATAATGGTGGGTGAGGTGTTCCTCACCTGTAAGTCAAATGGCACCATCAATCATCCTTAAGTCGCCCCGGAGCGCCACGGCAAATAATAATAATAATAGCCGTCCTTTCCCCTACACAAGTCGTTCAGTCGACTTCAGGGGTTGAAATTCACTCGTAAGGGGGTGAATTAGGGAGAGTATTATTATTATATCTTATCTATTTTCTTCTTTAAAGTAATTAAGTTTTTCAACCGTTGTCTATAAAGGTATCTCACATCTCCCTCATACACACGAATTTGAAAAGCAGCAGAACAAAAATTCAACTAACCAGGTATACCAAGTCCGTGTAAAGAAAACTTTTCATATCCCGAAAACGTCAAGTGTCAACTAAAATTTCTACTTTTAAAGATCAAACGTGCCGCCTCAGAGTGCCAATACTGATTAGTATATATACTGGGCTGTTAGTTTCCTGGTACAAACGCACTATTCGGATAACTGAAGCGCGGGGAATCCCTAGTCTATCTGCGATTCGATGATTCGGCAGATCCTCATCATGCAAAGCCACTATTCTTGCTCTATTGAACACTGAAATTCTATTGCCAGGCATAGTTGCAAAAAAAACTCAACAATTACTTAAACACGCAAAATCGATATGAACCACTTTTTAAACATTGGTACCTAAAATTGTGGGAAATTGTTTTTGTAAACATTTTTAGATGCGTATCAACGGTGAAATAAACAAAGATTGAATGTAATATTTACGAGGGGTCCAAGAATTTTGGCGATGTGTGTAGTTGAATCGCAATCAACACGGAGTAATATAACGACTTTTACAGTTTGTTAGTTTATATTATTATTAGAACGGTTTAACAAGAGTTTATAATTATTATTGACTATCTCTGCAAATGGTTTATACAATGCCATCCTTTTTTCATTCACACATACACATGATTTAAAAGGTAGGTAAAAATATTAATAATTCAGGTTTAAAAGCTAGGTTCACAAATTAGGATTGTAATTTTCAGGGAAAACACAATTATCGCTGTTATGTCTTAATGTGATTTTTTGAATATAAAATTTTTTTTTAACCATTTTGCTGAGGATAGAGATTCTCTTAGGTGCAATTTGGTAAAGTACAATGTTGTTACATATCTTTGGAGCATATTTCATTTTGTTACTATAACCAATTAGACATTCCAAAGACCTGTCAAACAATGGCTGCCAGTGAGAAGGTCTAGTATATCCAAAGGGGTAGCGACAGTCTTGCATCTTAAACGCTTTTTTTATTCGAAATAATAGTCACCAAGCCTGCTAATTTATGAAAAAACGTATAAGAGGTTTCTTATTTTTATTGTGTTTGACATAAAATAATTAAATGTAATCCATTATTCATGATTTTACGTATTGTAAACAGAATACACCGTATGTCGCAACCCTTGGATATATCAAATCTTCCCACTGGCAGTTCATTTGATTGGAATGCCTAATACAATATATGACAACCGCCTATATTCAAACAGCAGTCTTCTGCGCATCCTGAATTTGTATCCCTGGCTTATCCCTGGAGTGGATGTTATTTTGGAACATCCAATTAGTCCAAGTGAGCTAACTGATTCTTTAGCTATTATAAACTATGACTGTGACATCAAGAGAAGTTTCGCTAGTTTGCAGAAGCGTATTCAGTAAATTTAGAAAGGTTGAATTTAAAAAAATAATTAGATTGGAACTGTAAATATAGTAATAAGAAGCAAAGATGATTGTGTTGTCACTGAATAAATATAATTTCGAAAAACGTCAAATTGATTATTTTAACATCAAAAGCAATTTGATTATAAACACCATTCGTGTTCTCAAAATAATACGTGCTCGTTGTGCGGCAAGAAAGTGCACAAATAATTCAAACATTCGTAGTTTGTTTTTTATTTACGAAAGATGTGAATAGGTAACTACATTTATGGAAAATTTTTAAATCAAAGAGCATCAAGTTTTTGTTAACAAGACGAACACATCAAGACTGCCTTGAAAAAATTTTTTGTGGAGTTCGGTAGCAGTTTGGAAATAATATGAATCCTAAGCCTATTCAATGTCTTAATGTAATAAACAGAAAACTGCGAAGATAATACTAAAGAAATGTTGTTAAAAATATCAGATTTACCATGAAATGTCGAAGAAGGGTTTGAACGAAACAAAAAGGTCAGCTGTGCGTATTGAGAAAATACGGACTACCGCAGGGATGATGTGGACGTCACAAAGTAAAGCGGGGCATACGGACCTTCCAATTATTGATATAAAATGAGGAGATGATATGACGATACTAAAAGTGTCCGCACAGTTTTACTTCATATGTCAAACTTGAAAGTGGAGCTAATCAGTTATAGTGAGAATAAATACCTATCTTTTTAATACCATGACTTAAATGATATAAAAACACTTGTGTTCAGTCAATCTACAAATATAAAATTATCATATCGTTAAATAGTGTCTATGTCCTCTCTACATTATTATATCTTGATGTTTCCAATCAAGCTGTCAGACTCCAAAATTCACCATAAGACAATTTAAATTATGTTTATTTAAAAACCGTGTTTAAATAAAAACTGCGAATTTAATAAATCGGAAGTATGTGTGTCAATTCAATGATTGTTAACGAAACACGTCTTCAAGCTCCAGGTAAAACATTTACTATTATTTTTGAGGTTATATTGTTTATTCATATTTATTTTCATTCCAGTTTCTACAAAATAGTCACGTGTTTCATATCCAACTCTAAAACAGAAAACTGCATAAATGTATACAATAGGTTCTTTTGTTCGTCCCACTGGTATAGGAATGAACTACACCAACGCACATTATACCTTTCGTTTGGTCCGGTGTAAAATCCACTACACCTTCCTGTCGGCGATGTGGTGGATATTATTATCTCCCAGCTATTTAGCAGAAGTGAATTACACTCGACATGTGTATCAGGAATAAGGAGGAAGTAACTAGGTAAATAAAGGTGGTGTAACAGGTGTAATTTACACTGGTGGACAGTGCACCAACAGCAAACGAAAGAACCTAATGTCATCGGTACTCTTATATAGAAAAACCACGAAGTATAGATACCAGGAGTCCGAACGGTATAGGCTTTTTGTAGGATTCATGTACCCAAATATTAAACCCCGATCTTAGTTTTTTTTTCTGCCACTGGCTGCGCAAATATTCAGGACGTACCAAAAGGCAAATGAGAATTTAGGAAAAGTGGCTTTATTCAAAGCACCGAAAGTGAGTAACCTCTAAATAATATTAAAAATGTGTTTTTAACAAATGCTTGATTAATAAATTTGTTTAATTTTCAAATAATAATTAATTAAACGAGTACTTCTTCAAAAGTAGCGCGCCCTACCGGCAAAAATTCTGTCCCCCAAATTGATGCCATTCATTCAACATTACGTTCGGACTCCTGGTATCTATACTTCGTGAGAAAAACCATCAAAATTAAGCGATGACTGAGTTCCATCAAAAAATGGGCTCTTATGGCAATTATATAAAGTACGTAACTTTAAACAGATCTTAGATTGCAGCTTCAACCAAGAAAAAAATCATTGTACACATTGTACCCGAAGGTATTTCACGAATATGACAATTTTATTATATATTTTATTTGAACAGGGATAATTTCTTGACCCTAGTACAATTTTGTATGAATAATTGTTTTATTTTGTGGGTTGTCCCTAATGAATTTGAAGTTATAGAAATGTCCTATCTATAAATGCTAGAGGTACTGATAAATAGTGTCAGACTGATGTAGCGGTGAGAAACTAAATAGTTGTGTATATGTTAGGTATGTACCTATAACATGAAGACTTAATTAAATATTTACCGATGTCAGTACCTGGGAGGTAAACTGAACTATGTCGTACTATTTATAGAGGCATGTTGGAGATATAAGACACAAGGTATGTCAGAAGAATTGTTATCAGAACATAGAAATATGTTACCAAAACAGTTTTAATAGTTAGATTATTAGTAAACAATACATATTTTGACAATAATTAAAGCTAACTGCATTTTTTGTCGAAACATAATTGATATATGTAAATATGGAACATGGAACACATAAGTGTCCAAACAACATTCAGTCCGCTCTACAAAAAGCGATATCAACATGCAGTGGTGGTCCCCAGGGGGGGGGGGGGGCTTCCCCCCCCCCATGAACCCGGTGAAAACGCCTAAAAAGAGCAGTTAACAGTTTGTGTAAGATATGTCGATACGCAGTCTTTCGTGATCCATGAGGAATTCCTTTTATGGAAATGAAGTCAACCACAGCTGAAGCCATCACGGACACATTATTTCAGAAACTAACAAACATGGGGCTGAGCCTGGAAAAACTTCGAGGTCAAGGTTATGATGGGGCTGCGAATATGTCTGGAGCTTTTAAAGGTAAGCTAAAAATAAAAAAAGATAATGATTGATTATATCTTTTAGGCGTTCGAGCACTGATCCGAAAAGAGCAACCTTTGGCCTTATACACACATTGTTTCAACCATTCCCTTAATTTAGCTGTTTCCAAATCATGCGATTTAAGCGCAATAAAAAATGCGATGGGAATTGTAGGAAGTGTGTCTACATTTTTAAGTGGTTCTGCAAAACGCGTTAATATATTGAATGAAATAATCGACGAACAAGAAGCAATCTCAGAAACTAATAGAAGAAAACTAAAACCACTCTGTGCAACACGTTGGGTTGAAAGGCACGATACATTAATTACTTTTAAACAATTATTACCTGTTATTGTCAAAGCCCTACAACAATTAGAAACCGACAAAGACACTGAAACTTCACGAAATGCAATGTGCTATATTTCTTCTATAAAAAGAAGCGATTTTCTAGTTTCCTTGTGGGTTGCTGCTTATTTGTTTGAATGTTCAGTCACCTTAAGCACTGTCCTTCAAACTAAGAATTTGGATATTTCAGCAGCTATGGAGAATGTTAAAACTCTAATAAGCACATTTAAGGACTTACGATCTAAATCCGAAGAAATATTCAACAAAATATTTTATGACCTCGAAAACTTTTCAGAACGTCTTGGGATAGAAATTTAAATTCCTAAGTAAAATAATGTCATATATTGCCAATAAGTAAATGACATTCATTATTAATTTATTTTCAGATTATGTGAAAGACAAACTCAAAAAAGTAATGTGGAAGCATCCACTACGAATGAATATTTTCCTAGGTCTATATTTATTCCATTTCTAGACCATTTCATAGAAGAGTTACAATCAAGGTTTTGCGATAGATTGGCAGAGTTATTCCATTAGAAGGATTAATTCCTGCAAAATCTTCAAAATATCATGTAGACGAAATTGTTAAAGCAGCTATGTTCTATGAATCCGACATAACTGTTAGTGAGAATCAGCTTAGGGCTGAAATAATGATGTGGCATAGAAGATGGGAAGACGAAACAACTATTATTCGTCCTTGTACAGCAGTGGAAGCATTAATGTACTGCACCGATTTTTTTCCGCTAATCAGGATCCTTTTAATCATCTTTGCTACACTTCCTGTCACAACTGCAACACCTGAGAGGAGTTTCTTAACAAGCAAACGCCTTAAAACGTATCTACGTTCAACTATGTTGCAGGAAAGATTTAGTGGCTTGGCATTGTTGAATGTTCATAAAGAAATTAACATTGATCATAACAAAATCATTAATAAATTTGCGTTGATGAAGCCAAGGCGTATGCAGCTAAAATACTGGTCAGCAACTGACTAATAAAGCAAAATATTAATATTTTTAGGAGGCACTCATTACTTTATTATTGTAGTCTTTGTTAAACTTGTTCCAAGTTATTAATAAAAATATATATATATTTGCTATTCTTTTGTTTCTACAAATAATAAAACTTACCCCCCCCTTTGGCAAATTCTGGGACCGCCACTGTCAACATGAAATTTTTAGCAAACATCAAGCTCTATAAGGAGAAGAAGCCCTTTGCTTTTGAAAAAAAAAATCGGATTAAAAACGGCGGTTTAAGGAGGGTTGAAATTAAAAAAAAATCATAAATCAAAAATGAAAAGCGAAATCAGTATGAAAATTTTAGTAAAAATCAAGTTCTATAAGGAGATGAGGCCTATTAATTATGTAAAAAAAATTGAATAAAAGTGGGGGTGGGTTAAGGGAGGTTAAAATATTTAAAAAAATTCTAACTCAAAAACGAACAATAAAATCAACTTGAAATTTTTGGAAAAATCAAGCTCAATAAGGGGATGAAGCTTATTGATTCTAAAAAAACTTGATTGAAAATGGGAGTTAAGGGGGTTTGTTAAACTTTGAAGAGTATAATTTAGAATGCCACGGATTATATATCTTCATTCTAGTTTGTATCTGGGTAATGTTATGTATTGTGATGGGACTGATCTTATAAAATAAACATTTTAGTTCACTTGGTTTATTTGCCAATAAAAGGTATTTAAAAAATATATTATTTTATTTGACATGTGTGACAAATTGAGAAAATGATTAAATTTACAATAAAAAACCAATAGAATAATAAAATATTTTTTATAGAAAAATCAATGTCTAGCTTTGTACATAACCTAAAATATATTTAAAAATAATCTCAAAATATGAAGAAAAGTCAGCTGACTATAACTAATAATGTTAATAAATGAAAACAAAAATATTACAATAACTAAAATATTCCTTAATAGTTGTAGTGCTTGCAAACAGTATGATGTTGATAATAATAACTACACTTAATACAAACCCAAATAAAAAAAACAGCGATATTGGCGCTTGTATAAAGTTTTGAACCTAATTTACAAATGATAAAATTATTGGAAAAAGTGAACACCCTTTTTAAATTACTACGAACCACCACTGTTCAGAGACTAGGTGGAATAAAAGCCTGGTATAATAATTGTGACTATGGCTTTGAGATTTGTTTGATATGCTCCCGTATTTTACATTTCGTTTACATTTAACTTTGGAATTATTTCATTTTTTAATAATAAAATGTTTATACGTATGATTGTGACAGAAATTACGCAAATGCAAATACCAATGATATTAATGACATTGCTATATTTTGCCTTTATAATAGTTTAGGAGCCCACTGCAAAATGTTGGGTCGATCACTAATATGGCTAAATTTTTTTGAAAAAAGTCTGGTAATATATTGTGCAATAGTAATCCGCCGTCAGCCGCCCCAATATCGTTTGCATTTTACGTTATAAAAAATTATTAACAATGGAAAATATGTGCCAACCTCCACCTATCCGCTTTTTTGCTAAATTTTCTACTTAATCGATACATAGTAATTAAATATAATTTTCTATACCCGGCTGCCGTTGATCATCCCTTGCGTTAAGGGTGGCTGATGGAATCGAAAAGTACTATATCGATGTTGTTTTTATAGACTCATCGCTTTTATAGTCAAACTATATACCGTTGGAAAAGTTGCAAAATTTACAACAAGAAAATACCCGGCTGCCGCGCGAAAGCGTTTGCAAAACTTAGGCTGCCGCGATTTTGTACGCGTGCCAGATTCGGTCAAGTTTGAAATCCGCGCTTTAGATTAGGAAAGGAGTTTGGTTGTATACAGCTGAACAGGGGCGTGCCGTGACATTTGGCCGCCCGTGTGCAAAACTTAAATTTAGCCGCCCCTATTTCAAAATACTTTCGTCAAACATTTAATTCAAGACATGACATAAAGTTAGTTAATATTGTTTTCATTTAAATATTTTTGAGTAATAGCAAAAATATTTAGGTGAAAGTTTGCATCTCACTAATAAAAACTACGATTTTAACAGTAATTTTTTAATTAACTGAATAAAACTAAAACATAAAATATTCTATTTATAATATGTATAACAAAAATAAAAATGTTATAACATTACAAAGTGACATCTAATTGATCTAATACAATCGGATCAGTTAGTTTAACATTAATGAATATTCTACAAAATTATATTTATTTTTTGTTGTATTGTTGCTGCAAATTTACTAGCTGAATAATAAGTTTACATGACATGAATGACATGTTTTTACTAGTTTAAAAATGTATTGTCATTGTCCCTACTGTGAGAAATCATAAAAAATCGTTTTTCTTGCTTTCTTTGCGGAAAAATCCCTAATCAATTCTTCCAAATTCAGGGAATCCATAATATCATTTTTATGGCAATTATAGATAAATCATTGAGTCTATCTTGTAACATGGTAGATCTTAAATAATTTTTAATTATTTTTAGCTTAGAAAACGAACTTTCTCCCGAGGCTACTGATACGGGCAAAGTGAGTAAAAGTCTAAGGGCTATTGAAATATTTGGAAAAGTTGACAATAATTGATTTTGAAATATAAACTCAAAAATGAACTTAGAATCTTGTTGAGAACCTTCTGAAGGTGAAGCTGATTCAAAGTAAATCTTGAGTGTTTTAATTTCTTCATATAAATCAGATGCATCAAATTCGTTACGAGAATCATCCGTCAAAAGAAAATTCAAATTTTTACATGATTTTAACAATATCTCATTTGTTAAGGTGAACATATTATACATAAATCCAAACATGTCATTAAAACTTTGTAATCCTTTGAATCGCTGTTGTAAAGATGAGAGTATGCGGTCCAAAATAGAGAAAAAAACATTCACTTTGAAATGAGTTTTTGCATCGGTCATAGGCTCATCATCATGTTCATAATCAAATTGTTTCGGTTTTTTTCCTACGTCGAATAGTTTGAGAAAGTGGAAAGTTTGATTTAACTTCTAGATCTTCAGCAAGTTCGTGAACGTCAACAAGAAGTTTATTAAAACCTTCATCTGATCTCAATGTCGAAAAATAATTTATTAAATTATTTAAATAATCTATACTAATTTTTATATTTATTTCTGGATTTTGCAAAGTTTTGCTAATCGAATCTATTTTGAACAAAATGTTATACCAAATAATTATTGAACATGAAAATGTGAAATTTTTAATTTTTGAAGGTAACGAACGTGCTTGATGTGAACTATTTAAATCGTTTGAGGAAGAGCTGTTTTCCGTTATTTGTATTAATGCATCATAAATCTGACCAATTTGATAACGTAAAGGTTTTATCGTATCAATTCTACTTGACCAACGTGTTTCACTCAATGGCTTTAAATTTATTTCCGTTCCCGAAATATGCTGAAAAAAATACATAAAGTTTTTGAACGATATCAAAAAAACCTGATATTCCAAAAGAAATCTTTGCAGCATCTTTAACGACTAAATTTAAGGTATGTGCTGAACAAGGTACAAAAAACGCTCTAGGATTCAAGTTAAATATTTTTTTTGCAATCCATTATGAATTCCCCGCATATTTGCACGGTTATCATACCTTGTCCACGCATGTTATAAAAATTTAAATTTAATTTCTGTAATAAGTTTATTAAATATTTACTCAAACCTTCTCCGGTTGAATCTGTTATAGGACAAAATTCTATAAAATGCTCACGCAATTCAACTTTTCTTGTTGATTCGTTTAAATTTACAAATCTAATAATGAGACTTATTTGTTCAACATGGCTTACATCCGGCGTACAATCAAGCATAATTGAATAGTATTTATTTTTTCTAACTAAATCCAAAATATTTTTTTTGAATTTTAGAACTAATTAAACCTAGAAGTTCATTTTGAATTTTATTTCCTAAATAGTTAGGCATTGCCTTGCCACTTTTTTGGGCTTTTTGTGTTCGGCTAACGTTCTTGCATTACAGAGTCAAATTTTGCAATCATTTCAATAGCTTTAAGGAAGTTACCATTATTATTTTCATATAATTTATTACACGGACCACGTAAAGCAAGGCATTGCCTAGATAAAAACTGTATAACACAAATAATTCTTTCAATAACACCATACCAATATTTTTTTTCTACTTCAATTAAACGTAACTCTTTTTGATTTATCGTACATTGCTTGGATAACATATTTAACAAATTAAAGATTTGACGTTCTCGTTATAAAAAACACCTTTCTCGTGTCTTGATAAAATTTGTGTCAAATGTTGCCAATCAGAACATCCCTGTTTACAAGATAAATTTGTTGTTGAACTAGAACTAGAGATTTTGCCAAAGATTTTACAGCAAAAGCAGTAAATCGAATTTTTAGATTCAGAATAGATTAACCACCTCCTTTTAGTTTTTTCGCCGTTTGGAAGTTGACGGTAATAATAATTTTTAGAAAACTTACGCCCACCTTCACTTATTGGAAAGTTCTCAAGAATTACTTGAGAGGGTCCTTTTTCAACTAAAGTTCTTGCAGAGTCAGCAGTTATAATGTCTGGCCATTCCCCAGGATCTTCAGATAACATTGATAACAAAATATCTTCGTCTTCGTCCAAATTCATTTGCATGGTAACTTCCGAATTTGATTCAATGTCGTCATTGTCGTCACTTTTGGTCATTTGAGTTTCATCTTTAATTTCCTCCGTAAAACACGTTGACGTAAAACCAGATCTTTCGTTTACTACTGAGGTTCCACTGCTTCCAGCTTCACTAGAAATAATAGCTTCAGAACTCGTCCCAGCAGTACATTGTGAAATATCCCCCTGTCCCTGTCCTTACAGATTTTTTTTAAAGAATCTGCCAGTTTTAGGGATTTTTCCTTCTTCTGTAGTTTGTGTTTCCGATATTGATCGTTGTTCTGTCCTAAAATTTAAAATCTATAAGTTAGAATAGGTATTTCAAATTTAAATTTTAGAATTTTTTCATTATACAGGGTGGGGAACCACATACGACACGGTCTCTGTACGGCAAATGCCTTAAGATATAACATATCTATCTTAATATGGTATACATGTCATTTAACACTACGTTTTAAAATTATTTTGAAATATACAGGGTGTCCATAAAAGTGTGGCATACCAAAGTTACTATTTTTTAAATGGAACACCCTATATATTTTCGTAATTTTGAATTCTCCTTGAAGAGCTGATTTCGCAGATACCACATACTTACGGTCTAAATTAAATATTTACAGAGAAAGGGGCCTATTCTGTAACAATTCCTTTATAAATATAAATAACGGCCTTTAAAAATATTGGCGGCCTTTAAAAATAGTTTCGTATTCGTTAATTTACTTCTATCATTATTTAAACAGATTTCTTTAAGATAGTACTCTAATGTATTGTGACAGGCTCCTGGTTCACCTGCAGTGAATCAGCGAGTCTGTGTGGCGCTATGAAGGTGATTCCCAAATAGGGGTTGCTCAGGCGCCAGTTTTCATACCGCAGTTTGCTCTGCGACCCTGTGGTACACGAGAGTGTACTCAAGGTGAACTCAGTGGAGGTAAAAATAATTCCAGGCGGTCACTGCTAGGTAGCCACTATACTAGAATAAATAAAAATAAAACACTTATTTCCTTTACATCTCGTACCCTACGGTACCCTGAAAGAGAACGGTTAAGAACCAGTAATAAGAGAAACACAGGAATAGGTACTAAAATATATATTTACAAAAATTAATAATACAACGGCAATTAAATATGAACGGCAATCAAATGCAAGCAAATAAATGAAATCAAAATTGTTGGAGTCCCCTTGTATCTTAATAACCAATCGATGGAAACGCAAAATCCTCGCCTATTGATAAATAAGGTTTATTTAAACGGTGTTTTGAATCGGCGATCACGACGATAGTAGAAAATAATATTTATGAATTTTGCCCAGCGTCTATCGAGCGTGTGTGTGAATTTAATTTTACAGAAGTTGTCGGCTTTGTTCAATAATTAGTTGCGGACAGGAGAAACGGAATGATTCAAATACAATTGAATGAATAAATAAAAGAAAATAAATTTTACACGAAGTGAGGCGCGGAAATTAATTTAAACGTTGTTTTTTTTTTGGGAAGTTAGATACGTCGTCAGCAGAGAGCACTCTAGGCTAAAGATAAATCCAACCTCCGAGAGAAAAAAAATTAAAACAATAAATAAAAAAAATGAAGCAGGTCGAACCTCTCCGAAGTTAACTGGGCGGTTTTTACAGGAAGTTGGATGTAGGCATTGACTGAGAGAACACTCGGAGCCTAATCTATATCCAACCTCAAATAAAAAATTGCCCACGGCTTCCCACTGAGGGATGAAATAATAAATCCTGGGTATGAATCAAAATTCTTGATTTGTAACACGGGTGTCCCAATTAATTATAAATAAAAAAATAAGCGGTTTCCTACCTTTAGAAAAATAAACGGGGTTGATCGATGAACTAATTCACGGAACTCACGGCACAAGGTACTAACACTAACTAAGGGTGAATAGTTTTCGGCTGTCGGCAATCACGAGAGAAGAGCTTACGGCGGCTGTCAAGCGAGGAGAGAGTTAATTCCTAGATGGGATTTAATTTATGATTTTTCGGTAAAGCAAGATGGAAGATCAGTAGGCCCGAGTGGGAGGATACCACCACCACAGCTGACTGTTTACAATTCAAAAATAAAAAAATGTCCTTCTAGTCCTTGACAAATAAATGTAGATAATCGGTACCAAATCGACTCTAAAAATGCCCATTCGGATTTCGGCAAATATAAGAATATTTTAATCTACGAGGGTACTCGCAATTGTTGAAAAACGGTAATTCTTGGGAAACAGAAATACGGGGGAACTTCTACATGTTCTCAGGCGGGAATTAATTGAAATATACATTTTTAAGATGAATTAAAAATAAAAATAAAATTTAGTGACTTCGTCACAGTATTTTAAAGATCCGTTTAAATAATGACAGAAGTAAAGAAGAAAATATTTTTAAAGGCGGTTAAATATAAAGGAATTGTTACAGAATAGACCCCATAGGGTGTTAAAATCACCTATTTTTCAACTTTAGGTCAATGTTTTGTGAAAACTGCTGAATATTTGGCAAAACGGCTTACATCTTCCGATCCTAATTTTTCTAAGGCTACTCGATGGTGCTAAAGAAAAATTATTACAGGGTGGTCAAAAATTTACCACATTCTGATTTTTGACCACATTATAATAATTTTTCTTTAGCACCATCGAGTAGCCCTTGAAAAATTAGGATCGGAAGATGTAAGCCGTTTTGCCAAATATTCAGTAGTTTTCACAAAACATTGACCTAAAGTTGAAAAATAGGTGATTTTAACACCCTATCTCTGTAAATATTTAATTTAGACCGCAAGTATGTGTTATCTGTGAAATCAGCTCATCAGCTCTTCAATGAGAATTCGAAATTACGAAAATATATAGGGTGTTCCATTTAAAAATAGTAACTTTGATATCTCACCCTGTATATTTCAAAATAATTTTAAAACGTAGTGTTAAATGACATGTATCCCATATTAAGATAGATATGTATACTGTATATACAAAAAATTACAATTTACAAAGTTTATTGTCAATTTTTTTAATTTTTGTGGAAGGAGAAGATTAAATAATGATTATATTAAAAAATACTATTCTACTATTGAAATTGTTTATGCCAATATTTTCATAAAATTAAAAGTAAAAGTTAAAAGTATTTGTTTCTAACATGCGAATATAATAAATACACATACATATCTATTAATCTATTATTCCTGTATTCCTCAGTCAAAATAAAAATTTATATAGGTTAAAATAAGAATTAATATACCTACCTACACTAAATTGATTATTAATTTGTTTGAAATTATATTAAGTTTCAATTTTCAATAATATTTATTATGCCAAAAATCAAAAATAAAAAGTTATTAAATTTCACTGAATAATAACAAAAATGAAAATAGAATATAAATAAAATTGCTAATAATACTAATTAATTCCAATTACTTACAATTACTTACCATCTTTCATAGGCACAGTTTTCACTTTTCACGATCGCATTACATAAGATACAATACAAATACAATATCAGTTATCAATTATCAATCAAATCAAAATCAGCAATAGAAATCAAATAAGTTAAGTAAATAAATATTATTTATGTTATTGAGATGAAGAAAACAATAGTAATGCAGATGCATTTTGATGAACCTTTTCTTTCATATTAATTTTAATGTAGGTAGGGGTAGCCGACAAAGTAAACATTACCATTTTGAAATGATAAAAAATAATAATTTTCTATTTTGTCCACCGCACCATTTGATGCGGCCGCCTAACGAACGCTATCAAAGCGTCGGCACTCGGCAGTCGCCTGTTTTTGACTTTGATCATTACTACCGACTACCTCCGGCCGGTCGTTTGTGGTTTGTGGATAAGTGAAGTGAGTAATTAAATCGTCATATCTTGCCGCAGCCGGCT
This sequence comes from Psylliodes chrysocephalus, assembly GCA_927349885.1. Taxonomy (NCBI): domain Eukaryota; kingdom Metazoa; phylum Arthropoda; class Insecta; order Coleoptera; family Chrysomelidae; genus Psylliodes; species Psylliodes chrysocephalus. The sequence continues at coordinate 28,175,455 of OV651815.1, read as the reverse complement.
GCCGCCCCTTGTTTGTTAAGGTCCACGTGCCACATTTTAAAACAGTAGAAATTTTTATTACAATAAAGCTACCGCCTTACTTTTTTGCCAGTCTAGCCGGTGCGCGCTTTCGGCAAGAAGGGACCATTGCTGTGGCGGCCTACGGCCGCCCTAAATTTTGGCCGCCTGTGTGCATTGCACACATTGCACCCATGGACGGCACGCCCCTGCAGCTGACACTTATTTGACAACTGTTATTGCCTCTGGTTGGAACACGCGATTTTAGGTCAAAGATAGAGCGTCGATTTCATGTATTTGTTTTTCTGTTATTTTTATAAATATATAGTTCATGTGTTCTGTTTTTATTGTTTTTATTTTTAATTATGTTTAAAACGTCCCCCTAAATCTAAAGCAGAGGGAGTAATTAATGTTCAATAAAGGAAAATAAATAGAGAAGTCTTAATTTTGTCTTGTTTATTACAATTTATAAAATTGTTGGAATTTAAACTTTTTTTTATTACAATATGAAGGCAAATATGTATATTAATAATGTTCAAAATCTAAAAAGTATACATCGTTATAGTTAACAAAATGTGAAAAAATAAGAGCTAGAATATACACATTTTTCAGTCATCATTAAATTCCTCAGAATTTAATTTAATGCAGTAGATAGATATTTTGGTTAAAACGTTTCATGTTTGTTAGCAAAAGTATAATAGTACATTAATGCATTTGTTAATATTCTAATCACATAAAATGTCAATGCTTACAATTGTTTGCAAATTAATATTTTCAAGTTCAGCTCGGTATTTTGGATTCAAAGTTTGAATTCAATATTTTATTTATATAATTATTCTTAAGGTAAATTTTATTACTTCTGAAGGTAGTGAAAGACAGAGTCTGATATTTTAATATTCAAGTCATAATATTTAGGTCCATATTTTATTGTTTGACTTATCTATGTCCAAAAATCTTAGCCTTATTCGCTCCGTGCGCGACAGCAGCGCCAATTCGTTTTGATACTAATGGAGGATTTCGGCGTATACTGACAAATGCAACTTTTAATAGAATTCGTAATTAAAAAGTATACATGTTAGTTTTAATAAAAGTATATGGATTTGTAAAACAAGTAAAACATTAATTTATTATTATTATATATTTTTATCGCTTAAATTAAAGAAAATTATGTATAATTGTTAAAAATCAATAATAAAATATAGGCAGGCAACAGTATTTACTGGAAAATGTATGAGAAGTTGCCTAAGTCTAATAAGTTTTCATTGAAGAATTAGTCTATTCTGTCAAAATACAAAAATACCATTTAATAATAGCGTGAAGTTAAAATGTATAAAAAAAAGGATCATTACTTATATTTTCATTTTTGTTCGAAAGAAAACATAAAATGAATGATTAAAACTGATTTCCTATCAGTAAGTTACAAAATTGCGTTCCAACCACATATAATAATCAAAGGCAGAAATCTTGAAATCTAGTCCTTGCTGAATGAACATTTAAGAATAAGGAATATTAAAGAACATGGTAAAATGATAATCTATTGTTGATTTAAAACGTTTCAAGTTTCTGATGTCTACTATTTGCAGCATTACGGTTATTATTACAAAAATAAAGGTAATTTTCCTTCTTATTGTATATCTATCCATTCATTTCTTTGATTTAATTTCCACTTTGCTACTGAAATTTTTTATATAAGTTTCACTGTTTTTTTTGCTAGTATTTGTACAATTTTCAACACAGCAACTCCGATTGCTTATTGTATTGTTTTTACCTACTTTTTTTGAAAAAAAGTAAAATGTATACGTGTATTTGATATGCCAAAATTACAAAATATCGCCCTAAAATGCACGAATTATCCGCAGCTAGCGCTAGTATCGCTTTTGCTACCCTTTCCATGTGACTTCGCACGGAGCGAATACGCAAAAACTTGAATTGCGAACAGCAAAACGTTATTTTCGAAAACACTTTAATTTTTTCAAATACGAACAGCACAGTAAGTAGAGATTACCAAAACATATGTGCTTTACACTTTTGTTAGTTTTTTGTCGCGTTTCTAGACAAACACGCTCCCCTGATTAATTTAGCAAAGTAGAAGAAGGTTTCAATTTTAACCTTTTTTTTTTTTTTGTTATTTATAATTACCACTTTTGATACTTATATATATATATATATATATAAGTATCAAAAGTGGTAATTATAAATAACAAAAAAAAAAAGGTTAAAATTGAAACCTTCTTCTACTTTGCTAAATTAATCAGGGGAGCGTGTTTGTCTAGAAACGCGACAAAAAACTAACAAAAGTGTAATTTATTTATTTTATATTGGATTTTCATATTTATTTCTTGAATTGTTTTTAAATTATTATTTCCTTTGCGTTAATTATACATTTTTGGATAAAGCTTTATTGAGTCTTATATATAAAAAATTCTTATACACAAGTTGTGTGGTTTACAAGCAAAACACACTAAGACAATTTTTTACTTTTGTCTTATTTAGATCAGTTGACTGGATTTCTTCCACTCTATAAACTGGTAAAATCCACTATGTCCTCTAACAATTATAACCTTATTTTTTAATTAGTTTCATAATAGTGACTTAATGGATTTTTCATCAAAAATGACTTGAAGTGTGTTTTGCAGGTAAACAGACGAAATTTGTGTGATTTAGATCTATAGAGGAGGTTTCTCAGACATTGTGCATACAATATAGAAATGAACTGGCTAGATACTAGCGACAAATTTTTGGAATTACTAATATTGTCTTACTTGTTCAGAAACGTAAGAGAAGTTTTAGATCATGAAACTTTAATGTGTATTTATTAGACTCAAGTAGCATGTCGATTGATATACTGGATCAGTCTATGTGAAAATTCAACTGTGACGTTTTTATTCTTCAAAGGAAGATCCTTAGAATAATAGATAAAGTTCCTAAATATGATTCTTGTCGATTTGTAGAATATGGTATTTTGCCACTAGCTTCATTATATGTTCTAGAAATTTGTTTATATGTTTTTAAGAACTTAAATAAATTTAAGCAAAATATAGATTTCATAATTTTGGAACTAGTCATATGCTAGTTAGTAGATTACATTTAACTAAAAGATCTTCTAAATGTATATACAATAAATTTCCGGACTTCATAAAAAATTGTAAAAACAGATATTTTATTAAAGAATAAGCTCAAAAAGTTTTTAAAAATATATAATGTTTATTCTATAAAATTCTCTACATGAAATAAATTATCTGTCTATCTATTGTAATATTACTTGGCCTCTGCTGTAAATTTCTGAATCGGCCGAAAAATATCAACTCTATACTTATTGACTTTGGTACACAAATATCTATTTTGTTTCTATAAATGACATTAAAAATTTATGAAAAATGTATTTCTCATTTATAAAATTGTTACTTATGATAAAGAAATCTTTTAGTTTATTAAAATAAACATAAAAAACTGAATCGATAACAAATCACTGAAACTGTTCCCAGGGTTGGGGACGTTTTTATAGAAAATTTTAATGTCACTATTTTATACTAATAAAGCTACAGTTAATTTATTTTAGCATTTTATTTAAATGTAAATATATTATCTGAATGAAATTATTGCCACTAGTCAAGGTTTTAAGCCTCGTCACTTTAACCTTTGTTTTTATTTATTTATTTATTTATTTATTTATTTATGGGCAAGCCCATTTGAGAAATAAATTACAATTTTAAAATTATAATTAAAATGTAGTGAAATATATATGGTGCTGAAATACAATATATAATTCATAAAATAGGTTAATAATTTAAAAGATTTAAAAGACAAAAGACAATAAGGTTGAATAAAATATTTACATTAAACATTAAAATTAAAAATTAAAGCTCAGTACTAAGTAATTGCTCTATAAATTTACGAAAGAGGGTGTTAAATATCTCAAAATCATTATGAGTGTTGGCTAATCTTAATATTCTTGGAATACAGCTGCTAAAAGTATAGTTTAAACGATAAAAAGGTACATAAAATGTTTGTTGCTGTCGAGTTGAGCGCGTTGGAACATAAAGATTTATTTTTGTTAGAAGTTCAGTACAGCTGCATCTGCCATTGATAATTTTGAAAAGTAATGTCAGGTCTCTCTTTTTCCTCCTAGTTTCCAAAGAAGGGATGTTTAGAAAATTCTCTATCAAATCATACTCGCAAAGGACACCCAATTTATAGGCTATGTATCTAAGAAATTTATGTTGCACATTTTCTATGTTTCTGCTGTGCGTTATGTAATGTGGAGACCAGACAGAAGAGCAATAATCTAGGTGAGGTCGGACTAGTGAACATTAAAGGACTTTTATTGCAGTTGTGTCAGTAAAATCATGTGTTAGCCTTTTGATAAAACCTAACATTTTCATGGATTTATGGATAGCCTTATGTGTTGATTGAAGCTTAAAGTGGGATCTAGAATAACTCCAAGGTCTTTAATTTGATTAACAGACTCCAAGATATGACCATTTAAGTTATAATCAAAAGTAGTAGTTGGTAAATGGGATCGATAAAAGCGCATGACATGGCACTTTATAGCATTCAAATCCATGCCATTTAAGGCACACCAGTTTGATAGATTATCAAGGTCAGACTGAAGCCAGAGGGCATCATAAATGGTTTTAATAGTTAGGAAAACTTTTAAATCATCTGCAAATAATAGTGCTTTGCCATACTGAAAACAATGAATGATGTCATTTATAAATAAGTTGAATAATAAGGGACCAAGGTGTGATCCTTGAGGAACATCTGAGGTAACTTGAAATGAGTTTGAATAGTGATGGTTTACTCTAACCATTTGAGTTCTGTTCGTAAGATAGCTACTAATCCATTGCAGTAAGACCCCATTTATGCCATATTTATCGAGCTTTTGAAGTAAAAGAGAATGGTTAACCCTGTCAAAAGCCTTAGAAAAGTCAGTGTACACAGAATCAATCTGGCAACCCTTCTCCAAAGCTTCCGACAGGAAGTCGACGTTGGTAACTAGATTTAATTCAGTCGATTTCCCAGCACAAAAACCATATTGATGATCCGTTATGGTGCCAGAGCAGTCATAGGTAAGGTAGTCTGTTATAATGTTCTCAAAAACCTTAGGTATAGTACTGAGAATAGATATAGGTCGGTAATTTTTGACGTCTGACTTGCTACCCGATATGTATATTGGGGTGACATAAGATAGTTTCCAATGATCTGGAAACTCACCTGTGGCGATAGATTTATTGAAAATACAGAAGAGAAGGCGAGACAATACGAAGCTGCAATTTCTGAGTAGGATAGGAGGAATAATGTCAGGGCCTGGACCTTTCTTTGTGTCAAGATTAGATAATTTCTCGTAAATGGTCGAAATAGGAATGTGGTAAGAGGAAACATTAAGTTTTGATTCAATGTCGTTAAAACTTTGATTTAGATTTTGATTAGTGTAAACTGATGAAAAATGCTTGGCAAACAGATTTGATACTTCACTGCCACAAGAAGCAAAAGAGTCTTCAAGGTTCATATGATCAGGTATGGTGTTATTAGATCTTTTGTTACTTACAAAATTCCAAAAGGCTTTAACATTACTTTTAACAGAAGTTTCAATAGAATGTATGTAATTTGAATAGCATTCTCTAGATATAATTCTGCATTGTGAACTTAACTGACTGAATATTTCATAATTATTGAATTTTTCATTAAATTTGTCCCTGACAAAATATTTACAAAAGAATCCTTCGGTATCTGATAAAAAAACTATGATACTCCCATGGAGACCATAACTGTCACAAATTCGTATATACTGGCTTCAAACAAAGCCTAAGTTAAACGGCGCCCGTTAGATATCTATATTTTATTTATTTATCTAAGTGGATTTCAAACTTGACCAATTCTTGCGCTCGCACACAATCGCGGCAACCTTAGTTTTGCAAACGCTTTGCCGTGGCAGCCGGGTATTTTCTTGTTGGAAATTTTGCGACTTTTCCAACGGTATTTAGTTTGACTAAAAAAGCGATGAGTGTATAAGAACAACATCGATATAGTTCTTTTCGACCCCATCAGCCACCCTTAACGCAAAAGATGAAGGTCGGCGAAAATTATATTTAATTACTATCTATCGATTAGGAAGAAAATTTAGCAAAAAAGGGTGGAGGGTGGCAAATGGTTTCAATTGTTAATAATTTTTTGTAACATTTAGCCATACTAGTGATCGACCCAACATTTTCCAGTGGGCTCCTAAACTATAAGAGTTATAGGTATAGAGATTTAGAAGAATTTGGCAGTCTTGACATGCCTCACACTCATTTCGTTTAGTTCATCACGACTCTGGAAATTCTGCATATAAAACAATTTATGCCAAAAATATGTTGTTGTACCCTTGTTATCCATTTCCACTTTATTATTTGTTGAATTTGTATGCAAGAATAAGAATTTATAAAAGAGAAAAGCTCAAAGACCGTGTCACAGAAACAACGAGCAAACATTTCTCTCTTAAAAACAACTACTCCCTTGGCTAATACCGAAACAAGCATTGCATTATATCAAAAGGTGAATAGTAGAGTAAGAAAATAATTTTCAATACTCTTACTTTGATATCGCTTCCTAATGAGAAAGTCATTCTTGGACCGGTTTCGTCCTTATTAGGACTCATCAGCAAGCATTAGATCTCGACTTCACTCTCTAATGAAGTCTGCCTGGGTATTCTTGAATTTGAGGGAACAGAAAACCTCTTGATCTGCAACGCACAAAATTTGTATTTTTGTCTCATATTATATATAGGAATATTTTTCCTTCGGTAATTGTCTGCTTATTATGCCGCCTCGTTCTAGAGAACTAGGTACCGCGAGGAGCTTTGATTTTAGGTACTTCCTAAGTGCAGATGGCTTTACCATTTTTGTCTCATTTATTCGTTCATGCATACGAAAGAAGGTACATAGAAAAAAAGGTGTACTATATTCAAGATGAATGGTCTAATTTCAATGCTTTGTTGTGTTTGTATATCCGCAAGTAAAACTCGTCTCGATTTGAAATTCTAGTAATACTTGTTCAACCATAGCTAATAAGCCTTGCTTTAAGATTAGAATCAACTTGCCCTAACCAAAATACCTCTAATTAAATGAAGAGTATCTATTGCTCAATTGCAGTATTATATACATCTTAAATGAAATAGTCTTACACTTGTTTTAAATATACTTTATTTATATTCAATAATACCTTGTTCTTAAATCCAATACAACTAAATTTGTTACAATAATAATATTATCTTTGACATAAATATATTGATTTTGGTTGAATTATAGAATAGTTTCATTGAAGAAATTAATAATCTTGAAATAAGAAGTCTTACACTTTTTTAAAATAAACTTTATTTATATTCAATAATACCTTGTTCTTAAATCCAATACAACTAAATTTGTTACAACAATAATATGATCTTTGACATAAATAGATTGATTTTGGTTGAATTATAGGATAGTTTCATTGAAGAAATTAATAATCTTGAAATAAGATCAGGCTGTTCTTGCTTTTTAATGGGGTTCTCACTGGTACCTATCCACCGAAAAACATTTTTCAAAAATTGTTTTTAGTTAATACACCAAATTCCTCTGTCCTCTGAGGTGCCCCACCTATAAATAAAAAATAAATAATTTTATAACTTCAAAACCTAAATGGAACATAAAAGTTTGTGCTACTAAGAGGTCGTATCTACAAAATGAATATTTTTAGTAAATGTGGGTGGGTAGGTAGGTAGGTAGGTAGGTAGGTAGGTAGGTAAGTACGTCCTTTTAGACTTCGCAAATAAGTTTTGCATATTTTACTAACCTTTTCTTATAATTATAGTAATTATTTTCTAATGCAAATAGGCCTTTATTATTTTGTATTATATTAAAATAAAATGTAAGCTAATTAAATTTGTAAGAATCTTGAAATCAGAATTTTCGTAGATACGACCTCTTGTCTTATCAAGGCAGAAGTCGTCTTTTCAAAAAGTCGTCATCCAGCACCATACATTTTTTTTTTACTTCTATCCCAGTTTGTTTCGTGTTCTTATGATTATAAATTTACTTATATATAATAATACCTAACAAGAAGTGAACTAAATATACTTACATTTAAATATTGGTATCAGGTCGCTGAAGCCCATGCATTTAACAAATGTTTCATTTCAATTTAATTTATTCATACACTTATTAATTAAATCACAAAGAATTTCTAACAAAAACTAAAACGCAACCCTAACGATACGATGCAAACATGTTAGAAAATGGACAATAGGATGAACACGTGCTAATGTCAATTTGCCAGATTCTCTATAAATGCGTTGTGTCTCTGACTTCCGAATAATAAGTATTACATATCAACATGTGCCAGTCATATCTACCGTATCAGTGCAGGGGTTGCATTTTAAAATAAGTTTCAGCTGGCAACATTGTGCAGTGAATTAGTACTAGCTAATCTTTTGTGAAGTACATAGGTTTTTGATTCGAATTGTTTAATTCTTGTTCTGAAATTTAAATGCTTTGAATCGAATCCTTTTATAACATTGAATCAAGTACACAATAGTCGGTTTTAAGAGTATAACATTGAATCAAGTACACAATAGTCGGTTTTAAGAGCATATCATACTTATAATAAACGTAAGTGTTTTTTTGGATTAATTCATAATTCTATACTTGAATGAAATAATGTATTCTCAGATTAATTATTATAACTCTTAAAATACAAGATTATGCCTATACTTCACTCAACATTTATTTTCTTATTGTATCGAGAAATATTATTTGAAGCAAACTCTGCTTTATTTCAAACAAATGTAATCATCCAAGTGTAAAGCTTTTCTTGAATGTACATGATAATTTTTTTCTGTGTATGTTATGTTATGTTATGTTGGGAATAGAGTGTTAATACACTGCGACCTAAAATATCTATTATGTCCCCTTATGTCGCTAATGCAGCAAGAAAATGTCTCAATGACTATAACGCCCCTTCCAATCCTATCTTCTTAAGAAAGTATAGAATTTGGTGTGGCTTCAAGTTAGGTAAATCTCCCTCTTCTATTTGATATGCTCCTAGGTATAAGTGCCCTTGGATTCTGGAGTGCTACACATTCAGTCAGAATGTGAATGGAGGTTTCGTCCTCCTCCTCACACAATCTTCACTCACTATCTTCTACTACTCTCTCAGTTTACTAAGGTGTCCTTTTAGTCGGCTATGCTCAGTAAGGACCCCTGTCGCAATACGTAGCCTGTTCTTATAAGTGAAGGTAACAAATCAGGCAGCCTTCAATTTAGAATGAAGTCGAGATCGTATAATGCTTGCTGATGAGTCCTAAAAGGATAAAACTGGTCCAAGTATGACTTTATCCTTAGGAAGCAAAATCAAAGTTGAAAATTATTTTGTATCTCTACTTTTCACGTTTTGATATAATGCAATGCCTGTTGCGGTACTAGCGAAGGGAGTAGTTGTTTTTAATAGGGAAATTGTGGCTCGTTGTTTCTGTGAGACGGTTTTAGAGATTTTCTCTTTTTCCTTCATGATTTATTTTTAAACTGGTCACATTTGAGAATAGGAATATCATTCCTTTATAAAATTAACAATATGGATAAATGGATAATTCAGTATTTGTTTGTTTTGTTTTTAATTAAATATTTATATATCATAATCTTTATGTACATTTTTAATTATACTATTTTCCAATTAGGTAATCCAACGACCTGTCAAACTGCTGACAAGTGGGAACTTACATTTAGATATGGCAACCTTGTAAGCCTGTTGTCATTGACAGGGTCACTGATACATATTATATAGTTATACAGATTGCTCAAAGCGGGTCGTATCATGGGCGAAGTTAAGGGGGGGCTTGGGGGGGCTAAGCCCCCCCAAAAACCAAATTAGCCCCCCCAAAAATAATTCGAACATTTATCGCACATCCACCCAAACATTTCAGATTTCAGAACAGAAATTAAAAAATAAAAAGAATCGTGCCATTTGATTGAGTCTGCAATTTTACATTTAGTTCAGGAGGCAGTGAATTTTTTTCGTATTCATTTTTCCAGTCGGTGTATATGAAAATAAACAGTTCTCTTAGTGACAAAAAACAAAATTTTTGAGTCTGACACTTATTTTCCCAGTCATAATTATTTTACATTTACTAAACAAGAACATAAAGCTTATAAAAATAGCAGTTTGGATTATCTCAGATAGTGGAAAGTGAGTGTGGCAAAAAATTGAGCATATAAATTGATACAATCATGAACTGTTTATAATAATAAGTCTGGCTAATTTACGAAATTGGCTAATGAGTCTGGTAACATCTTCTAAATCGAAAAAATATAATATTTTTGCTTTTATTTTCCCGGGTTAGATTCACGTGATAGATTATATTATAATTTTACACCTTCATTTTATAGCCAATCAAATGCTGTTATTTTAAAACACTTCCATGACAACCAGAAAAATTTCCGGAAATTTTTCTTTTGGTGGGTACCCTGAACGAAATTATACTAAAAATTTTTTTGACAGTTGAGCAGCTCTGTCATGCATATAAAAAATTTGCCATTTCAGTGGTTAATATTTTATTTAATACCAATTATAACTAGGTAGAAATACACTACATTTATTTTAAGTAAAATAATAATTAGGTTTTTCGCGTCAACTAAACGACTTCAAATATGACAAATGGTCATGGTATGGCCACAGCATAGAAAACATATGTTTTATATTCTGTGGTATGGCTACCTTTGAAAATTTGATTTTAGTCGTTTTAATGCATGTCTGCCAAGTTTTGAAATTTGGATATTTTGGTGTAAAACTTTCTTACCCAATACCAAACGTGCCTAAATTATTATCAGTAAATTTTTGCACACTCACGCATATTTTAAGCAAATTATCCAACTACTCAGGATAAATTTCAAAATATTTGTAAGTGAAAATACACGTCTGGCTGACAATTACAATTACGGAGGCCTGCCAGACTCACAAGTAGTGTCCGACCGAAGGTTCCGTTACGGTTTCGGCCACCTTTGGCTTTAAATAAGAGTTTCGACTACAGTTTCGGTTTCGGCGGAAAACTGGCCGAAACTGTAGCCGACAGCGAAACTACTTTTAAAAGTTTTCGTATCACAATTGGTTGTGTCCAGCACAATGGCGACTGTGCCGGGTGCCATTCCTACACAGTGCACGTACACACAAACTTATCTGCTTTGTTTCAAGTGAACATGTCAATTAATTTATTAATGACTTCTTTTGATCACATAAATAAATAGGTAATAAGTAAATGTAGCTAAAATTTATAATACGAGTTAATTAGTCTAAAACAAGGATTACAATAAGATATTGCAAATTTCAATAAGAGATTGCCTTAAAAGAAAGTTCTTGTTTCTGTTTCGGCCGAAACTAAGAAATTAGCCGAAATTTGGTTTCTGTTTCGGTTATAAAACCGTATTTCGGTCAGACCTGATAAGCCAGGTAGCTAAACGAGGCGAGGAATAGTAATTGAATGTGCCGAATTTAGCGCGCCTGACGGTCATTAGACGAGTCTGGCAAGGCTTTCGGGGTGTTCCACATTAGCCAGATTGTATTTTAAGCTGTTATCATAATATAGATTTTTCTAGTAATGAGAACACTTGTAACAGGGATCCTTACTGGGCATTGCCAACTAAAATGACACCTTAGTAAACTGAGAGTAGTAGAAGATAGTGCAGATTTTGTGAGGAGGAGGAAAAAACCTTCATTCACATTCTAACTAAATGTGTAGCACTTCAGAATCCAAGGGCACTATACCTAGGAGCATATCATATAGAAGAGGGAGATTTACCTAACTTGAAGCCACTCCAAATCCTACACTTCCTAGAGAAGATATAATTGAAAGGATCTTTATTCGCGAGTCAAGCTAAGTGATACGCCCTCTGGAGGAAATTTGTAGAAGGCCCCTATAAGTAGGATATCGTTCAGTGTTGCCAGAAGTAGCAAAATTTCGCTACGTCGTCGAATTTTAGCTCTTGAAGAAGTGGATAAGAACTTTTATTTAAGAATCAAAATTTGTGTATAGTAATATGTAATCACTCTATATTTATTTAAGGATTTTTTTATAAAACCGATTTATTATATTAATTTTTTTTTAAATTTCAGTTCATTTATTAATTTTGTTTTAAAATTAGTTCATCATTTGGCAACGTGTTCATTGTTTACATTTTAATTTGTATCAATTACAATTTGAGGTTTTCTTACTTTTTAGCTTTAAATTTGTTTATTTCTTATAGTATGTGATAGAGTTTATGTTAAAAATGAAATCTGCGAAAAAGTCCCCAGCAAATTGCAATCTATATGGTGTTAATGTCAAAATCAAAACTAAAGTATTTATTATTTTCCAAGTGCAAGTCGTAAAATTTAGTTTTTTTACCATAAATAGATATCTACAAATTCACAATATTGAAATTTTGCAAAACTTTGTTTAGAATCGAAACTGTAATTTGATTTGTGACGGTTTTTATTACCATTTACATATATACAAAGTACTACATAATTCACTTCATAAAATAAGAAGAAATCTAGTAAGATTTTTAAATAAGTTCATCAATAATAAAAGTTTGGTACTTGAAATGTCCTTTAAACCATATAATAAAACATGTCCTGGGTTTAGTAAATATACTGTATAACTCGACTGGATTGCCCATACTCTTGTTGCACAAACTACTATTTCATGACTGCGACAATGAGGGAAATTTTTGTGATGAAAATTTTTCAGTTTTTTCACTTAATATAAATATATATTATATATTTTATCCATTTTCATGGATTCCCCAGAATTTTTTTACTTAACTTCAGTAGGTATACCTCTAGAACTATTATATATTATATGACTAGGGCTAGGGCTTTAGCCCCCCCAGATCTGATGACATAACTTCGCCCATGGGTCGTATACGAACGACCATATTGCCTCGCAAGTGCACATTAATCAGAATCTATTTTGCAAAAATGTGTTTAAAAACCAATATTTAGCCTTGAATATAGTAAAAAAAATAATTATGTACATTTTTACTTCAAGGGATAAGCTTATGTTTATTTTGAAAAATATGGATAATCAATCTATGTAACTATCTATTTCATTGACCTTGTCAAATCTCCCGGCCTACAGGGTTGCCATAATTTTGCCATATCATAACCTGTCAAAACTCACTGGTAGCCATTTTGTTTGGAATGCCTAATATAAACACGATAAAAACAAATTGCAGTGAATGCGACCCTAAGGTGTCAATAGCTGTGACAGTTTCGAAATTTTAAATCCTATTGTTTTTTCGTGCGAAACGCTTGTCTACCTAAAGCTTTTTGACTTTCGAACTCCAAAAGATGCCGCCAAAAGATAAGCAGCTGGTATTGACTAAGCTGTGCATATTTTATCCGTTAACCGTAGCAATATCATTTTTTAGTTATTTTTACCTATTTTTACCTATTTTTTAGTCATAAGTATTTGATAGAACAATACATATGGATTGTTTGAAGTATCGATATCTATTTTAATAGAATGAATTAACCGCTTAAGCGATTTTCGGAACTTATTTCAGATGTACTTAACGAAAACCTTAGTTGAAAACCCAAAAATATAAAAATTAAGGTGTGCTTCGATTATTTTTTAATAAGAGTTATGTTCAAATGTAACCCAATTAAATGTATAATTGAAATTCAAAATTGTGTTTTTTATTAATGTACCAATTTATCTACGAAGCTTGTGTACTGGTTACTTTGACTTCAATTGTAACAACCTGTTACAAATTCTGCATTATATAATTAAATTTCTTTGTATTGACATGTTGAAATTATTATAAGACCTCATCGAGAGAATTATGAACGTTATATCTCGATATTTACCAAATTTCAACTCTGACAAATAAAAGGACGACAACAGCCAACAATAGCCATCTTGTGCAATTAGGCATTCCAACGACCTGTCAAACAATTGCTGCCAATGGGAAGGTCTCGTACATTTAAGCAGTGGCGGCTCATGACCAAAATTTTGAGGGTTCACAGTGGCAGAATATAGATATCAGTACAGATATATGAAAAAACTTTCAGTGTTTTAGAAAGTTTATAATATACCTTCCTTAAACACTAACAGTTTTTTACCTACATCTGTACCAAGATCTATATTCTGCTACTATGAACCCCCAAAATTATGATCACAAGCCGCCCCTGCATCTGAGGGGGTAGCGACATAGTCTTTCATCTTGAACCCTATTTTTATTCGTCAAGCCTGCCAATTTATGAAAAAATGCATAAGCAGTTTTTTTTTAATAATATTTTTATTATGTTCGATATAAAATATTTAAATGTGATTCATTATTCATATTACGTATTGTAGATAGAATACATCGTATGACGCAACCCTTAGATATACCAAACCTTCCCACTGGAAATTCATTTGTTTGGAATGCCTAATAATTGAAAGCATTCGAGAATTCAGTAGCAATTTGTTTTCAAATACAATCTTTTCATTTCGGCAACATTACCAGTTTCGACGTCTACCCCGAAAGAACAGGTTCAATTATTTATCAACGATTCGGGATCAATACGGAGCACGTTTTAGATTTATTTGCAGTGGAGAAGGCTAAAAAATTAAACTTTATTCTATAAGTTTCCTTATTTCAAAAATTTGGTAATTTATTTATAATTATTTTTTATTTAATAAGTTTGATGAAATATTTCTTAAAAACAAGCTTTTATGTTTATAGCCTTGTGTCAAAATTTTGTTTAAGTTTTTTGATAATGATCTAGAGGGATCGTATATAGTGCTTTCAAAATATCAATACTAAAAATACAAAGCATTTTTAATAGTATAAATAAATATTCAAATAAATATTTTAAGGACACCACAGGTAATCAAATTCCGCGTCAAAAATGGTGATTGAAACCAGTCTCATTAAGGTCACCTCTTTTCAGTCAAATCAGGCCTGACTACTACTGATGGCGCCCAAAAGGTAGAAACAGTGCGCTGTCTAAATCGTTGTGAGATACCATAATTTCATATGAAATATAATTTTATAACCCACAAATCTTCCTCATATCCTTCTGGCTACGCCTTGAAACAAGTTCAAATTGATACATTGATAGATTTATCCACATACGATTTCCATTTGTTTGTACCTTTTAATAAGCTTTGGGAAGGGTCAGATTTGTGGACCATGAGGTTTGTGCATAACTGCCTCGAAGTGCAGTCAAAAATATTCCGTAAAGAAGAAATTATGAAACTTTCAAGCATAGTATTTTCCAAAAGCGTATAAAAACACAATAGCATAAGTTTTGTTGAAATAAAAAAATTAAAAATAAATTCCTGTTTAAATTTGAACATACCTCGACCTATATTTTTATTAACGTCTAGTCAAAGGAAGGTTAGAGATGCGCTATACTTTGATTACTTAACCAATAAGCAATAACTTCTAAAAATTTATTTTCAGTATTCAAATACCAAGCAATTCAAAATCTACGTTAGTATTGGTTTCGGCCTAATCGTTCTGATCTTAGCACTGATACTAATGTGGAAAGCAGGAAACAGTTCTAATAACAATGGCTCCAAAACAAGATACGTAGACGAGCCAATGAGACAAAGATATCAAAGAAGAAGAAACAGTAGACGAGTTGACGCAGAAAATCCTTTAATGGAACCTCTTTTAGCTGATAAGAAAAGAAAATCCCCACCAGTTATTCCGCCTCCTGATTTTTAGTATAATTTATTAATTAAGGACTATGTATACTTATTTTTTATAGACGAATATATGGCATTATTTACAGTGTCATTAAAATTTTTTATTTTTTTTTTTTTACAAAAATCAATTTTTGATTTTAGCTGAGATAATATATTTCCTTTTATCAACCTCTAATACACTTTTATTTAATAGGCAAACAACAAAGCGATGGGTAAACCTCACAAGGAATTACTGTACACTTAAGGGTATGAAATTGCGAAGAATTTACAGGTTTAAAGGAATTTAAAGAATTGATAGGAGGAATAATTGTGGAAATTTCGGGAATTTTCCGAGAAATTGCCAAGACATTGCAGAGGAATTGCCAAGACATTTATTGATGATACATATTAGGTACTCATGTGTAAATTGTACTTCCGCTTAAAACATTAAAATTTGTTGTTCTTGTTTCCTACTCTGTGTTCCAATTACACATCCGCAAATGTTATTTTGTTTTTACGTTTAATTGTATTGATAAGGGAGCCAGTGACACTTGTAGGTTTGTTATTTGCGAAAGGTAAAATTACAAATACTTCGTTGATTCTTACCTTCTAAAACATGCAGTTTGCTAAAGTCCCTGCAGCAATGGAGCCCTCGACGACCATATCTTTAGCTTTTGAAAAAAATGCTGTCATAAAAGCGCAAATATGAAATTATATTCCACACCTTGCTCTCAATGATCATAGGTTGTACCCCCGTTTCCCCGCTCTGTGGCCACGTACTTTAAGGTCTAAATACCCTCAAAAGTATTTAGAAAGTTCCAAAATAACAACTGGTCGTGCCAGTCCTTCCCAACTCTGCTCCCGTTCCGTGGTACCCTTACGTCATTCTTTTTTTTCGTGCGCCAGTGGTTACACGTAAATAATCTGTTTTCATTATTACTTATCATAACTACATAAGTAGGTAAATCAAAAAGAACATTTTTACAACGGGAAAGTCTACGTCCTCCGAGGATTACAAACTTAAAAAAGGAGCTGGATGAAACAAGACGGCATCGAATATCACATCACATAGATATTAAACAAAATGGCGGCACAAATGGTAAACGTTTTTATAAATTGCAAAATGTTTTGTTTATTGCTTTTGGGGATCTAGGTAGACCCTTTCTGTATATTATTCACGTTTAAACAGACTAGCTGGTACTGGTTTAGATTTTATACGGGGTCTTCAACAATACACGAAACCCACGTGATCAAATCGTCATGACAGCGATTGGAAAATAATAGTAAAAATCCCTAGATGTGGGCCAGTGCTGTGTTTTAAATAAAATAAAAATAAAATATCTCTTCTTGTTTTATGGTCTGTAACTTAGAGCATATAAGACTAGAGATATCATTCAATGTATTTTGTTATGTATAAGCGGGGTCATTACTTTAGATGTGAGGGGAGAGGGGTAGGTACGCCATTCTCAATGGCGTACGGTTTGAAAGGGTTCGTATTTATGTTTAATGTTTACAATTTATGTAGTGTAATGTCACAATAACTAATAATTTAGATAACTGATTCACATCATTAAGGGCCCATCTTTTCACCTCTAAGTAAAGTTACACCAATGATACCTCCATGAGTTACACTTATGTTTACCTGACAGATTAGCAAAAAGTAGCCTATCGTTTAAACAGCAAGTAGTTATTCAACTTTACTCAAAGGTAAAAAACTGGCACTAAGAGAAACAAATTTATTTAAAAATAAGAGTTCTTTTTTATTTATATTAAGCTTTCGTTATACACTGTATTATATAATATTTTTCTGAAAATGACTATATGCTCGTTTAGGATTGAAAACTTTTTTTTATTATAGATATAGGTTTTGAAACTACATGCTTTCAAATGGATTCGTGGCCATACATTATTTTCCTTTAGTAGATCATTTCAAAACTGCAATCTTTTTTATAGAGCAAATAAAAGACAAGTAAAGGCAAATAAAAACAAATAAAAATAATTTATTTATAATAGTAATAATAATAAATTTACATATTTTTTAATAAAATTATTAATCAATGTAATCAAAACATAGTTATTGGTTGTTCCTAGACCCAGACAGCAAACCAAATCCTTTGGATATCTACTGGACATCCCAATATCCACTGAATGTCCAGTCCATGGTGGATATCTATTTTATATCCATGAGATGTAATTTATAGACATGCAAATGTCCATAAATAATAGTAATTACATAGCAAATTATTAAAAAATTACGCCATTGTGCTCGTCATTGTGGCTAATAGTACCGTTCAGATATTTAAAATTAATTTTTTTAAGGTGTATTCAATATCCCATGGACATCCACTAAATATATCAAAGTCTAGGCACGAACGCTAACCATGGTGGATATCCACTAGATGTAATTTTTGATTTTGCCCACTGAGAATAAAGTCATTCTTGGACCGGTTTCGTCTTTATTAGGATTAGAATTATTTCCTTTTTTAAGAATATCCCGCCTTGCTTTCATTCCACCTAGTTTCTGAACTAGGTACTACAGCGATCTTTGATTTTGCTTACTAAGTATAGATGGCGCTACCACTTTCGCTCGTTGAATATCTACTCATGCTCAACCCGCTGTAATTGAGTTCAATCGAAATTGGTATTGCAATCAGACTCCATTAGAGACTGGAGTCGAGAATTTCTATTTATTGCTGAAGAGTCCTAATAAGGATGATTTTCTCCTTAGTGGGCAAAATCAAAGGCAGAGTGTTGAAAATATTTTCTATCTCTGCTATTTTCTTTCGACGTTATTCAATAATCATTGGTTACTTATGAACCTCTACTAAAGATACCCATAAAATATTTTGCTGAATATCCATAGAATATCTTCTATATCCTGGGATATATATAGTCTAAGATACGAAGTAAGGTCGACCTTCACCCATATGTTTAATGGATGAAAGTTTCTTTTTATTAAATAAAATGTGTTTATAAATATACCGCAAATGGGTTGCCTAAGAAAATACGGCCCAGACTATTTATTTTTTTAAAGTAAAAAAAAACGACACCCTGTAAAGTATTCCCCAGATGCTTTGACTATGCCCAAACTTTAATTAGCTCACCTTAGGATGGCTTAATGCTTAAGTTTAAAATTTGGTGTTTTTCTCTTTATCCGTTTTTGAGTTATCTTCAAAATTCGAAATTTGCACTTTCCTTAAATATCTCGAATTAGGTCAATTTTAGAGAAATTATGTATAGGAACAAAATAATAGAGAATGACATCATAAGCAACTTTTATCATGATTCCCATACTTTCCCTATCTGTACACAGAAAGGAAAGTAAAAAATGGCCGTGACCGTATTTTCCTAGGCAACCTATTTGCGGTATATTCAAAAACATATTTTATTTAATAAAAAAAAACTTTTATCCATTAAACAGATGGGTGAAGGTCGACATTACTTACGGATCCCGGGCTAATACGGACATTTGGATATCCATATTAAATCCACTATATATATTGGATATCCACAAAATATATTCTGTGGATATCTCTGGGATTTCTTGTATTGTCTGGGAGATACCCATTAGATATTTTGCTGGATATCCATAGGATATCTTCTATATTCTGGATATAGACGGACAGTTGGATATCCATATTAGATCCACGGGATATTTCTGATATTCTGTGGATATATTGGATATCCACAAAAGATATTCTGGCTCGAATACCGTCTATATTTACACCTCGACAGAAGAGGCCCGTGATGTATGCCTATTCCACGTTAAAAATAGTTAATCTTTGGTTTGTGGTCTGAGTTTATTGGTTGTTTCCAAGTAGTATTTTAAGGTTTTTTACCACACATAGACTAGGTTGTTCTTTAAATTCTGGAAAGTTCAGTAAAGATGTAATAATTTTTATCATATACGTATTTCTATGTATGTCTCCATCTCCCTTTTTATCAATGTTTCCTAACAAAATCTTTGATATAGTCTGCATTCTCTGGGCAAAAATTAATGCTATTAAAGTAACAAGATTGTAACTTAAAATTTCTAGTGTCAGATATAGTTTTTAAAAATCATAATCAGGGTCCCAAGTGGTTCGATATTTTGGCTGGTGAGGATTAAGATTATAATATATACCTTTAATAAATCTCTTTAGAATTGCACCTACTTCTTTATTTAAATTTAAAATTATTGATTATTGATAGTGATGATCTATGTGTATTTATTAAAGAAAATTATAGCTTTGATTTTTGTATTTCTGAAAATTATTAGGTACTTTTATTAATTTGTATTCATACGGATTATAGTTTATTTTTTTAAACAAAACGACTCCCATCTTTTTTAAACATTGGCTATATTATTTTAATGAACTCTTAGTTAAAAATTCTAATAGAAGAACTTCTTCGGGAATTCCTCTATTTAAAAACGAATTCCGAATAATATCCCGACCATTGATGTGATCTGGCAGTAGACTGGAAAGAACACCACTATTCCCGCAGACTTATCACTAATTATTATTTTTTTGCTACTAGAGAGAATGGGGGGAAGGCGTAGAAATATTCCTGATCCAATTTTATAGTAAATGCATCTATATTCGATGAGTATGGATCAGGATACACTGATAAAACTGAAAATTTGTTATTTTTCCAATATTTATTGATATTAAATTAATATTAGTCAAATTAACAAAAATTAATTGTTTAAAATACCTTAAGTTATTTGTTTTTCTTGTAAATTTACTTAAAATTGTACATATTTCTGTTAAATATCGCAGTTTTTAAAGACTGTGACTACTTTAAAGTGGGTACCTAAATAATGTAGCAGCAAATAATCAAAGTATTAATATTAATACCAAATTATAATTTATAATATAAATAACATATTAATAACATATTAAACAAATTTTAAACCTTAACTTAAATACATTGCTGTTTTTATAGTCGATTAGTATTTACAGGTACTAAATAATTATTTATTATATAGGTACACTCTGAAAAAGGTTTCCTTAAATCAAACAAATGGATTCATTTGAAATCAGTTTGTAATGTAAAACAAATTTTGTTTAATCCAAGACCACCATTCTTATGTGAAGAAATTCGAGTTGTTTGAATATACATTTCAATTTGTTTCAAATTCAAGTTGACAATTATTTATTTCAATCATTAAATATATTAAATTTAATACATTTATTTTCATAAAGCAAATGTTGTGTTTGGCAGAAAAAGTTATTATTTTTAACCATTTTTTGTATTTATTTGAATGAAGACTAAATATTGTTAAAAATAAATCGTAAACTTGATATAATAAAATGATAGATATAATTCTAGATTATTTATAAAACAAGCATCGCATTTATTTTTATTAAATTAATATTTATTGGCAAAGAGACTTTGATTCACGAATGGAAGCTTATGTAGATTTCGTTAGGGGGCGTCCATTAATTACGTGAGGTGTTCAAGGGGGGGAGGGGATAAAACTAAATCTTTCTAAATCTCACTTGGGGGGAGGGGGGGTTTTCGTAAATCTCACGTAATTTTTTTTCTAGTAGAAAACGGTGTAAAATTGCGTGAAAGTAAAGCTAAATTATAGTAAAAGTACTTATTTCTAGAATAAAATATGGAAAAATCTTATAATTATGTTTATTTATTTTTTATTAATTTCCATTTAAGTATTTATCATTTAATTTTATTAATGTGATTTTAACACTCTCAAACACTAGTCTTTGCTAGTCTTAAATAAAAGTAATGGAACATATTGTGTTATTGTTTTTTTTTTTAATAATCCAACACATTTACACCCAAAACACGAATTTTGAAAAATCTCACGTGAGATTAGGGAAGGGGGGGAGGGAGTTAAGGAAAATCTCACCAAATCTCGCCAGGGGGGGAGGGGGAGTCAAAAAATCCTCAAAAATACCTCACGTAATTAATGGACGCCCCCTTATAGTCTCTCGTTGAATGGTATCTTGTTAGAACTAGTCTGATTTGGTACTTGAATGCGTACGGTTACAGAAGAAAATTTTCATGGAGAGGTACCTAAAAATGTAAGTTACTATCTATACGACTGCTTATTAACGCAAAGATTCGCCATTTTTATTGTCGGCTATTAGGTATTAACGCCACTTTGCTGCAGCTGTTGAATATTTCAACTCAATATCTCGTTTGTTTTTCTATAGCAGTACCTTGCAGTCCAAATGTTACTTTTTTAAATTTTGTGGTAGAAATCACCCAATATACAAATGAATAATTATTGGAATAAATAAAACATTAATGTATAACGGGATTATGATGGACAATGTTATTTTTAACAGACACAGTATTTGTGAACAGGTTGCTATTTCTGTGTGTTTATAAAGTAACAGACCTGTTAAAAATAACACAGGTTGTCAATCATAACCCCGTAATCACATACTTTGATTTTCTTTTACTATACGGAGAATGGTCGCACTGCGCAGCTTTCTGAGTGCCTTTTAAAAGGAGATAGAAAACTCCGCCATTTTGAACCCTTATTACGTGTTGCCTACATCTTGGCGCAATATTTTTAATAGGTGCGTTTTAATCATCCGCTTCTGCTTCGGAATTGTCGGTTTTCTTGTTTTAATCTGACAGGTTAAAACGACTAAACCGACAATTCTGGAAGCAGAAGCGGATGATTAAAACGCATCTGATATTTTGCTTGCTGCTGTCAGTGTCAGTGAATATTATTTTTGAAGTCACAGTTTATTGCTAAAGAATCAGTTAGCTCACTCGGGCCAGTTGAAAGTTCCAAAATAACATCCACTCCAGGGATACAAATTTAGGATACGCAGAAGACTGCTGTTTTATTGTAGGCGGTTGTCATATATTGTAGTATCCGAGTTGCACAGTGTATAAACTGAAACATTGAGATCAAAAGTGCCGACTCAGAGTGAGCGATCTGATTCTTTAGCTGTAAACTGTGTCACAGGGTTCAAAATGGCCGCGCCCTATGTTGGGCGTGTCGGACCTCTCTCTTGCCTCGTATAGTAATCAAAGTATGTGCCCGTAATGCGCATGATCGAATTACGTAATACATCACATGTAAGCATTCTAATCTTTTACAGTGTGTTTGCCAAGTTATAATGTGTATAATATATCTATGCCTATTGTTTTAATACTAATATAAGTATTTTTAGAGGGTATTTATTAAGGATGCTTTATATTTATTTGAGATACTTTTATTAGATCGATAATACATTTGGACCAGGTTGACATTCGGAATAATGTTGACAATATGACAATTGACATGAAGTATGACATTTTAGTAATAAGTACGTTCAACATACAACAGGTACGGTCAACATCAAACACCTTCCCCCTAAATGTTTTCATTCACTGAACTAGCTGTATTTTATAGGTTCAAGCGTGTGGGCGCTTTTATCTCGCGACCAACTCTCGTGGTTCTGTTTCTGATTTATTTGTGGTTGGTTGTTCTGAATATTATTTTCTCTGTTTATATTTTGAAGAGCATTGTTTGGGTCAATTTTTAGTTCGGGTTCGTTCACGTCAGGGGTTGGTTCAACTGGGATATATCTGTCATAATAGTTTGGTTTGGTTAATGATTTTTTTAATTGGCTTGTATTTCTACGAACAATTCGGTTGTTTACATATTTCCGGATCCAGTAGGATCGCGGTTCTTTAGCTTTTTCGATTATTATTGCTTTTTCCCAGCTCTTTTCTTTCCCAGTTTTCGTAACGACTTCCTCTCCCTTTTTAAACTCGATTTTATTCCTACGCGTGCTTTTATCATAATGTCTTTTTTGATTTTCTTTGTTTTTCAAATATTTCTTTTTGGATTTTTGGCTCTAGTTTTTTAGCGGTTATTGGTATTAAGGTTCGTAGTTGCCTGCTTTGTAGTATTTGTGCTGGTGATGCATTTAGGTTTACTATCGGTGTGTTATTATATTCTAATATGGTTTCTCTAAAGTCATTGTTCTCCTCAAATGATTTTCTTAATATTTGTTTCCCAATGCTAACTGCTTTTTCAGCCATGCCATTACTCCGGTGGTAATGTGGGCTGTAAGTATTGATTTTGATATCTTTAGATTTATAGAATAGTATACATTCGTTAGAAATAAAAGGTAAGTTGTCTGCTATAACAGTTTCAGGGTAACCAAAATGTGTAAATATATTTTGCATTGCATTTATAACACTTTTAGATGTTTTGTCAGGTAATGGCATAATTTCTAGCCAGTGTGAATAGTGGTCTATCATTATTAGGTATGCTTTTCCACCAAACTCTAATATATCTGTGGCAATTTTATTAAAGTTTAAGTTAGGTACATCATGTGGTAGTAGCGGTTCTTTATAGTTATTAGGTTTATACTTTTCGCAAGTGCGGCATTTTTATATATATGATTCTATGTCACGTGATAGGTGAGACCAATAAAACAACTGTCTTGATTTATTTATAGTTTTACTTACACCAATGTGTCCTTTGTGTAACAGTTTTATCATGTCGAGTCTTAATTTGTTTGGTACTATTATTTTGTGGTCTGTAAAAACTATACCTGCTTCTACATAAATCTGGTTTTGCATGTTGGCATATGGTTTACAATGTTTTGGTATTTTATTTGCTTTGGGACATCCATTGTAATAATAATTTATAATGTGTAGTAAAGTTTTATCCTTAAACGTTTCTTGTCTAAATTGTGATCTTCGTTCCTCACTCATTGGTAAGTTATGTGATACAGAGTGGATCATCTCTAACATCTCTGGGTCACGGGTAACTACATTGAGGCTGGAACGTGATAGCATGTCTGCAAAATGCAAATTTTTTGCCGGTACATAATACATGTTTAACGAATATTTAAGTAGTTTAAGTCTAAGCCGTCTCACAGATCCTATTTTGCATATAGGCTTATTCATAATTGAAATCAATGGCTTGTGATCTGTTTGAACATCGACGTTATTACTATATATGAAGTTATGAAATTTAACTGTACCATAGTGAACTGCTAATAGCTCTTTTTCAGTTTGACTATAATTGATTTCGCTATCGTTCATTGTACGTGAAGCGCATGTTACTAGTTTTCGGACTTTGCTTTCGTATTCTTAGAACATACAACATCCAATCGAGTCCTTTGAAGCATCACATTGTAGTATAGTTTTCCGTTCGCTGTCAAAGGGAACAAATGCAGGTGATTTTGTGATAATCTTTTTTAACTTAGACAATGCTTTCTCGTGATTTGGAAGCCATTGCCATTCTACTGTGGATTTTAATAATTGAAAAAGGGGTTGCATATATTTAGACATTTCGGGAATATATTGTCTTACATAATTGAATGAACCTAATATTCTTTGTAGTTCCTTTTTATTTGTTGGACTACGCAGTTTTATTAGTGATTCAATGCGGTCTGGGTCTATTTCCATACCTTTGTTTGAATATATTTGTCCCATGAATTTGACTCGATTTTGTTTATATTGCACCTTATCTTTGTTAAAGCGTGCATTAATTTTCCTAGCTATAGAAATGACATTTTGAACTGCTACGTCATGTTCTGTCTCAGTCTCGCCCGTAATGATCATGTCATCATGACATATTTGTACGTTTTCTATTTGACCAAAATATTTGTACACTTGTTCTTGGAAAAGATCTTGTGAGTTAGATAGTCCATATGGTAATACTAAAAACCTATATATCCCAAATGGTGTTGAGAAACAACATTTCCAAGAGGACAATTCATCTAATTGCAATGGTGGTAACCCTCGGACAGGTCAAAAACTGAAAAATACTTTTTCCTTAATAGTTTAGAACAAATTTCTTGTGCTGTATGGGAGATCATTGGTTTTCTAACAATTTGTTTGTTTAGGTCAGATGGGTCTAAACATAACCTTAACTTTTTATTTTGTTTTTCTACAATAACTAACCTGTTAATACTAGCATGGGATTCTATTTCCTCTACTTTTGTAATTGCTTTTCTCTCAACTAACCTATCTAGTTCAATTTTTAAGTTTTTTTGAATAGCGAAGGGGACTTTTGTAGGGGGGTGACTCACCGGTTCAAAATTTTCAACAGTTGTTATTTTTACTTTCCCTGGAAACTTACCATGACCTGAGAAAACATCTTTATTCTTTTTTAAGAATTGATTAATCTTATTTTGCCCATTTATTTCGACATTTTGGACAGAGTTTATTCTCTTTACTAAATTTAAGTTAACATATGCTTTCCCACTTAATAAAATTTGGTTTGCTTCATTAACTATCATGAAGTCTTCATACGTGTTTTTATTTTTATATTTGCAATATAGATTTACTACCCCGATTGGCTTTGATATTGACCCTTCGAATGCTTTCAAATTATATTCAGTTTTCCTAATTTTAAATTGTTTATTTACTTTTTTGAAAATATGGTATGGCATAATGCTTACATCGGCGCCTGTGTCAATTTTGACTTTTATTTTTATATTTTCTATTTCGATCAGCTGATCCCACATGCTTTTACATTTTTTAATGTTACCTATTTTTACATTATTGACAAAAATGCTTTCTGAGCTATTACTACTTGAGTCGTATTCACTTTCACTATCATATTTGACATTTTTAATATTTTTTACTCTACAAGCAATGGCATAATGGTTGAATTTGGAACATTTCGCGCACTTTTGTCCAAAAGCGGGACATTCGCGGGGACCATGTACCTTGTGGCATCTTCTACAATTAAATGTTTCTGTACTGACCTTTTTTCCTGTTCACTTTTTACCTTGCTATACTTGTTTCTGTTTCTATCTTCTTTTTCTTGTGGTATTTCACTTCCATAATACTGCTACTTTCCTCTGATCTTTGTTCAAATTCTCTGTTTTGGTCTCTGCATTGTTCACTTGTTATGCAGAATTGTATACACTTTTCAAGAGTTAACTTCTCCATTCTTAGTAGTGCTTCTCTAGTTGATGCATCTCTGATTCCCATTACTATTTTATCTCTCATTGCTTTATCTTCTGCACTTTGGTCTGGGTCAGCAACATTGTAATTGCATCTTCTGACTAATTTTCGACACTCCGTGAGAAAACTTTGGAAGTTTTCGCCTTCTTTTTGATTTCTTTTTAGAAAGTTGTACCGTTCGTAACACTCGTTGCTTCTTGGATTTACATACTTATCTATTACTTCCATCAAGTGTTGATAGTTATCTTTTTGTGCAGCGGGTATATTGAAAGTCAAAATTATTTTGGCTGCCTCTGTTCCCATGATGTTCCTTAGCATGGATATTTTTACTTTATCATTCGATTCATGCTGTCCAGTCGCTATCAAGTAGTCATCGAATGATTGTTTCCAGAACATCCATTCGCTGGCTACATTTTGACCCTGTAGGTGAAAGTCGGGAGGTAATTTGACTGCTCCTGCCCCGAAGTTTTCCATTTCACGTGTTCTAACCTCTAAATTTAGGTTATATTTATCGGTTTTTCCTATCTTACTTTTCTTCCCTCAATATTTAAACTACAGGCTACTGCGCCATGTTTTAATACTATTATGAGTATTTTTAGAGGGTATTTATTAAGGATGCTTTATATTTATTTGAGATACTTTTATTAGATCGATAATACATTTGGACCAGGTTGACATTCGGAATAATGTTGACAATATGACAATTGATATGAAGTATGACATTTTAGTAATATGTACGTTCAAGTTACAACAGGTACGTTCAACATCAAACACCTATATAATACGACCAATTTTTAAAAATAGGTATATTACCCAAAAATAAGTTCCATTCAGAGACTTGCAATTATTGGCTGTAGGATATTTTTTATTTAGCGATTCAAGTACCTGTTTGTCTACCTTTTATGAATTCCATTTTATGAAGATATCTTTGCGTGTTTCGTTTCCCAAAGAGTTGATAGATTTTGGGTGAATTCCGAGAAATTTGGAAAAACAATTTTTTAAATCCATATTCACTGGATTTTCGTTTACATGGACGTATGTAACGTAAAATAATTTTTGTTAACCTTTGTAGGTATATTGTCACGCTTCGTATAAATTCATATTTTTCCTAATTTTAAATAATTATTTAAATAACATCCTGTACATTAAACTTTGTTTAAGTATGTTGACAATTTGTTTTGAATCGCAAGCATGTGCAAGGTTGATTATTTAAATAATTATGAAATATAAATAAAATAATAAACCAACAAGTGAATTTATAAAAATGTAATTTGAGGTCAGATAGGGGATCTTATACGAACTAAGATGACATAAGTCAATTACTTAGGAAGAGATATAAGTCAATCTTTCCTAATATACTTAATTTTTCGTAAGAAACATAAGTCCATCGTTCCTAATGTACTTAATTTAATTTGTCTAACGGTTTTAAACTTTATTTTACACTAAACGCCAACTACTATTTTATTAGTTTTGATGAATTATGCACTGTTGTATGTAACATGAATGAAATTACAGGAGCACTGACACCGACAGCCTCTATGGAAATCATTCTAAACATCCCACCCCTTGACCTAGTCATAAAGGGGGAGGCCAGAATGAGTGCATACAGACTGGAAATCTCCAACAACTGGAACTCACTGGGACATATAAAACATACCAGAATAACACATGAAGTAAATGATTCTATATTAAATATGGGATCAGATCACATGACACCCCTCCTAACTTTTAACAGACTCTTCCAGTTCAACTGTAACTGGAACGAGGTAAATAAGGACATAGATAAATACTTGCTTAACGGTCTCGTATGGTACACGGATGGATCTAAAACTAACAAGGGAACAGGTTCTGGCGTACATAAAGTTAAACCCAAATGCGACATCATTGTCTCACTGGGAAAACATGCCACTGTATTTCAGGCTGAAATACATGTAATCGAATTATGTGTACGAGAGAATTTAATAGGGAAGTACAAAAAACAAACCATCCTAATTCTCTCAGATAGCCAAGGAGCTTTAAAGGCTCTTGATTCAAGTCAAAGCTTGTCTGGAACTGCCTTGGAATACTAAATGATCTGGCAACCCACAACAAGGTAAAACTAGCGTGGATACCAGGGTACAAAGGTGTCCAAGGAAATGAAAAGGCTGATGAACTCGCCAAAGAGGTATCAGATCTACCATTCACAGGACCCGAACATGTATTTGGGATAAGCAATACCTCTGCTCGACAGGCAGTGAACAGGTGGGTAACCACAAAACACCCAATTCACTGGCAACAGATAAGAGGGCACAGAATCAGTAAGCTCATGCTAAGAGGACCAAACCCACGCATTGCTACGGAGGCACTACAACTCGCAAGGCCTAAGATATCCACCCTTGTGGGATTACTAACGGGGCACTGCTTGCTGAAACACCTTCATGTAATGGAATTACACAATGATCCCACTACGTGTAGACTTTGCATGGAAGAGGAAGAAACCTCATACCATGTGATCTTCGAATGCGAAGCTCTTACTGGGCGACGTTCCATCCTTTTCGGCCTAGAACGGGAAAGAACGCCCCAGGAACACTTGGTAGGGAACGTATTAAAACTAACCAAAACACAGGACTATTCCAAAGATAATACCTGAATACAGGGGAAAGCAGGGGAATACAATAGACCCAAGAGGCCGCACTGTTCTGGGCCAAACCTAACGCTACCTGCTTACAACCGATAAAGATAAAGATAAAAAAACATGAATGAATATGAAACTCTTAAACACTTGCTTTTTGATTGCCCAATATAATACAGTTTCTGAAGAGAGATTCGACAAACCTATTAAAAAAATCGAGTGCTTAAATTTGCTGCTGCTCCAAAAACAAAAAAACTCACTCTTGGTAATAGAGTCGTTGAATTAAGAATGCAAAGAGACATATTTGGTCGAATGTTGGGAATATCTCTAGGCCATAAGGTTGATATTAAAAAGGTACTTTCATTCCCACTTACACCTTTGCCAACATACATGTGTCATGCTGATGGAACTATTTGTAAAACAGATAAAGCACAGTTAGTCAAAATAATCGAAAAAACAATGGAAGACAATATCAATGAGCACCCGTTGTGTTTCGTCATAGCTATACTAGATGACTTCTTCATGTTACACCAAATGAAAGAAATACCTCAAACCTTTAATGGGTTATCTAAAAAGGTCCTCACCATGATAACTCAATTTAAAGCAAATCGCATTGACATTATATTTTATCAATATTTTACACCCTCAATTAAAGATTGTGAGCGTACACGTAGGGATGAATCGGCCAGCCCAGTTTCGATAGGACCTAATCAAATACGACCTCATAACTTCACTGCTCAGCACAAAAATATTCAATTCAAAGAAGCTCTAGTTAAATTTTTTTATTAACCACTGGTCTACTGACGATATGGCACCTTTGATTAGTAATAAAACAATTTACTTAAGTTTAAACGAGTGTTACTGCTATCGGGTTGAAGATAACAGGGTAATTATGACCAAAGATGATTTATTATCATGTGAAGAACATGAAGAAGCAGATTCTAGGATTATATATCACATTTGCCAAATTTATTTTGAGGCTGACGTTGTTAAAAGGTGTTCGGACTGATATTTTACTCATACTTTTTGGTAATATGGACCATTTAAGTGCTTTCCTAAAACTTTGGATTAACATGGGCGTTGGAAATCATCAACAATATGTAAAAATCAATAATATGTATAATATTCTGGGTACTACTATATCTAAAGCTCTACCGGGTTTCCACGCAATGACTGGATGTGATTACACACCTGCATTTTTCCGTAAAGGCAAACTCAAGCCTTTCAAACTATTGAAAGAATCGGTAGATTATCAATTAGCATTCCAAAATCTTGCTACCGTTGACGAAGAAATACTGAAGGATGCATTTGTCACCTTAGAGAAATTTGTTTGTCATATGTATGGAATTCGTAATAGTAGCAATATAAATGATGTTAGATTTCACTTATTTTCTACTACTTATCAATCCAAAAATTTTAACGACAACTTCGAAAAGAAATTTAAGAATTTCGATCCATCAAGCCTACCTCCTTGTAAAGTTGAATTACAACATTTATTACGAGTTCGCTATGTGACAAAGTTTTGGAGAAATGCTCACTTAAAATACCCCCACGTCGTTATCACCACTAGCTTGCGGTTGGACAATGAACGACAACAAATATGACTTTCTTTGGTTCCTTGGAGACCAATTACCATCATTGGTTACTAATATTATAGTTCAAGGTAAATATTAATAAAAAAAATTCACCAAACACGTAACCACTTACTTATATTCCTTAATTTAATTAATATTTTTCTTTACAGATAGTAAAGTTTTATAAAACCACAAAATACCTGAAGAAAACTCTGACAATGATGAAAGCAATGATCACAATGAAAGTAGTGACGATGATGATGACCTTGAAGAAGCTTTATTTTAATATGACACCATAATAGAATAAATATAATTAATTATAATTTGTATGTGATTGAGAAAATATTTATAATAAAAAGTTTTTGTAAATACCATGTTTTATTAAATTTTTTATTTAATTTTATTCATTCTGTGATTAAATTTTAATCTTTATTAAATAACTTATTTCAAATATTTTTCTATCTATCTCTCCTGACGCTTCCTGTTGCAGTTATATCTCTCGCGGAACCGACTAATAACTTACTGCACTTTCCTATATATCCGAGACTTAAATCGGTCTGGCTCTAATTAAACAACAGAATATTAAATTAATTTTAGATTCTTTAATAGCATCACTATATCATATTAAAATTTGAGCTATACTAAAATGATTTGAATTTGTATGGCATGTTACATTTATATTGCTGAAAGGATATAGAAAATTATGAAGAAAAAACAATCGACCTAAAATGATTTGAAAATACGAAATTTGTACCTGTACAAAAAGGATGCGCAGAAGAAAACGCAACCACTCCCAGCAGCCAGATGTGCCGTATACCCATCAAGCTTCAATAAGAAAAGAAATATCAAAAGATCAGTCGACCTAAAATTCTTTCTCGGAAACGTTGCTAGCTCTCGTACTATTAACCAAACCAAATGTGAGGCACAAAGCTAGAGAGCATATCGATAGCGGCGATATCGTAGTTGCCACTTGAGTTTCGTTATCGTGATTACCGCTTTATATCAGCTGTACTGAATATGTTTGTTTACTATTTACATTAAGAAAAGGACATTTTAATCGTAAAATTTAAACGGTTTTTCACTTACAGCTGTTAGTTTAATCACAAGTAAAGAAAAATACTTTGATTTTCCATACTAAACTAAATAATACGGAGACCATCGAAAACACAGTTATGTGTTCAGTCATGGCCGAACTCCCAAATATTTAATTAAAAACTATTTTTATTCCTACAAAAAAAAACACACTCTTTTTTCAAACCTTTAATATTAATGATTATGATTATGAATACATACATCGTTTTTACGTATTTGTACACAGGAAAATAAGTTATAATTTTCAAATATTTAATTAAAAACTAGATTCATTCCAACAAAAAAAAACACTTTTTTTCATACCTTTCATTTAATGATTATGATTACGTATTTGTACATAGGATTATTTTTTCTATGGCTTGGATTTTCCTCTGGAACTCAAAAAAGTTGAACTGTTGGGATTCAGTTGATTGGATCTGTTGTCTAAATCACTTTGTGTCATAGAATAAGCGGCTGCTATCAAATCCAGTAACATAGCTTCAAATAAAATTATAAATTAAAATTTTTTGTATGGAGTTTTTCTTAAATAAATAATATATAACTTAATTCTTCCGTTTAAATAATTGTATCAAGCAAAACTGATCACTTATAGAGGGTGTTTCAAAAAGGTATGTCATAAATTCTTCCTCAGATAGATTACCAAAAAATAAGTGGATTTGGCTATATTTACCTATATCAAAAACTGGCTCCCAACAAAGTTACAGGACGTTAAACTAACATTCAGAAAAACGTTTTTTTTTTTTGTAAAAAGTTTGCTGTTGCGATTTTTTTTTCGAAATTTTTGCCAGTGCTGTAGATTTGAAGGCCCAATTTTCTAAGAAGAAAAAAATTTAAAGCGACCCCTTTAAAAAAGTTGGGGGTTGGGTACCTTTTAACCCCCCCCCCCTATTTTTTTACATAAAGAAACTTGCTTTATCGATCTTAAAATCAAAAAGAACTATGAATTTTTAAATTTTGTTTATAGCGAAATGAACTTTGTACCTTTCTTAGTTAACGAGCTATTTACAATTTTTTAACTGGACTTATCATATCAACAAAACTAAGAGTAGGTCAGGAGTTATTGTACAACGCATATAAAAATCAGTGGTGTGCCTAGAGCTGTGTTTGAGCCGCCTCTGCAAAAACTACTATTTTAATTTATATTTTTGTAAAAAAGGTATTTATAATATTGGATTGACGCCATAAAAATGGTGTGCAACCCGCCCTCATGTGTTTACCATGCCACTGATAAAAATACACTTTAGTTTGGAAATGTATTTATTAAATTTTTTAGTAATTAAAAAAAAACTTTTTTTTAATTAAACAACAAAAAAATTAATAATTAAAAATAAACACTGGACAATAATTATAAACTATTTAATTTAGTAAATGTTCAACATGTCCTCCTCCTTCTTGAATACAAAAATATAAATAAAAGAGCTAATTTTTGCAGGGGCGGCTCAGGCCCAGCCCTAGTCACACCACTGATTTTTATATGCGTTTTTTGTACAATAACTCCTGACCTACTCTTAGTTTTGTTGATATGTTAAGTCCAGGACGGACGAATTGCTCTAGAAATTCAGTTTAAAGATTGTAAATAGCTCGTTAACTAAGAAAGATACAAAGTTCATTTCACTATAAAAAAAAATTATAGTTATTTTTGATTTTAAGATCGATAAAGCAAGTTTATTTATGTCAAAAAAAATACGGGAGGGGTTAAAAGGTACCCAACCCACCCAACTTTTTTTAAGGGGGTCACTTTAATTTTTTTTTCTCCTTCAAATCTACAGCACTGGCAAAAAATTCAAAGAAAAAATCGCAACAGCAAACTTTTTACAAAAAAAAAACGTTTTTTTGAATCTTAGTTTAAGGCCCTGTAACTTTGTTAGGAGCGTTTTTGATATAGTTAAATATAGCCAAATCCACTTGTTTTTTGGTAATCTATCTGAGGAAGAATTTATGACATACCTTTATGAAACACCCTGTATATTTGTATAGAAATTGAAAATAACTAATGAATTTATTAGCAATAAAAAAGAAAGACTTGAAAAAGTTAAAATTAGACGAAATTTTGATAAAGAATGTATACACGAGAGTGTTTAGCAAACATTTTCCAAAAGACTATTATTATTATTATTATTATTTAATTGTTTACAGATTAGGCGATGTTGCCTAAAATGTTTTAAACTTAAAGTGAGATGTGTCTCATTAAAAAATCTGGCTTTTTGAGACCTCACTGAGGCCGCCATTTTACTTTAGATGTATACTATTTTATTTTGAACTTATGTTTTATGAAATATTGTAGTAATAGTCCAAGAGCCTAGCGGCCGCAAGGCTTTGAGCATATATAACTAGAGCGAGCCATCGTCCAAATGGACTTTGTTTTGGTACAGGGGGGAAATATAGTGTCCAGCATTCCCATTGGTCTGTTTCGTTTTGCTTGGCATGTCAAATCGTTCGAAATTGTCAGAACTGTCATTTGATTTTTGACTTTCATTAATTTCTAGCTTATTTTTGTAGTTTATAAGTGATTTTTTGTATTTTATTACTTTAGTGATACAAATTTTAACAATAGTGAGAGTTTTTGTAAGTTTTAAATAGAAATACGAAAAGGCATCGTCCAGGTCATTTCACAAGTAAGTAACCATTAGCGTCTCTACCATTTTTTAAAAGAAACATAAGTACCTACATTTTATGCAAAAGGCCGTTAAACATGAATTTAAAATAAATGGTAAATTTAGTGAATTAAATTTAAAGAACTTGTATTATGTATGAGGAATATTATTTTAGATTTTGGGATATACTAAAAATAATAATAATAATTTACTATTACTAGATACCTAATTAAATAATGCAAGTTTATAAAATATGTGCATAATTTAAAGAATTTTAAAGGTATATATCAAATTTATTATTTATATTAATTGCAAACCCCGTAAAAATGATGCGACACTGAAAATAGTGTCTACCTATTTCCCCTCACAACCCAAACAAACTCTGTTGAATGCGGACTCTATGAAATATATATGCTCGAAGCCGCAAGGTGATACGATCGTACTTCAGGAAGTGTCATCTGCATCGTACCTCGAGCTGAAAATTTACATATAAATTTTTTGAAGGTCATAGATGAGATGAGGTAGGCCTAGGCTACGCCATGGCTACGCCTTTGTTAGAGCTGTCAGACGACCTCAAAGTTGTCATTTTTTGTTGAAATTTACAATACATAGAATTCATTTGATAACTCACTTGACATGTCTCGATATTTTACTTAGTTAAGCATTCAACATGCAGTAATATGAAAATTTAAAAAATACGTACTTACTATTGTTATTTATTTTAAATACATTTTATTTTTAATAAATAAATAACAATATAAAACGTCAAGAAATAAACTAGTATTTTGTTTTGCGAAGTATTAAATATAAAAAAATATATGTTATTTTCACAGAAACAGTTCAAAAAAGTATATTCGACTGACAACGAGAGCTCTCGTTAATTGATGAATTTTGATAAAGGAACATGGACACTTAAGCTGGATTTATAAACTTCGTTCAGTTCGCGACTGTAGCGTGAACTGAACGCCAACTGAACGTAGTTTATAAATCCATCTTTAAAGGGCTTAGTTACTGAGATAGTTAAAAGTTTAAAATAAATATTCCAAATTTGGCATAAATCAAAAACGCCTTTAAATATTTTTTCAAATTTGGTAAACCAATATGCTCTTTAAGAAAGTGATATTTTAACATAATCTAACTTCTGCAAAAAATTAAACAGTAGCGCGCTATCAAGATTACTGGCAATTTTTAACCCTCCAAACATATTTTTCGATTGTTTTTCGTTTTATTTTTTTTTATTTTGTTCATTTTTAGTTTAAAAATCTGATGTGTCCAACACATGACTTCTATCTAGTTATTACAGGCTTTTTCCGGTTATTTTGTACAACCTATTGCAGCACCTCTATAAATGTTTAGAGGAGGATAAACTAAATATATACATTTTCCACATATATCTACCTCGAAACATTTTTCTATAGATATTTATTGAAAACGAAAATACTGAAAAATTTAAATTTAGCACTTTTCCTACAATTTTTCCATTACGGTCCATTTTAAAAAATCATGTATGAACAAAAATTATAGAGATCGATATCGCAAACAACTTTTATTTCAACAATTTTCATAAAAATCAGAATTTTGCACATTTTGTCAAATTTCTCGAATACGGACCATTTCAGGAAATTTTTACATAGAACAAAAATTATAGATAATAATATTAGAAGTAACTTTTATTTGAACATTTTTCCAAACATAAATAACAGATATATTCCATAAAATATCAAAACGGCCTCTGATTAAGTACCCCCCAAATGTTCCGACTTTGTCCAAAATCTAATCATATCACGCCAGGCCGAAATAAAACTAAAAAAGTTTAAAATTTAATGTTTTTTTCTTTATCCGTTTTTGAGTTTTCTTCAAATTTCGAAATTTACACATTTTCTCAAATATCTCGAATACGGTCCATTTTAGAGAAATTATGTATAGGATAAAAATTATAGAAAATTATATTACAAAACACTTTTGTTTAAACAATTTTTATAAAAAAATATTTTTTTACATTTTGTCAAATTTCTCGAATACGACCATTTTAGGAAAATTAAGTATACAACAAAAATTATAGATAATAATATAAAAAGTAACTTTTATTTGAAGAATTTTCTTCCCCAAACGT